>JAPZDV010000024.1:20414235-20594978 GCA_029814665.1 Acanthurus lineatus | reverse complement strand
ATAATAATAATATCAATAATAATAATAATAATAATAATAATAATAATAATAATAATAATAATAATAATAATTGAGTCGTTGTCGCATAAATTGTTTCAGCCTCGATAAACATGTTAACTCCAGCCTCTACATTAGATGCCCATTTGCCTCTAACTAATAACACTTTTAGGGTTGATGCATTGTACTACAACCCAGAGGGCTACATAGAGAGAAAGACACAATGCCTGAAGCATTAAACTACAGCATCCATTGCTCATGGGGAGGAAGAGGATTAGGTTGTAATCCCCTCAGGGATCCCTCCATAATTATGCAATATGGCATTAAAATGTTTACAGGAGAATAATGAAATTAAAGGCAAGTTACACAGGATGAGTGGTGCATATATGCTAAAGCATGGAATATCAGGCTGTTGGCTCTTTCTTTTAATGAAAATGCAAGTATTTGTCAAATGACAAGCTAATTAAATGAAGTGATAAAAAGGCTAATCTTGTTGTGATGGGAGTTTGGGAGAACTGCTGAGAAGATGGGTAAATTATTACCCGAAATACATCAGCTGGACTGCAGTGTTTGATAAGGCATGTGCAGGTGACAAGTGCATTTTTTTTAAACCTACATTATCAAAGAAACACAAGTAAAACTGGGGTACTTACACACCTGAGCATTATCATTCACTTGCAAACATGCATGTTAAATTGTAGGACATACACACGCGCACAGCTGCATCCATTATAATAGACTGAATGCTGAGTATCTGGGGCCCGGCGCCTTGTTGTTCATTGAAGTCATTGAAGCAGTGAGCATTTTTTTCAGTTTTTAGAGAACGCATTACTCTTTCACGCATTAGACTTCAAACTATTTCATAATTGTTAAATAAAAAAAAGCTGAAAAAAAAGAAATCTTAGTCATACAATTTTAACAACTCAATTTTTTAAGGTTGTTCGTATATTTTCTTTTAGGGTTTGTTTGTATATTTTCTTTTAAGTGCACCCCATAGTCTCTTTTAATTAAGAAAGGAAAACACTTGTAGACCTTTGAATTTTAAAAACAAACTGAGAAACTTAGAGAACTTAATTATGCAAAAACCATAAGAACTCTAAATGTATCTCTCACTTTTTTCCATCAGATTACACATTCAGAAATTTTGCACTGGTTTTTGTCTTTTATAAACATGTCACTACTTATGGGATCAGTATTGCAAGCGGGGACTGAAATGAAGACAGAAAGGCTAAATTAAGGCAGAACAAAATTTTTGTGGCCGCTAAACCACACCTTGAGATGTACTAACACAGTCCTGTTTTACCAGCAGAAAAAGTCAAATCTCTACTGATCCTTACTTGACATGAGAAATGCCTTATGAGGCTTAGACTCCTCTCTTCGATCCCCTCTCATGCTTATCTTCAGTTTCTATTTTACACAATTTTGGTTACAATATTTGAATGCAAAAGGCTAATTTAATGCCAGTGTGAGCAAAGACAGCATGCCCAATGTTTGTGGGGGAGCAAAACTAATCATAGGTTCAGTAACCACAAGTGCCTGAGCCTTTGAGTGCAGGCGCCTCCCCTCTGGCAGCAGCAACCGGCACTGACCCAATGGCTGGCAGGAGGAGCACGTTGTTGACAAGGACCTAGTCCCAGATCTCTCATTAAGGCCGTTCATGCTTGAGATTAGATACAGGCCAAATACAGACAGTGCATCCTGGTAAAAACATTACCCAAATGTTGAAAGTGAAGGAGCTCCCCTACTGGTAAAAATTATGAACTCAAGCACGAACGAACTCAGCACTTATTCTTCAAAAGCCCCCTGTTAAAGACGTAAAAATTTAATCTAGCTCACACGTCATAAACGTATCACAAATATAATCTCAGAATTTGTGTTTTGTAAAAGGTCATTATTAGTTCCCCTGGGAGAATTCTTTTTCTCGTTGTATTTTTCCCTCGTCTTGCTCTTTCGATTGGGCAGTGCAGGGTTCATCTGACAGACACAGAGTGTTTGGCTGCCTGCTGGCGCTGGGACAAAGAGGAGGGGTTAGCATTCTCCTTTGAGATTCATCTGTGGGATCTTAGAGAGGATTTCACTACTCAGCAGTGCCCTGGTTCAGCCTGAGCCACATATACTGAGCCAGGATAATGAGTTAATGTATATAGGGCTATGAACCCACTGGCATTATCCAAGTATCTGGTAATTTAGAGTCTTGGGGCATCTTTTTCTCAAATATTTTCCTTTTCAACTTGTATCTGGAATGAATCTATTTTATACACTCATTCATATTAGTTACTCTTAACATTTGGTTCAATGGTGGTCCATGTTTGGTAAAATTACAGATGTTAACAGGAGCGATTATGCAATCAGACATGAGATACTTCTGTTTATCCATAGTTTAAAGCACCAAGTAACAGAACTTGCAAACCTTGTATTAAAGTCTGTTAACATAAGATTACTATGTCAATTCCACCTCCCATTTTCCTATTCAGATGAAATTTTGAGCACATCAAGCTCACATTTACAAATTCTATGAAACAGGAACATCACTAAGATTAGAAAATTTCTAATACACAACATAGCAGGGTTAGAGCCACAAATGAGCTGTGAATGTCTCTTTAAATTGTCTTAAGTTATCATAATCCAAAATAATAATAACAGTAAGTGGTGGTTTCCTACACCTCTCTTAATTAGAAGAGGACATTTACTTCTTCACTTTTTTTTATCAACCTTTTCCCTTAAATATTATGATTGTTTTTTTTGTTTTTTTTTTATGTTTTTGGAACTGGTGACGGCTCACAAAGGTGAGTGCTACTGTCACCCTGCGGAAAAGACAGTATCATTTCAGCATGAAGCCAGTAATACACTCTACTCAATTAAACCACCAATTCATTTGCATGAGGTATCAAGTGAAGACTTGGATTTATTGATGAGCAATTATAGTGCAGTATTCTTGATCTACATTCAAGGGCCGAGTCATCTCTGGGTAACTTACCATGTAAAGCCATGAGTGCTACTTGATAAGCTTCACCTTGGCAGTGTGTTGTACCACTGACTTAGCCATGTTGGCCAGAGCACTTAGGCTAGGTAAAGTTATTGAGCGAAAAAATAATAATAACAATAACAATCAAAATCTCATAGGTAAAGTAAATCAAAGAAAAATAATATTGTAGTTGTCTTTCCTTCGCTATTAAGGGCTAAATAATTTCTTAATGAATGATCACAGTGGAGGGAATAAGGGTTAGTCTGACTGCAGGATAATTAAGTTGTTGTAAGCTCTCCCTTAATATCCAAATGCTCACATCCACTTGTGGAATACACATTATAAGCAAAAGGGTTAGCAAGATTCATTTACAAAATGACACATTTTACTCCACTTAAATGAAGATATACAATTACTAGAATTTTAGACTTCAATTAGAATTCATCATATTTACTAGTAGACAAACAAATGCAGACAGAAATTAATTATCTAAAAATATTTCTAACTATCAAAGAATTTGATGACTGAAAATGACAACATTCATGGAGATATACGTGTTTGATCAGGTGTGTGAGACAGCTGATTTTTAAGATTTTCAGATTTTAGGTAGTTTTTAAAGACGTTTACTCAGTCTAATGGAGTGTTTTTATTAGAGAAAGACAGTTGGATTATTAGGCATCTTAGCTGAGATTTCATTTTAAATATGTGATACTTTACTTTGGCCTTATTAAAAGTAATGATCATATACTAGAAATAACACAGTAGAATTTTCATTGTATAATAATATTTTGCAGTATTCAACTAAGTATGAGAGTAAAAACAAAAACTAAACATATTTTTCATTATCTGTTCATTTGACATTATTTTCCACTGTTTCTCCTAAACACTGAGAGTGCATTATAAATTGATTTTACAGGCTAAATAAGGCCACTGTAAAGTTGAACGACAAAGCACCAGTTCATATCAACTTTGATCACTGATTGCTTGACAAATCCTAAATAAGGGCTGAGACGTTTCTGGATAGATCATCGTTCCAGTGTTAGTTGAACTTAGGAAGACTTGCCTCTGGAGATAAACACTCGAGGACGGAACCGTGCTGATGAGATCCAAAACAAAACAGAGAAGGACACTTATCAGACCAAAACAATATGTGGCTGTCAAACATAAGCTAAGCTGTCCAGACTGGAGCACAGACAAAATCTTTGACTCCAGGACTACATTGAAGATGAAAAGCAGAAAGCAACCCAAACCTTAAATTAATTAGATAAATAGAATTTTATAATTAACAACACTAATGTTGAACATTTCAAAGCTTCCCCTTTCAGTTATACTGTTGCTAATGCAGTATAATGAGCAAAAAGGCTACCACACTGATCTTAACTTCACTTGATGCAATGACATTAGTCATATACTTTAGAATTATGCCAGTTATTAGGAAGATGACAGATATGAGACAAGCAGTGCTGCTCCACCAGAGGTGATGTTGACTTGGGGTTAATGGAGGTGCTGCTATGCTGACTTACCACCCAGGTTGTCCATCTCTTTCTCCTGCAGCAGGCTGATGGCATCATCGTCCCCCTCCAGCACCAACTCTGTTTCTGCATTTTGGCTGGTCACAGTTTGGCTGCGGAAGACTTTCTTGGACTTGAACACCTCATCCTCTTCCTTGCCTGTTAAAAGAAATACAGAGAAGTGGAACCACTAAATATTGTAGTCTGACCTCCATAGTTTAGATCAGTATACATCACCATGCCAAAACAGACGCAGGTACCTGGCTTTGGTCTTGGCAAAAGCTTGCCCTGCAAATAAGGCAAGACTGTTCAATTTAACTTACAGTATACTCTGTGGTACATTTTCAGTAGAGTTGGGTGATTGTTTCTGTTTTTCTATTGTCTAATTCTGGTAACTTGAGATTGCCGATAGGGGCAGTGGGAGTGTGAGGGGCGATTGTCACAGTATGCCAATCAAATGCCAGCATGGACAACTTAGTGTCTGTGCTGGTATTTGATTGTGAAAAAGAAACGTAAAATAATGTATTTGGGGACACCAGCTGGTTTTACTCAAATGCCAAAGGTAAGCCCAAGTATCTTACACAGCCTGCAAACTATTCAAATGATGTGTACTACTAAAGGGCTCTTTTGAAAGCCTGTGTGTTTGTGCTTGATGCAACTATTTCACAGCATCAAGTTATGTTTAAAGTTATCCTTTTCATGAAACTATGTCCACAATTTCAACAGTTCTTACAAATGCTGGGCAAAGTTGTTGTGTGCTAGCATGCGAAAAGTAGAGATGAGGGGTGTCAGAGTCATGGAAAAAGAGACGGCAAACTGTTTAGTGATTGAGGTTTAAAAATCACTAGTCACTTTTGCTTTAAAATAGCCAACCTAACCAGCTGCATAACCACATTTTTGACAACCAAAGTAAGGGTTGGGTTCTAATAAAGTTTGAGCATAATTAAGCTGAAACAAAGTAATCTGCTTTTAGGCTATTAACATGCATAACACTGAGCTATATACAAATAAAAGATAAACCATGGGAAATCTCAGCAGGAGAAAAAAACTGTACATGCAGAATGAACCTGACATGAGCTGCTCACTAATGTACTCGCCACAGCATATGAAAGAGTGTCAGAGTACACATTCATTTTCTGAATACATTTTGCATGGCTGAACATCAGAGGTGTTTCAGCTTTTATTTTTAGACAAGGTCAACAATGAAACACTATCTGTATCTTGAAAGACCAACACTTGAGTCGTGGGATACATCTTGAGTTCGTAGTCAATTAGAGATATCATTTGCTGCTTTTAGAGATTTGACAAGATGAGACTGAACAGACAGCACAATTAGGAGTCTGCTTACACCAGGATTTCATCATATGGCTATAGTGGATCATGCTCATTGAACACGATGTGTTCATACATCCTGCAAAACAAAGGGGTCTCACAGCACATTTATCAGCTTAAATCAGCTCATCTCCAACATGTGCCTGCCACACGGCTGCTCACTACGTTTATGGGAATTTGTCTTTCTGAAGTCCAATGTAGGAAATAACCAGAGGAAAAAATTGCGTGCGTGAAAGGAAGAACACATATCAAGAAATGGGATGTGGCTGACACTCGCCTGACATGTTTCCTTTCAGCACAGTTTTTAATTCGCCTCTCCATCCCCTGAGGAACATGTACCTTGTCTTGAAGAGGTCATATTTGACTTTTGTCAACACTGCTACTGAGAAAAAAGTCTGCTTCCTGCTCTGTCTCATATCTGAAGTGCTTTCATCAGAGGGAGGGAAGAAGTCTGTGCTTTTCGGAAATGAATTCTGTGTAATGTTAAAGGCAAAAGCCAGCCAGCGGTCAGAGATCAAAGCAGAACGAGTGAAACTTAAAACTGTAATTCTGTAAACCATCATTATGTTCCAGTGAAATGAGGGAATGCTCAGCAGACAGGCTGATGTTCTGATTGGCAAGTCTGTACAGGGTTGAGTAGACCAAATAAACTACGCTGATTTCAACACGCAGATGACCAACATCAACTGTTGTGGGGGGGCACCATTGCAGTGGGGGGAACGGCTTTATCCACCACTTGAAGAAGTAGTAAAAGGGTCATAAACAACAAGAAATGAAGAGCTATGGCATGTAGGAGAAAATGTGCTGACATGAAAAGCGATCTTCTCATGAATGATAGCGTGTTGGCTGGGAGACATTCTTATATTAAAAGTGCGACCATGAAGAGGGCTGCCATTTGTCACTATTAAAGGATCTGCTCTGCGGTGGTGTCTACAAGGACTCATCAGAAACATTTTCATGTGTTAACCCATGACCACTTAATGGCAAAATAAAGAGAATGACCCTTTGAATATCTGATATAACTCACATAAATGACCTAAAATGAAAAAGAACAGGGAGCAACTGCAGACTGGGGTAGATGTTATACTGGGGATGATCGATTATTTTTTGGCCTAGGGTAGAAAGAGATGAGTAATACAGCTCAAATGACATTTATATTTAGTTCAGTGCTTTGAAGGATTGTCCAGGAAGTTTGGAATTAATAATAAATTAATAACAAATTATTTTTTAATAATTCAACACTCTCTGAGAAAAAAATAACAATATTGACTTTTGTGCAGTCATCCAAGAATATAGATTTGAAATCTTCAAACACCTTCAAAGTTCACCTGATTTAGCATTACTAACAGTGACTGACTACTAACAGTGACTACTAAGATGAAAAAGGAGCTCATTGGTCACCATTTTGACACAAGGTATTATCATTGTTTTGTACCAAATTCTGGAAGTTTAAGACCCTCACCTTTACAAATTGGTGTTCATATCCGAAGTTGCTGGACTAAGTGTGTAAATGTAGAGAGGAACTATGAAAAATAAATGGGCTATGTTTTCTAAAATTTACTAGTTTATAGGCCATTAACCTATTTATCAGTTAAGGGATAAATTTATGGTGTGAAAAGCCGAAACTTTTTGACATTTATATTTTAACATCATTGAATTCAACTCTGATTATTCACAGCAAATTACATTTTTATTAGGATACTGGAACTGATCCTCCGAGACCTGTTATACTGATGTGTGTATGTGTCATCATACAAAAAATAAAAAAACATAAAAACTGCAACAACAATTACAAATTCATGCATTCATTTTAAGAAGCTGTAAATTGAGTCAAATGTTCCTCTAAAAACCCTGTAAAATGTGCTCTTATACAATACTCATAGAATTAAATAAAAAGAAGCGATACTAGAAAAATGTTGGCAGTCACTGAATAATAATGCTACACACAGCCCGCATCTATCTAATTACCTTACAAATTGAGCAACCCTTCAAAAGCCACTATCATTGACTTCTCAACATCTCTGAAGGAACAGCAGTTTCATTTCATGTTTGCTCTTGAGCCCTTCAGGAAGAGTGCCAGGAGGAGCCACCGATCACCAGTCTCTCGGGTCCTCTTGTTCAATCACTGAGTTGAAACTGCTTCAGAGTGCACTAATTACACTCGGTAAAGTGCATTGCAGAGCTTTTGTGAACCCACTAGAGGCTGATGAAGACCTGCCAGCTGTGACCAATAGAGGAAGCCCCTGAACCCTCCTCACTGGGGTTCAACATGGACCCATGGTCCTGAGTTCCTTCTCAGGTATCTACCACTATCTGCTAGATGGCTTTTGCAGCAAAGTTTTATTTGAAAAAAAATGACTAAAACTGTTTGAAAAAAGAAAAAGAAAAAACACAGCTAGGTAACAATTTAGACTTAATGTACAACATTAAAAAAATAAAGACCTTTTGAAAATGAGGACAAATAGTATTTTACATTTTATCCTGAAGTTCGAGAAGAATAAATTACTAACATCAAACCAACATTATGTTTCTTTTTTTTGAGTATGTAATGCAATGTTGAAAATCGTGAAAAAGGGGATCCAATCCTTTCTATAGATATAGGCAAGTTTACTCTTGTTGAAACAACATTTGGTGTTACTCTGATTGTACACTAATGCAATGTGAGCTCAAAATAAAAAGGGCTGTGGCCTGAGAGTTGAATTTTTGGGATCTGGGCTTGAGTTAGGGTTAATTACTTGGTTCATGGTGTGTTTTAGACATTGACATGAGAATATTTTTCTTTAGAGTCACAAAGTGATGAAATCAAGTAAATGTGTTCTTTTGTGAACAAGCTTAAGCTTGTCTTAAATAAATTTTACAATCTCAGATACAGGCTTCCACTTATGAAATAATTCAGTGGTCAAGTTTTACCACTGAGTATGAAATAGATAAGACTTGAAAGCTTTTTAAAAGACTGTTGAATCAACTATAATACTGTTGCCAAGGCTCAATTTATGTGAAACGTTGATGCTAGATAGTCTTGTGGCACTGGCCTTTCATTTTTATAGCCTCTTAGAGCCAGTAAGCATGATTTTTCCCAAGTCTCATACGTATTACACCCGCTGCCTCAAACACTTCACTGCCACTCCTCACAAAGAAATCCACAACATCATGTTTCACTTAAAGTTCAACTAACGTATATGGGTTCTTCTCTTCACGAGAAAAAAAAAAGCTGATTTCACGAATATTTTCAGTAATTCAATATACACGACTATAAATAAAACACAAACTACCTCATTTTTCTCTTTTTTCCAAATGTTTTCATGAAGTGGTTTGATCAGCGAAGCACGATCTGGAAAATGCTGGAAAAGGGCAAATGCCGGGCTTCTGTAGAAATCACTGAATGTTTGTCAATTGATATGACAGGCAACATTTTGGACACGGCTACAGACAAACAACTATCTCGACCTCTTTCTAAACAAAGGCTCAGAAAGAGGGCTCTAACTTCAGAGCATCTGCAGGAATTACTCTGCGTTATGTCTCATTCTGTCAGATCTCTGTAGATAACACGCATTAGTATAAGCCTGGGTTCCATAGCTTATTTACTACACTGTCTTATAATGGACATCAGCGTTTTGAGTATTCATTCCAGTATCTGTATAACGTGAGCTCCATAGAATGTTTTAAATATATCTCTTCCGTTTCCCAGACTCTATCTGTTTCAGATCCTGCCCTCCCACGCACCCTCTCCGCGGGCTGCACATTCCACATGGAGAGAAAAAGTCCAGTCCATGGGATTGCATTACCGCTAAAGCGATGCAATTCTGCCCTCTGTCTCTTCACTTTTATTTACTCTGCACTGAGAGATGAAATGAGGGGGAACAAATGACAGCTTCATACTTCCTGTGATGCAAGCCATCCGTTTTTGCAGAGAATGTGTTTTGAGACTGTAAAAGTAAACATTATAACTTTGATGTAGGGGAGTTTATACAGCGCAGACGCTTCCTCTTGGGGTGATCTTTATTTAATATCCTGGGATGTGCAGCGCATGTCTACTGTGCTGCCAGAGCTCAGAAACAAACCTCATCTTCTCTCAATCAAAACATTAACAGCAGACAATAATAATCCCCACATCTGGCCCTGAATGTTAGGTACTTCACATGAGCATTTCTGTTTCTAAACATACCATGCATTTACTGAGAGGCTGCCTTCAGACATCCAGACGTGCATGATAGTAAATGCCTTACTGTCACTTGTCGCAGTTTTATATCTTTGATCATAAAGCTGGAGAAGGTTAATATCACATCACGAGGGTGGTGCCTCTGCCGCAGTAAAGAGCTATAAAGACCTTTGCCCGGAGTGATAAGCACTAAGAGAAGCTCCTCACCTGAAATGAGACAGCAAGGACACCCGGAGGTAAAACACCCCGTTAAACACTTGGATCAATATTAACGTGACTTCCATTTCATGCTTGCCCAATTCCAATCACCTAACAATATACTCTGATACTGGGCCGTGGCTGCTTCTAACAGGGCAGGTTATTACAGGCAGAGGGCAGAGACAGAATGTGCTGGCTAAGCTGTCAATGCTGCTAATAGACAACGAGGCAGAGTTTAAAGCAGAGTTTAACCTCCCATCACACACACTCATGAATGCAGACGCACAGACACAAAGACGCACACATTGCACAAAAGTGATTAAAAAGGTCACACTGGTGCACAGGTTTTGCCAATTTATCAACCTCGTTTTCTCCCCTCAATACATGCACTGTAAAAGAATTTTAGGATTTTTTTTTGATCAGAGGATGATCTACAGTCTGTTTCAGCTTGACACATGAGCATACGGGGAAAGTGTTGAAATATGTCTTCCACAAAACAGGTCGATTATTACCATATGTTTTTAAAAATATTTGCAAAAAATGACCCAATCAATATCAAAAGTAATCTATGAATTAATACAGCAAACTAATAGATTTACCCAACTTATAAAATGGCATGGAATATTTTTTTCTCAAAATCTATAAAAAATCACAGAAGATTGTGATACTTTAAAAATCTGTCAAAAATGATGCAGGTCGCTCACTCACTGAACATTCTTGTGAAAAATAAACTCTGCAGCACACTTTCATTTTCCCCAAGTGAGCTGGTAAGACTGACGTTTACTGTGAGCACAACAGAGTAAGTCTGCCCTCTTCAAACTCAAGATGGAGGCTGAGCGTCCTTTGTTATATCTTGCTGTCAAACCAGAAACTGTGTATTAAATTTGGACAACCTACTGGTCCTCCAATAGTTTCAGATTTTAAAGCTTTAGTAATGACTCTCCAGGGCCAGCTCAAACAAGCCTTTTTGTATTTCCACTCTGGTGCCTATGCAGCCGACAACCCACTGAAAAAGTTCTATAGAGTCTTTGACAATCAAGGAAACAAAGTCTCGATGTCATGACTAATGGATACCCAACAGTTGAGCCTCTGCACCAGGGCTAGCTGCTAAAGACAGTTCCTATCTTTTAAACCAGGCTAATTAAAAGTGAATATTCATAATAATACCTGTCATAGCACATTCAAAACAAAAACTGCCAACTGCCACTGCCAAGGAAATCTATTGAAGCTCTACAAAAGAAGCCTCTCATTTTAACTCATAACAAAACCTGGCCTCTGCCGTGCAGCCACATCAAAGCCTGCGGGAAAAAGCCTGAAAGTGCAGCTCACCTCTCAAGGAGAGCAAGAAGGCCATCCGACCGCAGGCTATCCCTTTCACTTGACAAGTTTATACATTATTCGACTCATTAAAACCACCACATGCCAGCAGGACTTCAACAACTCTTCAGTCAACTACACTGAGGCATTACTGTCCAACAGAAGGGGAAAAAAAGCAGATAGCTCAAAAACATATCCCAGTGATCTGATGGGCCAAATAATAAGATATATGCATCCGTGGTATTGTCTTTTGAACATCTGTCACATGTGTCACTGAGGGAGATGGTACACACATTTACCAATTTGAGTGACTGCACAGTGGATAAGGAGGCCAATGGGTGGTACTTACTGACAAAGTTAGAAAATGGAGTGATTCAAATGCATGAGATAGAATATTATCTGCCTGAGACTACTTTCCGATTTTATTGAGCTGTAAAAGTAATTTCCACAGGAAAGAAAAATAGCCACAGAAATGTAATGTGTTTATCTTATGGTTATGTAAAATTATTTTTAAAAATGTAATGAATTGTAGTTGTATCCCACAGACAGTTAACTTTTGTTTTAAAGGAATTTTTCAATAAAAATCTGAGTTGTCTGTACTTATGGTCTCCAGGCCTGACAGGCTGCTCTGAAAACTTTGCAGTTTGCTCCTCCCCTAAAGATGTGGAGGAAAAAATTAATAATAAGCTAAAAGAACTATAAAATAATGTGTGCATCATCAAAAGCAGATTAACACTATGATCGAGATGCTGTAAGTTAAAGCCAGACCTCATTGTGCTTATCCTTCTTAGTTATTTGTGAGGTGTAGTTTGTTTGCCGCACATTGAGAAAATGGATCAACAAACAAATGGATTAGGCTTTAGGACTATTTCTTAGGTTTTCTATTGATGTTTTGTTGTGAATTTGGGGGATATTTACAGGTGGGCAACATTGATCCAATTAAATGCAATTTCTAAAATTCACCATGTGTTTCACTGAGTCCTTCTTTTCTATCAACACATCACCAAAACCTCACAAAAATTAGTTTATGGCTAAAAATAATGAAGCCACTACAAAACTCTATAACAGACGGTGCAATTATTGCATGTGTGTCTCATATAAGGACCACCTGCAGCTGAGGCGACAGCTGGCATGTGTTTATCTACAGAGTCGCCACAATCTTCATACAGCAGCTACAGCAGTGCTACAGTTGAAAGCAGCCAGATGACATCCTGAACCCAGCCAACGGTCGGCTGCAGTAGCTCAACAGTGAGACAACCAGAGGTCAGTGAACACTGTGATCATTATGGCTGTGTTGCTGTAAGTCTAAAGTCATTTTAAAAGGCTGCCCTGACCATAATGTATTGCCTGTTTTTCATTTTCTATAAAGTAAATGCGGTCCTTACTCCATTAATTTCAGAATCAATACATTCACCCTTGTGCTGTTAATACATTTGGTCTGCTATTCAATTTCAGGCAAGAGAAAAGGGCCAAGGGAGTTTAATAGTACTGAGCTGCTTTCCTTTAAAAGTCGCTGTTGCATGACATAAGGCAAAATTGACACAAGGTGGTGGGCAACACTACAAGACTGCATGGGTCAATAGGAAAAAAGTTTAAGCAAAAGAGAAGAAACAATAAAGGCAGAGACCC
The DNA here is from genome assembly GCA_029814665.1 of Acanthurus lineatus. Lineage (NCBI taxonomy): Eukaryota > Metazoa > Chordata > Actinopteri > Acanthuriformes > Acanthuridae > Acanthurus > Acanthurus lineatus. The sequence continues at coordinate 20,581,870 of JAPZDV010000024.1, read as the reverse complement.
AATTTGTTCCTGAGTATATGTTGTGATGGAAATAAAAAAGTGCAATAAAATTGATGTGTCATGTTAAATTCACAAGACTCATAAATACATTGCCTATAAAAATGACATGTAACTTCTCTAAAGCAGAATGCTAAACTGGTATGGACAAGCCTGGGCTAACTAAGGGCTCTTTTAATACTTTATCTATAAGGCTTTAATGGCAACATAGACTTTATGCATTTAATGAGGGGTAATATTGTCCTTACATTTTCAGTTTCCTTTTTTCTGATAGATTTAAAAGGTACTCTGATTTCACAAAGAAGTGATAAACTCACCATACTCCTGCAGTGACTTGCATGTGACATCTAAGTGGGTGGAGCCAAATGGGTTTCTGACAAACCTTCGCCTCCGCCGCAGGTCATCCTCCCAGTAGTCCAGACGCCAGAAGTCATGCAGCTGACTAGAAGGTGACAAGAAAACGGGGGGGAGGGGGGATTAGATGAAGCACACAAGCACACACCCCTCAGTGATGGTCTGATTACAGCAGCCACTTCCTTATCAGGGGAAACATTGTGAGCAGAAAAATCAGGCCACAGATAGCAGATTTATTAGGCTGACTAGCGGCATGCTCTGCAGAGGCCCAGTAATGTTGGCTCTGCTAAAGCCTATAGCATCAGAACAGCAGGGGGCTGCCGCCGCTGCTGCACACATAAATCACAGGCACTCCCATTAACAAATACAGCATCAAATTACAAGTATAAATGGCACAGCTTGCCTCCTTCTTTACAATGTTTTTTAACAAGTCTTGTAAATCAAAGGTAGGAACCTCAACGCAGACAGCGTGGGGTTTAATGATCGGGGTCTTGGGGCGGTTGAAGCATGAGCCTATAAAACAAGCCCCCTCCCTGCATATGTTGGAGCCATGATTAAAATAATGTGCTGAAATATTCATTGAAATGATTCCCAGAGCCCTGGAGCAACCCAACAGAAAATTGCATTTTTATTCATTATTAATAACAGCGAATTAAGGTCGTAAAAAAACAGAGAAAAAAAGAAAAACCAGTTCCAGCATGTGGTAACCATCTTTGTAAATGATTATTCCAACATTAGTGAGGACCTGGGATAATTTTATTGCTTACAGCTAATGCAAACCATTAAGCACCAGGACTAGCATTTGGTTACTAAGTGCTGCTTATTCCAACTGTGCACTAGCTGGAGCTATTTCAAAGCCTTTATGTTTCCTTCAGAGAGAAATGCAGAAATAAATCTTTCTTTTATTTACCCTTAATGGGACAGAGTCATACATAAAAAAACAGTGATGATTCAAACAATTGATGAGCAGTTGACAGTGAGGTGAGAGGTGATTACATCAGCCTGGCATGAGGTTCATTTTAATTTCATTTCCAGTCATATGTGAAGAAATATGGCGCAACTATTTATTTCTTTACTTAAACAGCTACATATGTTTGGATAGGAGTGAAAACTCCAATATATTCACAGTCTAATTCATATAGACAGTTTTATTGCTATTTATTACACAAACATGCAGTACATGCTGTAGTAGAACTGAACTCTTTATGCTCTTGTTGTCTTCCATTCCACATTATGAAAAAGTAAAATACAGGAAAAAGCCATCCAAAGCTCTAAATAAAACCTTGGATTTTGCACTTGGATTCAAAGACAGATTTTTCAATGCATGAAGAGTACAGTAAGGCCTTGGCAGGCAGCCGTCTATTGCATTGTATGGTTTCTGCCCCCTTCCCTGCCACAGTACTGAAGCAGTCTAAACAGATTAAAGTGTTACAGGGGATCACATCACAAAATACAGCCTGCATGCTCCATGAATATAATATCTACAAATGTCAGAAATCAAGAGGCTCAGGAGACTTAGCTGGGCTCTGACAGCAACAAGAGCTCAGTTTCAGTTATGTATCAATCAAAATTGAGTATGTGTGTCTTAGCGTACGTGTAAGAGTGTGCTCATTGTATGCACAAAGTATCATGAGTCGCTGTATGCAAAGCAAGACTGAACGCCTTGAGCTTGTCCCCTGTCAATCTCCCTCAAAGCTTAACTGAGGAAAAGAGAGATGTCAGTGGGTTGAAAGGAGAAACCCACGTAAATGATATTGTAAATGCAAGATTACACAGTGTGAAAAATGTAAATCCACTGTAGGCAACTGGGCGATTACTGCAGAAGATTATGTCCCCTAATTCTTGGTGCAAATAGACAGCAGATGCCAGTGGGGGATAAATCCTCCACTTTGAAGATTCCTGTACAACAGTATTAACCCATTTGATACATTTTATTTGGTCTGCTTAAGGAGGCTCATTTGAGTATAACTTTAAGTCAGATTTGTTAACCCAAAATATCTTCATTTGTCTTAAACAGCAATCAAAAGAAAACAGACCAAGCCTTGAGGTTTTAATGACTGATTAACGATAGTTTCCATAGTTTTGATTCATCTTCTCCTTGTTCTTTCTTGTGCAGATGGATTCAGTTTGAATGTGGTGCTCTGCTGATTATACAGGACCTGTGATATTCTAGACATTGTGGTCAGTGCAAGACCGGATTTGGACTGTGTGAAAGTGCTGTGCTGAAGGAACCTCCTCTCTGAGGGTGGTCCAAAAAGAGCTCAGGAGGACTTCACTCCTGATGGAGATCTACAACTAATGAGCTCCTTCACAAGGAATTTCTGAGGTCCCACTGAGCTGCCAAACATCACAGCCAAGTCTTGAAACATGCTGGGAAATAAGGATTGAGAAAAACAACATTTTGTTGTTTGAAATATGCCATTCTCACTTGTATACTCAAAACCTTAGTAAGAAAACTGTACCTTTGGCAGCAAATAGGCAGCAGAAGTGAACAATTGACTCTGATCCCTAAGCTTTTCAAGACTGCAGACAAAACGCAGTTTCAGTTTCAGAATGATATATATAGAGAGGCAGTTGCTTGTATTGTCTGTTTAACAACAGCAAATTGTCCATCGAATAGCATTCTTTATTAAGCTGAGCTGGCCTCGAGAGCTTCTTATTTTCCAAATCAGATGTGTCTGGCTTCATGACATCCATAAAGAATGGCTGTGAGCTGGCCTCCTAGAAACTGGCAAAATTTATTAGTCCCGTCACCCATCAATCACCCAAATGGATTTCAAACTGCATTTTAAAAGCTAATTTTCCAGCACTGATAACCTACAGGAAACAGGAGCACCATTATTTATGGATGCTTTCAGACTTGCTAAGTGCAGTAGGATAAATGTGTAAGAAGACTATCGTCTATTCTTTCTCAAATAGGTATTTAAAGCACACTTCTCAAGCAGCCAGTGTTTAGAGTTTTGAGTTGCCTGATCTAACATCTTAGTCTACGGGGAATGTGTGTTGTTTGTAAAAGCTGACAGGCTCAATTCAAAATAAGATGGGGAGGGAAATGAAAATAAAAGGATTGATAACAGTTTTGTGGGAAAGTATAACATCATTCTAGAAGAGAGAGACACCTCTGACAGCTGACAAGGGCTCATATTGGATTAGAGGGTGATATATTCTTAGTGCTACTATGGAGACCCCATTTTGTTTTCTCACATTTTGTCTGCGTAGTTGGAGAACAGTATTAGTGTTTAAGTGTAAGGTTAGCCTTGAGCCAGTGCAAAGACAGACCTGTCTCATTACCAGGTTAGAAGGTGCCTGTTCGAAACCTGAATTTTATGTCAAATCATTAAGACTTAGGCCACATAAATAAGTAACAATGGACAACCATTCAGTATGTTAATGATCGGTTACTTGAGAGTACTCCACACTTACTTAAATACACACTACCGCCTTGTGGGGTGAAAAATAATATCTAATTACATGATGATAAAAGCACTAAATTAAAGACATTACAGTGATCTATTGTCAAAATCAATAAATACAATTGTATTCTGAAATTTATTTAAATCAAAATGGCTCACTAGAACATGCACAGCTGGACAGCAGAGGAATGAGGATCTCATGGTTAAAGGTCTCTTTTTCATTATATTTGTGCTCAGAGGAGATGTGTATATGGCGGTCGAGAGGAAGGACAAGGACATGCTAACTCCATAAAACACCATTATACTCCATTTAAAAGCCTCCATTGGTGACATGAGTGGGGGGTAATTATAATAAATGCCAGTAATCAGTGACAATTCTATACAAAGGCACAGTGAGTGGTTCTTATCACAAACACACTGGGACACTGAACACACGTCAGTTTTATTGTAACTCTGAGGACAAACGGTCTTTTCTTTTCGGTTTCAGCTGTTCTAACAGGCCCTGACTATGAGTAACAAACTCTACGAGGGATAAGTTTCAGATGTTAAGTGTCACTGCATTTACAAGAAGCAAGGAAAATGTCAAAGATGGGACAACACTTTTCAAAAACTTTCAAAAATGAAAATCAGAAAATTCAATAAGCAAAACATTGTAATTATTGGTAATCTTTTTGCACAAACAGGACTGAGGAGGATATTCTCACATCACATTCAGTCCAGAAATTTAAGAAACAAACTCTTGCTTGACCATAAAATGTGTCTTGAACTACTTCTTTGATCCCATGACAAACACTTATGAAGATCCGTAAAGAACAGGACTCCACGCATCATGAAAACCATTAGACACCCAGCAAACACTGAAAGGCCAAGCAAGTAAGAAACACTAAAACATTTGTCTGTCAACCAGTGCATTCTTTTTGGTGAGCATTTTTACACAACAGTCCTCAGTATACTGCTGCTAGATAATAAATACCAGCAAAAAAGAGACACCGCGAAGCAAAAACTGATGACTGGCAGCCATATGGTGATGAACATTTCTAAGCCTGCTGCTTTCAAAGTAACCTATAAACTCAGAAAAAAATCACAGTAATTTCCTCTATAAAAACAAATCGAGTTTGATCATGTGTCTGTTGAATGTCATGTGTTAAGTGACTGTATGGTCAACATCATGATCAGATTATCACAAAGGGCTGCAAATGGTACACAAGACTTTCATCTCTTTAATTTCACCATTTCTTGCCATCACTACACTCAACACTGTTCCAGTCGTGAGGATACTAAGCCGAGATCCAAATGCCTCCAGTTATTGGATATGACTTTTCTTTTGTAGATTAAGAGATAAAGAAAAGACACACTGACGAATGGGTATTGGACGAAGACAAAAGGGAAACAACACAGCAGCAACAAGATTAACTCCAGGTCATCTGGTCTCATGAAGATGGACGTATGCAATCGGCTGAGGGATGAGGAGCTGTACGGTACTGTAGGTGGACTCGCCTTGATGACCAGCTATGTGGATCCCCATCTTTCATCAGAAATGGGGCACAGTCAGGCGATGCCCTGCTCAATTTCAGCACCAGATGAAATTGATGATTGTGTGAATGGGCCTCCTTCCAGAGATAATTAGCACAGTGTGCAAGGTTAAGAGTGCCCCAAGGGAATAGACCCTGGTGTAGGTCAAGAACAAATGGAAGCAGAGAGAAGCATACAAGAACAAAAGAGCACCATGTTTTAAATAAGATCTAATTAAATAAAGTATAATAATAAAAAAAAATCATCTGCAAGCTGTTTCTTAAGGAGGTGCATTTTTTTTCCTCTATAGGTTAGAACTAAAAAAGAAAGTTGGTATTCAGAGGACTGGTTCAGACTGGAGTATAGCAGGCACAACAAAAACCACTTAAAATTCAATTCAATCCAATCCACCCAGCCACTTAGATGTTTATCATTAAGTTTTGATGCAAAAACTATTATGTAGGATTGAAAAAACAAGTTAAATAGTGACACATCTCTGCCAAAGAGACACAGACAGCTACATTAACCAATAGGACTATATTAAGTAAAGTTAGCTGAGACATAACCACAGCTAACCCTAGCTAAAGGTGACAGAATTCTGTTACCAAGCTCTTTTTGTAATAAAAATGTCAAATATGAAGACATCTAAGTGATCCCAAACTAACAAACTAAATCTCATGATCAGAACAGGAACTGGTACCTTAGCATTTGACTCTATTGTGGACTGTTTGGTGAAGTTAAGTTAAGTTAAAATGCACAAAATGAAGGCATTTCAACCTTTCTATCTGTTCCACAGTTTATCCGCCAGTGAGAAAACTTTAAAACACCTTTCTCCCATTATCATTGTTTTTGTGGTTACTCCTCTCTGCCTTTGTACGGCACAATAATTTTATTTATTTAAAGCATAAATAAGCCTTTAAGAGAATGCATTATTTTTATCAAAAAAAATACATAGAAAGTAAGGAAAAAGATACACATTTTGCTATCATGGGTGTGATAAAAAAATCACATTTTTAATTAACCATTTTTTGTTGCTGTTGTTGTTGTTGTTTATACTGTCAGGCCGAATGAGAGTCTCTTGTGTTGCTTTTCTGCCCCAAAGAGGTAATCAGACTTTGAACCCTCAGAGGCTGTGAGCCCCTTAAAGGTGCTCCCCCCTTGTGCCAGTAGTCCTCTATTAGAATTGATAACCCTTTCAGGCGAGACCAGGTTCTCCGGGCACTTCGTGAGTAAGAAGGTTCATTCCATCACAAAGTTATTATCCACAGGCAGATTGTTACCATTCATCAAGTGTGAGAGATGAAACTCACTGTTAGTCAAGGGAAACGGCTGTTTGACTGCCTTGCCACAGATCAATATATGCCGCCATTTTCCTTTCTCTCCTCAGCTACAAAAAAGTAATTATACAGAAGAAATGTTGACAATCAATAGACTAGTCAGGTAGGGTTAAGGTCCACTGTGGGGGCCAGCGGAGGCTCCTCCGTCAGCTGTCACTGATGCTGCTGATGTGAACATGGACGTTCACATGGGAACAAAAGGAGGTTTGTCTCCTTCAGAACCTTCTGCATTTCTGTTTGCATGGTTGTGTCAAAACAATTAGTCCCTCAGGAGTGTTGAGGAATAAAGGTGGAGACTCAAACAAGAGAAATTCACTGATGCTCTTATTATGAATATATAAGAGTCAGTTATATGTAGACATGTCTCCATAAGGCTACACTACATGCATGAGACGTGCTGTAGATGGTGTATTGACAAATATAAATATGCTGCCTATATACAGCATAAAGAGTTTTATTTTAGTAAATTTATCTCAGTCTCCAGCAGTTTGAGAGAAGAGCAGTATGAGAAGGACTCTATAGTACTGTCACAGTAAGGTAGTCCTACACTGCAAGAGTGGTGGTCGTTATTTTTCAATAAATTCATCAGCCTCGCCTTGACATCTACTTTCACTTCAGACGAGCCTGAACTTTATAATCCACTGGCAGGGTTCAGAGGTCAACAGCAGAGGGGACCAGAGGGCAGGGAAAATCACTCTCTCCCTGGAAAAAACTCTGACATCCAATTTTCAACTTGATTTATCAGTGTAAAGCTAAAATTGATAGTGTGTCATTACTGGGCAGGGAGCTGTCTTGGAGAGATGTATCAAAGCCTCCTCATTTTGATTTAGCACAGCGGATCAATACAACCCTATACTGTTTCAATTTGAGGGGTATTGATTTTCCTATGCTGACTCTATACAGGGGGACATTCATCATCAAGTAAGCATATAGTATGATCTAACAGGGCACCATGGGGCCTGATCTGCTTATTCTTCTCTCAGATCACATGACTGCCGAGCTGCTGTTTTAACGGCGTGCACACATTATTTCCTTGTCGTTGGCTGCTGTTGTATGTGCTGCAAGACAATTTCTTACACAGTCCGCCACAAAGAAAACAACGGCTCAAAATGGAGTGGCCTTCAGAGATGCTGATAATTTGCAGATGTCTGTAATTCAGGAAAAAGGATGCGACTAATGGCAGGCTATGTGGTTACATCAGTCTAATGGGAACATTCTGGTTAAGGGAAAAACTATAAACATATAAGTTATACTTGTTTCTGCCTTCTGTCTGGCTAAGAATAATTTTGTTTATAATATATTCAACACAAATGATAAATGTCCTTCGGCATGTCTCCAGGCAGAACTTAGGAGTAAAAGGCAAGGCAATTTCTGTGCATGAGGGTGAAAACAAACATTAAAAACTGAAGTCTCTCTCTCTCTCTTTCTCTCTCTCTATCACACTCTCACACACCCACATACACACACACGCACACACACACACACACACACACACACACAGACACGACAGACAGCCACTTCAAAATGCTTGAGGGCTTTATATTTTACAAGAGCAGCATAAATGGGAAAGTTAATGTAGCATTGAATAAGACTAAGCTGCTGAACTGCAACACTGCCTTGAGCTTGTGAGCATATTGCATCATTTTTCTTCACCAGCAGGTTACCATTAAATTTGAATTTGTTGGAAGTTTTGCAGTATCATTTACAATGCAGCCATGCTCAATAGCCTTTTGTTTCAATGCAAATGCTATTCCTCTGAGAGGGCCGCCATAAATATTTGAACAAGTGCCCAGAATTCAATCCAACAGATTTTGTCATGCTAAGGTTCTACTAAGGTTCACTCAGCTTTGGGAAAATCTCTACTGTACTTCACTCCAGTTAAGGCCCAAATATATTTTTTTTTATTTGATAGTGTTCATAATACTAAATAAACATTGTGTGTACCTGCTTTGTTTCTTTAAAGGAGTTCTAAAATAAATCACAAAAAAATGAATGACATCCTAGAAACTTAAAAATGTAAATGGAGAATGACACAGGGAATAATGCCAATAGACATTTGATATCATGAAGTAAATAGTCTATAATCCGCCATGAATCAATGAAAAACAAATGTAGCCTCTAATGCCTTCTGCTGTTTTGGATGGAAACCATTTCAATTTTACTCCCAGTCAGAGACATAAAACATAGCCATAAAAAGTAATTACAAGAGCTACAACATTTTTCTTGACAAGGGTCAACATGGTTTAAGATATGAAACTCACCTAATTTCAGCAAACAAGGTTGAACATCTGCATTTTATTTTCAAAATTTAATTTAAAAAAAATGAAAGCTACTGTTACAGCAAAGAGGTTAAAGTTGTTTTGGCAAATCGGCATTGAGTTTGTGTGTGAAAATGTCAGACTTGCTCTTGGGTGTGTGGATCTACAGAAAGCAGCTCACCACATAATTAAAAGAAGTATTTAGATCAATGTTTGGGAAAACAAATAATCTTTTACTGTGCATTTCTGCATCTGACCATCATGCAGAGCTTTTATTTTTTCTTAGACAGTAATGAGTCTAGTATTAACCCCACTATACAGCCTCACCTGCAAGCAACGACTCAAGCTTCCCTGTTTCGTCCTTATAGCCAATGCATGTATGCTGTCACATTTGTGACATAAGATAAATGTTCCAGTTCTTGGCTCTTAGTTTAGTATAAAATACAAACAATATGTTGTAACACCTCTGTTTGTCTTTTGATATAACTGGCTCTTGATCTGGCCTCTCCACTCTGCAGTGGGACCATGTGGATGCAGGCGAGAAAGGTGGGAGGCAGAACAGGAGAGCCGGCAGTTATTTTAACAGGGCCCATGGGGAACTCTGGAACTACCACCAGGTGCTGGGCTGTGTTACTGAGAGGGTCAATGAACGCCTGGACAACACTGCAGAAACACCCCAACCCCCTTCTTCCCCTTCCTCTTCCCGGTGTGTCGGACGACTGGCCAATCAGCAGTCCCCAGGGGATTAAGCCACTCCACACTGTAATTGCGTTTGCTGACCTGATCGCTGACCCTATCGGATCCTGGGAAAATGACATTAACTGGTGGTCCAATCCCATCACTGCAGAGTTTTGTGAACAGGTAACTTTTGTCCTCTGGTGGAGCAGCTGTGGTTTATAGTGAAGACTTAACACGGCCAATGTTGGTCTGAAGGTGAACTTGTTCAAGTGTGAGGGCTTACCTCTGGGCCAGTGTCCCCCAGGCACCATGCTTGTTGGTGAGGATGTTGACGATTTTCTGCTTTAACTGGTTTGCCGTCACATGGTCTCTGTGTTTAGCAGCACTGATCAGGTGGTCACACATCTTTTCTTCTTCTTTTCTGTCAGCAGCGTATTGTGCACAGTTGGACTAATTTGTGAGTTAAAAAAGGGGGGAAAAAAGAAAAACATAGTGTGAACCTCTTTGTATATTTATGACCTTTGGTATAGCATCCACTGCCAAAAGTGACGTCTGACATTGTATTAATAGTATTTAAGAATGTTTTACTTGAATAAAGCCAGGATAATATATACCATCTAATAGAGCATTTGTCACACTGAAGAATGTTATGGCTTCATTCAACACACTTGAGTGCATAAAGATATTAGTGGACAGCTGAGAGATATATTTCTGCACTCCCTTAGAGGAGTGCAGTAAATCATGGCGAGCACATGAAGGCAGTCCATTCCCTAACTGCGGACAGATGAGGCTCCCTGCTAGGTAGCCGTGGATGGTGCTATTAAAGGAGAGGGGGAAATACTTTAACAGATCCACAAAGAATATAGTCTGTCAAGTTAACAAAGCTACACTGCCATTACATCAAGGAACGTGTTATTGTCCCCTAGAGGAGTAATGGTGTAAAATGTAAATATGCAGCCATAGGAACTCGATGCCCTCTGTAACTACGAAAAACAGGTTTCTGCATCTGACCTGTATGCAGCGATGCTATTTATTTCACAATGAAATCAAGGTTAGAAATACTTATGATAAAAAAGTCAAAATAATATATCTTAGTTTTTAAAGATAATGGTAAGCAATCTATCTAAAAATTAATTGACCACAATGTGGAAAACTCTGATATTGGTTTTAAATTAAATCCTTGAAGTCATTGAAACTAAGTGATCCAGGTGGCTAAAAGTAATCTGGAGGAGCACATCTGACTCTATCTTTGCTACTAAAACAAGATTGTCTTGCTATGCCACCCCGGGGGAACTCTTGCTAATATTCAAAATCTAATTTGCTAACAGAAGCTAGAAGTTAATTAAATTTCCTGCTTCAAATTTGAATTCTGTCAGATATCATATTTCGACATATTCTTCATAAGGCAGATAACTCAATCTCTGCTTGTCGCCTCACATCTCCCACGTGATGCTGTGACAAATATCAAACATTATTTATCACTTTAAAGCGTATGACGCTTCGCCATGACACCAACTTAATTGTAAAAATGTCTTATCTGCGTCCTTCAATCCTGGAGAGTGGGTAATAAAGTAACGTCAGACCTAGATGAAAAGTGTAGGCTGTCTGGAGCTGGCAGACAGAACGGATGGGGCCAGGTACACTTCCCCCTTTCTCCTGACATTGCATATCTAGCCGTCTCTTCCAGTTTATCTAGCAGGTCAAGGATCCTCAAGAACTGTATATCAAGCAGCTGTTTGAGGATGGCTGCTTTTCCCAGATAAGAAACTCATCACTTCTCTTGTGTACAAGCTGCTAACAGAGGTGGCCGAAGTATCTCTCTCACACACACACACACACACACACACACACACACACACACACACACACAGCTTTTGATGTGCTGCAATAACCAACCAACTCTGAACACAGCAAGATCTTTTTAAATATTTTTCTATAAACCTCTATAGCCTTCATTTGCTCCATGTTACTTTGCTGACAAGCTTGAGCTGACAAATAAAAGAGCCAAATTTTTCTTTTGTATTTTCTGTACAGACAGCCATTAATGAAAAATATGAGCTAAATATTCATTACTGTCATAAAATTAATATTCAGAAATTGCTTGAACATTGTTAGCTCTTCTTTTCATATCTTCAATAGCAGTGGTTTAATGCGGGTGGGCTAAGTACAGACTTAGGTTATCCCCAGAGTTACTTGGCAAAAGCTCATATTAAAATCCCCAATTAATATTGCTTGCATTCCCCTTTTGCTACCAGTAATTGAATTCTTTTATAGGAATTGTAAGGGTGAGGATGTTAATCCTTAGATGGACACACAGGAACACGATTACTGAGCATATGCAGTTGAATTGCATTTATATACTAATAGGATTTGTTCAGAGTTCATTAGAAGATTGACAAAATTATTTATTTTTGCTGAAAAGGAATATATGCAAATTTAGAGAACCAGTGATCTGCAATATTGCCTTTCATTATTGTTTTAATAGTAAATAATATTTGAATTTTTTGTGTAATATGCTATCCATATTATTTTGCAAGTAGACCAACTTTAACATTTAATTTCAGATGCAAGAGTGGATGGCACAGTTGATACCTCAAACTCTGCGTGTTTGTGGACGTCTTCTGCTCGCTGTCTGTTCAGGATGAACTCAGCCTCATTGGCAACCCGAACTATGTGGTCCTTCATGGCATGGCAGAGCAACCTTTAACAATGCAGAGAAGATTAAATGCAGCAGACTGTGCATTTTCAAACATGTATCAACATTAATTAGGAAATATATAGTTTTAATTAGCTAGAATCTGTTGTACTGTCATTCTTAAGGACAAAGCAGGGTTAAGGAAAATACAGCCTGCCAGGATTGTGCAACATTCGGCTGGCTGAAAGAGAAGACTAGTAAACAGCATCATTTGTCTGCATTATGTTGCAAGGCTGCAGGTCAGTGACAGATCCTTCTGTAGCATTAAGGAGGGAATGGAGGGTCATTAGAGCATCGAAGCCTGTCTGGCATGTTCCTGATTGACTGAGCATCCCTTCCCGCTGACCAGAACATCAGCCCAGTGTCTGTATTGCTGACAAGTCTGGCCGTGAACAACTTCTCACATGGCTGACTCTGGGGGCTCCGTGGTCTCCACCCACATTCACATTTAAATTCCAGTATCTTTAATAATTGAAAACACCCCAGCTATTGTGTGTGGATTACATGCCATTTTACACACCATTAGGCTAACTTTGTTTTAATTAAAGCATCCCCTGTTCCTCTCCAGTGCTTGATACAGATTGTAATTTCCCTTCTGTCCCAAGGAGAGGCAGTAATCCCGTGGCTGCATTCATCAGCTGCTGTTGCCTCTTTAACTGTTGACAGGCACTCATTAATAGACACACGTTCACTGTTCAAAGACAGAGTCTGACAATGCCAAGCTTTGTTTTGAAACCAAGAATAGATGAGAGAGCATTTTTGACAAGTGATATTTGGAGATGGGAAAAAGATACGTGCGCTCTCAACCACACTTTCCACTGTATTCTTTTTTCACCTATCAAAACCAGTATTTTGGAGTGTTAAATTTGTCTATTACAAGATTTTGTTTCAATCATTCCATACCAAATGCCTTAAAACGCCATACAACTTTCTTTACCTTTACATTACACAGGAGTCATCATGTGTTTAGACAAAGAAACCTGAGGCAGTTCTCTCATAGGATGGTTTTTCACCATATTAGCTCTGCTGCTTCAGCCAGTTCCCTTCAAGATTCAGGAAACTTGATGCTCCCTGGCGAACCAGCCGAAACATGTTTCCACCAGTTTAAAGTAAAACAATAGTAATCAACGATTGGTCATCACAAAGGGCACCGGACAATGCACGACAGTCTATGGAATCTGACATGTCCATTTCATTTCCCACTTCAGGTCAAGGAAAATCTGCATTTTTCTGGTTCAAGTTGGGTACAAACTTCCCATGTTACAAACCAATTTCTATTCAGTCAAAATGCTCTTAAAGCTTTAACAAATGGTGCTTAAAGCAAAACAAAATCCAATCAATGTTGTTGGAAAAAGCCCAACATGAATGGTGGCTTTTAGCTACAGTCATGCTAGAGGGTAAAAGCGGTGATAATGAAGAAAAGCAATCAGTCTGATAATTGTTTTTGAACAGCTTTGCAGCTAACAGCTGCATCACGAAGCAGTGGAACACCAGAAAACTACCTGCTCTATGTTTAGTTGCACTTACAGCAGACACTTTGTCAGCCACGCCTTGTAAGACAAACAGATTTACCAGACTCTAGATACCTCTAGATCTGTCTAGTTAAGCAGAGCAGGTGCGCAGAGACTTGAGTAAGACTGGGAAATTATGTATGTGTCAGCAGCACCCTGGACAGCGCCGTGTGGCCCTACTGTCTAAAGCTCTTTGTTCAAGGGCCAGCAGGAAACTCAGAGAAGCCTGGCTGGGCTGTGGCAAGAGCCCGGGCATAGAGAAGGCCTGGCCAGATGGGTCAGCAGATGGACAAAGAGGCTGAGCCGCCCCTGATCTGCTCTACGAAAAGACCCTGAGTCTGGCCACACCCAGAGACAAGAGGCGGAGGTAGGGAGATATAAAGACAAACACAGACATGATGATGTACAGTAGAACAGGCAGACACAGAGATATAAGAGGGTAGAAAATAAGCAAGTAGAGTGTTTATCATCATACCACAGTCTAAACCATCTTATTTACTGTTACCCCATACGGAGCAACCAACAAGAGGCTTAGAGCTCATTTATGCCTTGTCTTCCTGAAACCTTTTTAGGGCAAGAGAGAAGAAATTTAGTTTTCCATGAAAAAAAAGGAGAAAGAAACAGTTCCTACAGTGTTACACTGAGCAAATATACTACCTTCCTTCGTTGATTAGCTCAATGAAAGCCAGGCCAGCATTCTTCTGAATGGAGTTCTGCCATTCCTGAAATAAAAGAATTTGTGCTCTGTTACTTAAAGAAGCTCTATAATTTTATTTACTTATTTTTTAACTGGGTAAATGGTTTGTCATTTTTTTTAAAACAAAAAACAAAGCATACAATAATTGAATATGATGAGATAAATAAAATGTCTATATGGACAGTTTTCTCCAAAAAAGCTAACACAGGAACATAAAACTTTCTCAAACAGTCATGTAATCTACACCAAAGTTAAAATAGCAGAGGAGGAGTATAAAAACATCATTTTACAGATCTTTCATAAATGCATGACTCACACACACACAAGAATCACATTTCATCCAAATTGCATATTTCAACTGCAATTTGGATTACATTTCATAGCTTGTAATTCAAGTAGGTAAAGAAAGCATTTTGTTCATCTATCATTTGAGGAAAAAGTGATGTCTATAAAAAGCTGAAATCCTGCACAGCATGTGTGATCATCTTTTCTTCCTCTGTGAAAAGATCTGTAAACACAGGAGAGATGTAATTGTGGGATGAAACTGTATCCTCTCACTTAAATACAGCCATTTCCCCCGTCCCTTTCAGTGACAGATTACTGAGCAGGCTCACTGAGCCCTGCAGTATGTGCCTGGAAGGGATCCGAGCCCTGGGCCAGAGTGCCAGCACTTGCTGTCTCACAACATGCTCTGGAAATGATTAAAAAGCAGTTTGAGAGCGCGCCTTTCACTGTGGGAAATTCAGCTCTCCTGTGCACTTACTGAGGTGCAAATGGAAGAGAAAACAGAGAAGGCCACAGTTCAAAAGAGGAGGGAAAACAGAGGAAAATGAAATGAATAGGGTTTCCATTCCCTTAAGGCTACTAATGTATATGCAAATAAAGGCTATTCAAATACAAAAGGAGCTTTTGAAAGTTACCCTTCATTTAAAGTTTTTCTGCAGGCACTTTTTGAAGTAAATAAAAAAACTCTGACATACATAAAACAATAAACAATATACAATAAACTTTTGGTTTAACATGGTGTACTACATACAGTAGTTTTTAAAACTCTAAGGGAGCTTAAAGCACTTGAACTTTTTTCTCCCTGGTTTTACCATCTAATTCTGGATGTATCAATCACAGACCTTGTGGCACGCCTACCACTCCTGCATGTGCTAAGCTGAGAAGTGACAGGGCAATGAGCACCAAGATGGCTTACAGTTAGTTAGAGGAAACATCAGAGAGTCAGCCATAAATGTTTGTACCTAAGTCAGACCCACACTCAGATAAGGAGTTTGTTGTGCGCCAAACTGGCAACTAGAGCAAATATAAGAATGGTAAGTGTAGCATTTATTATTTGTTTATGTTGCTTGTTAGCTCGTTAGCTCATAACTGGCAGTGGCTGACATAGTGTTAGTGGTTATAGTAGAGCAAACTCTCACTCTCTGCACTGACAAGTACACACTGTGCTGTAAGGTTTCAGGTTTCTTAACCTGAAATTGCCTTTTAAATTCACATATCAAATCTATTTTTTCTATGGAAAGTTTGAATCTCAGATTTTAGCGATTTGCACAGACATCTCCCCCATCAGTGGAAGAAAAAGAAAATACCCTTCTTTCTTTTGTTTGTACATATAGAAGTCAATAAAGTCAAGCTCAGACATTTTAAGGAATAAAAACATAATAAACACAAATTGTTATGCAGAGGAGATTTCTAATATTTCCAGTAGTTAAGTTTATTTTCAACAGAGAGAATATATGGAGATTTACATACAATCTATAGTCAGACATCCAAAACAGTGCTAGACATGGCTTGTTCTGTGTCACTGTCTGGACAAGGTAAGTAGTATTTGTTGTGTATAGCACTAGAATAACTGACATTGACATTATTATGTATGGGCGCGTGTTTTTGTACACAGTTGTCGTGCCTGACACATACTGGCTCATGCAAGAGTACACAGTCTGACCCTACGATGCGTTAAATCAGAGAGATGGTGCTGACAAACTGCTGAGCATCTGGTCTCCAAATGTTCCCCATGACCCCCTTCCTCTGCAACAGTATCTGCCTGGAATAAGCTGTTCTCGATTTGGACAGGGATCATGTACAGCCAGTCTTCTGAGGTCCCATTTGTACCGTACTCACGTGACAAAAATAAATACGGAAATCAAGGCAGATGTGACACTAGGGCGTTGCCAGGAAAATGGCAGTGGGTCAGTGAAGGTATAGCATGAACTCTTCAAAATTGCTATCTTGTCTGAGGTATGCTTGTTGACAGCTGAGATAGCACTTCAGAGGCTCTCTTTTTTCCCTGTGTTTTTTGCTGGAGAACAGAGCTCCCAGAGGAGGCTGCCTTTGATTGCAGAGATTTTAAAAACTCCTCTGCTGCTGGTTTGAAGGGAATTAGGCCTGACGCGCAGCTGTTTAAAAAAAGAGATGTGATCTTCAATGTAAATGCAGACCATGATCAGAGTGCAGATTTACTGCATAGTTTGTTTAGTAGCTTGAATATAAAAAGCTGTAATAATTGAGCTTTTGGCTTTTTGGTTAAGGTAACAATTATAGCCAAAGTCAGCATTGTTTTCTTATGTTTCCACAAAAACTGAGAAAAAAAATCACAGACTGCTTGTTAACAGCATACGGGTTGTACAAAGTTCCTTTACCTGAGCTTTCTGCTGCCTCCTGCTACAGGAAACAATGTTTACGAGAGCTATGGAACTGAAAAATATAGTAAATTTGTGTGTAAAATGAAATAATTCACTAAAAGCAGCTCAGCAGTTCCTCAGTAAGCTGTTGAATTATTTGACACAACATGCAACACCAGGAAATGTTGGACAGTCAGTGATGATGTTGTAGGTTCACTTGGGGAAATGGTTCCATTGTACCATCTATCTTTAAAAAAATCAACACCTTTTTGTGGACCTAAAATCCCAGAACTCCCAACCCAGAGATCTGCTTGCTGAATCTTCTCTCCTCCCACTTTCATCTCCCTGAAATTCAGCAGGGCACTAAGTATTTGTGGTGTTTCAATCCAACCTGTCAGTGTGCGGGAGCCTAAGCTTTTATCTGCTCTGCTTTACTCTGTTATATTCTCCACATCTGGAGGCCTTCCATCACTAAATCTCTGTGGCTCCACTCTAGATCCCCCCCTGTATGTTTAAGCTGTTACAAGAAACAGAGCTGCTTGACCTTTTCATTCAGCTGCCCAGGCTGAGGAGAGACACACAGTGTCTGCAGCCACGGCCAGCCACACGATGATTGCTGAGATTAGTATGCATAAATAAGAAAAGGCAGATCATTAGCACTAATTCATTCAATAAACTGACAGGTCACAAAACAGAGAGCGACTAAGGGTCAGCTAAGTGCCCTCCTCGCTGTCTTAAAACATTAATGTTGAGATATGTGAAGGATACGTTAAAGTTGGCATTCAGTACAGTGATGCCAGTCAAAGCTGTAACTTGAAGGACTTAAAATATAGAATGTAATACCAGAGACATTTATTAATAGTATACTAACAAATAATTTGAAGTTAAAAGTTAATATGATATTTGCTCATATAAATGAACAGCTCAGCATATAACAGTCTTGTTATCTGGGAGAAATAATATAGAAGACACTGATTTTCAATTATTTTCTATTTACAGTATGATTTATAAATCATATTAGCTGGCAGCAAAACTGGATTCATTACTGATTGTGCAGTATCAGGATACAAAGCAATGGCTCATCTGTATCTAAAAAGGTTGAAGAAGGACACCAAGCTATATCGTCCAGTTACAAGGCCTCAATGTCTGATCGATATCTCAGCCTGGGTTTCATCCCTTGAGCCCCTAATGGCAGGAACCTCTGGAGCCGCAGTAATGCTATCTGTGTAAAGGGGGGATGGACTCAGACTCTTAACAGCATGCTGACGCTCTCATCTGCAATAAATCGTAGAGCTGGAAAAAGCAACTTCCCACAGATATTCTACAGACAGAAAAGCAGCGCAAAAAGGAGTCGCTCGAAAGCCTTCAAAAGAGCAACAATAACTCAAAGCTGGCCGCCCCATTTATGTACATTTTTTGGAGGAAAGCCCCTGAATAATGGCCTCCATATAACAGAGACTACGCTCCCTGCAGAAGAGGGCTTTGGACTGTGGATACCACAGAGCACACATAGTGGCAATCCACCTCCTCGTGGCTCTGGCCCTGCAGTCTGGATCCACAAAGAGGCACCAAGTAATGGCTTCCTTATGGGATCCCGACACAAGACTGATGGGCTGACAGAAGGTATGTTAAATATCTCCTGTTCTAACTGCTACATCGGGGCTTTGACCTTCTCTAAAACAAGGGCTTAACAAGAGATTCAGAGGGTCAGCTTGGAGGTGATCAGTCACTAGCAGCGTTGCATGAGGTGGGGGCTCATTCTCTAAAGGAGGGCTTCAGATTTTAACTCTGGGGATGCTGTGAGAAAATTACTAAATTCCCAAAGAGTTGTATGTATCTATGTATTGTTATTGGTTGGGACAATTTGCCCAAAGAACATTTCACAAAATAAGAAAAGCCACAGCAGAATATAAATAATTTATTCTCTGATATAAGACGCTGCTCCTTCTAGCCTTTAAACAAGCATTAACCAAACATTAACAAAATGTCTGCTTTTTATCAGATAAAGAATAAATCTATTTTGTTTGAAACACATCTTTTCTAAAAGACACAGAAGAGAATAAAGAGTACAATTGCACTGCCGATATGCAATCTGTTGGATTTTTAAATGTGTCTATTTATTTACAATGAGATTAAACCAGCTCCTAACAGTTCACAAACAGATCTGCATTTACAATGGAAATATTTTACCTTGAAGCCATAGAAAAGAAAGGCAGACTACACATGGAAAAGGACTGGAAGGGGGAAAGAAAGGCAAGGAAAGAGGGCTGTGATGAGAAAGAAAAAAAAAAAAGCTTACCTGAGAACAAAGCAGCATGACGAGCTCAACCACTGAGGTGCTGGACTTCATACACACCAGACCTGTAGAGGCAAATCAAATAAATGGAATTATTCATTAACCATAATGTTTATTTTATAATTCAACACAGAATATCTGAAGGAATTATCACTCATTACTGTATAATTTATGGGGCAGTAATATATAATAATTAAAAAATAAATATTCTGATTTAAATTTATCACAGACAGTCTAGGACTCTGATAAAGCTAAATAATTTTTGGGATTCAGAACAATTTATACGGAGTTATGAGTAATTTGTAAGCCTTCTAGGATGTGCTTCCATTCTGCCTATGATAATACACAGAGTAGACGTGCAGAAAACAGATGCACACATGTATAAGCAAGCACCCCCTCAACACATACACTTGCTGACACAAATCTACCTTCACAAATGCACACACATTCACAGAAGTGAACACAGACATTCACAGTTTCTTCCCCCATCTCCATTCAGTAGACGGCGAGCCACAGAAGCCGACAACTCTCTAATGAAACAAGGGCAGGTGTGAAAAGCTCATTTGCAGAAACAATAGCTGCAACTGGTCTCGTATTCTGCACCTCCAGCTCCTTCTGTTGCACTTTGCGAGAGCCATTAAAGGTGCACTCATTAGTAAAGGAAAGATTGCAACTTATTGTAGACAGGCAGGAGTAGAACTGTGTACCACAGGACTGCCATTGTTTTCTGCATTGCGAGGTGTCATCCAGAGGAGAGAACAAAATGTGTTTAATTTAAGATTTGAGTCAATGTTGTTGAAGGAATAATGCATTATGCATTGTGGCATCTACGCTGAGATTAAATAGCATGCGTCTTTGGCTGTTATCATGCAGACTAATTTCTGAATTTGTAAATGAGAAAATAATATCCTTTGCATTACATTTAATGGTGGAATAATTTGGAATCCTTGGGTATGACAAGAAAAATGCAGAAAAATATCTGAACATCTTTCAAAAGGAAAAATACACAGTCTATCCTTCCCGTCTTATGCAACAGTGTCTGTACCCTGAAACATTGTGAATAAAATGCTGAAAATTACTTATCTAGCTATTTTTTTCTATTCATTTTCCTATTCATTATGATTAAAATGACATTTTAATATTAAAGGTACAAGTTGTTCAAATGTACAGAAAAATGTACAATAAAAAAAATGCACACCAACAAAATTCAAAACACAAGCAATGAATTTCAAAACTTTTAAACAATTCTTTTGTTACAGAAACTAATTCTAAACAACAAAATAATATATAACTTAATATCATAATTTGATATTAGCATTAGATGGACATTGTTTTGCCTGTGTAAATGTAGCGGGGAATGCAAAATATTCCGAACACTGGATGGATGGATGTTTTGGCCGTTGGTTCTACATCCATCCCTATTCATGAGCAGAGGCTGTTCGAGGGAGCGTATTGTAAAAACTCTGAGAGGATGTGACCCTTCTCTTGTACACCGAGTGCCACGGCTGACCTCTTGTTATAGCTGTGACATGCTGAGCCATAAGTCAGTCCAGTCTGACACAGGAGTCAGGTGGCCAACTGACCCTGGCCTTGTGCTGGTAGACAAACTAAATGCAGTCTATTTAAACACGGCCTGCCAGTCCCTTCCTGTAAACAGGGCAGGGTTAAGGCATGGGTGAATGTGGCATTGTGGGGCAATGCGGCAGCAGACTGGGCCACTCAGGGGACAGCAAGGAGCAGGCGGCAGGCATCACAACAGCAGCAGTGTTCACACACAGGCCTTACCCACCAACTCCAAGTGTAAAGCTCAGGGTGCACTCAACATAATTGCCGCAATGACCACATGTCTTCAGTGGGGGTAAAGGAATAGGGTGAGGCGAAGGGGCACAGGGGCATAAAGGGGCTCGACCTCGGGCAATCTGGGGAGTGATGGATGGCTGGTAATTACTAGTAAATGGAGCTCCTTTGCACTACAGCACAGTATTTCAACTGTGAGCCTGGGAAGGACCAGGAAGAAAGCGGAAAGAGAGGGAGGAACCAGCTAAATCACACAGACACTGCCATTAGAACAGACCTGAGGTGCTGAATACAGTGAGATTTAAAGATTTAAAGCGCATGTGGTAAATCTATGTGTTTGTTTAGTCTGATAAACCCGCTCAAATCCATGTCAGGGTGCACTTTTCACAGACCCAGACAGGGTTAAACATGTCTGGTGAAGAGCACTGAGGCCCGAGCTGTCTATCTACGACCTTGTTTGTGGGGTTACACTCTCAGCTCAGCTCTGGTTTGTCAGCTTGGTCAGTCTGCTGACAGACTTTGAGTGAAAGGGTAACAGACATATTCACACTTGTCAAGGCTATGCTACCTGATTTTTCATTCCTCTTCCTTGAGCTTGAGTCAGTTGCCTTCACCACAAATGAATGGCATTCCCTGCATGGCCATTTACATATGCATATGCAGTATGTACTGCATAAGCCTGTATATGCCTGTATTAGGTTTTAGGAAATGTATTAAATGGATTAGAAACATTGTAATTAAACCATTGCACCATTTTCTCAATTTTTTTACAGAACTGGTTTGTAATGTAATAAATAAATAAGAGCCTGAAATTAGCAAGCTTGCCATGGTTTATTACTTTTAGAGTTTAAACTATATTTACGAAACAAAACCTAAATTTAAAACAATTAAAATGTTTTTAAATTTAAGATCTAGCAGTATGATAACACAAAAGTTTAAGCAAATTTACATAAAATTTTGATATTTTTTTCATTATGAAGTACTATAAAATTTGGCAGCAATCAAAAAATTCAGAAGTAACTGTCAAAGTAAACAGTATTCAAACAAACTATCCACAAAAAAGAGGATGTGTCAACTGTTCAGGAGGAGCCGGCTCTCATAAAGTCACAGGAGTACATTCTTTCAGCCTGCTGTCACTCTCTGCAAAGACTTCTGAAACTAATATCGGTTTAGCTTCTAGTTAAAAGAAAAGACTTTGGCAGTGAGAATAGACAGAGATATCATTTCACTTAGTGCAACTTCAAGTCTAAAGACTAGAGGCCACACACGTATATTCCACGCTGAGCATGCAGACAAACGTCTGCACACACTCACAGTCACACGCTCTAGTGTGTGCTGGTTGTGGTGGCAGTGTGTTCCTGTGAATCTAAGCCAAAACAAGCGTTGGAAATAGAGTGGCAATGCACGCACATGCAGGCAGACAGTCCTAACCCTGAGGTTAGGCACGAGCACAACTATGAGAGACTGCCAACCTGGGGCCTGAGGAAGGCACTGGAATCCTTCAAACAGCCACCAGGAAATAAGACTAGAGCCCAGAATGGAGTGCAGCAGAGGGATCACACACTTCTGCAAACACTGTGCACCACCAAGCCAGTCAGACCAGCCCCTTTAAATATATGTAATGTGACTACTATAACGCCATTTAAAATAAAATTAAGAGGCTGTCATGGTAAACTGAAACATCCACCATTCCAGGTTTTCTTGCAATGCTATAGCAGTTTGACACTAACATACTATTACTGTATTATCTCTAAGAACTACTGAAATTTTAACAGGACCTCTAAAAGTATCTATACTTCATTTTACTTTCCCTGGAAGTGGATTTAAATTATCTGTGCAGAAAATATGCTAGGTTTTTACTTTAAAGCTAAACCTTCCACATTTTCCTACAATGACAAAATTTCCAGCAGAAAAGGCTTCCCTCTAAAATTTAAAAAAAATGGCCAAAAAAGAAAAAAAAGGTGACCAATTATTTCAACATTCATCTTAACATGACATTTGTTGTGACTGCGAAACACTGATGTTTAAAAATACTACATCTAGCAATAATCCTCAATATGTGGAGTGAACCATGAAGAAAACAAAACACACAGGCATCATAAGATGAATGAAAGGGAAAGCAGATTTAATCAGACTGTGACAAAACAGTGACTCTCCTGTCAACACCTACTACTGCCTACGCATCCATCAGTGAGGCAGCCAGTCAAGAATATACAATGGTGGAGTGGTGGGGACAGGACTCCAAACACAGCTGGAAATATACAATATACATCTGTACCTTCTATGAGCAGCTCCTGTCCATGGCTGCCCAGCAGGGTGCGCGACAGGAAGGGTGCAAAGTCTACAAAGGTCTCTCTCAGCAGGGGTGCTACCTTCTCCAAGGCCCTCTCTAGTTTTGCTGTAATGCTGTCAAACACAATTTATCAAGAGAGAGGTTACAAAAAGAAATAAGGACACCTGAATTAGAGTAAAAATGTAAAATGCACCTGAATTAGAGTAAAAAAGTAAAATTAGAGTAAAAATGTTAGATGTTAGAGTAAATGTTAGAGACTATCTAGGTTAAGGCAGATAAAAAGAGCAGTGAGAACCTCAAAATTGACCCACTGTACCCATCTAACAACAGTCACTGTGCAGCCAGACTCACACAGTCCTGGAGGGTGCAAAGGGTAACAAACATATCTCAGAGGATACGAAAAAAGACTGATATCGATAAGAGCATGGTTGCAGTTACATGATATGTCGATAGGATTTTTTATTGTTAAAAGTCATGTTAACACATATATGTTTTGAATTTAAAAAGGGGATTTCTCACCGGTTGTTTGCATTCTGTGTTGTGACATGTTACCAGGCTTGTACATGTGATCACAGTTGTTCAACATTGCACGGAGAAGTTCCTTATCTTCTATACACTGACTACATGCTGCTGCCTGACATTATCTGAACACCTCAGAGAAACTGAGAACTGGAGCCATGCAGCCACTCAACTCAGACTGTATACAAGCAGAGATCCCACTCAAGCTGCAAAATATCTCTGCGCTCCAATGTGTACACACAACAGATAGTAGGCAACACAAGGAGAGTAGAGGCTTGTTTTCCCAGTTAAGATGGGCAGAAAGCAGCGCGATAGAAAAAAACAGAGATCGAGAGAGGAAGAAGGGGATTTGTATGAGTGTTCCTTGTATTGAATCTGTGCAGCACCTTGGGAAAACACAGCGTTGGGATGACAGTCTTACATTAAAAGCAGGATGTCTAGGGGGGTCTAGGAGGCTAACATTACAGTTCGTGCCTAAGACACTGGCCTGCCCCTTTGGAAGCTGCCTGCAATCCTGTCAGAGAGCTAAAGTGTTTAAGCACAGGGGGTGTCAGTCCCTCTTGGAGTGGACAATGGTCCACTTCACAAAGGCACTGAAATAGAGAGAAAAATGAAAAATAAAACCACAGGCAGCCTCTTGTTGTTTCTTGACTTTGAGGGTTGGCTTATTAAGTATAATAAAATTTACTATTATAAAATTATAGCAACAAAATATAAAACTATTTATGGCTTTTTGTGGACCAGAGCAGGGAAATGTGGATATATTTTCCCTGATCTAAAATATAAATTAGGCGGGCTCTGCTGTGAGATAGATACTATCATTGACTTCACATTTAAACTAAGTGATGTCGGTTACTGCTGCCATGGCAACTGAATCTCTATTCCTCTAGCAGAACACAGTGAAGCAAAGACAAAACAGAGAGACACAGGAGAAAGACCTGGGCTCCAAGCAGTCAGTGGCAGAACGGGACTAAGGACCTCTGTCACAAACTATTAGAGCAAGAGAGGAAGATGAGTCAAGGTCACAGCAAGATACACACAGAAATAAACGAATGTACAGGAAGGATTAGGCCAAACTTTCCGATACCGTTCCCAAAAAAACACGTAATTTTTATTTGTGTTTTTTTTGTATTGACTAAGTAGAGATAAAGAAATTTAATCAATTAGATTACAGTGACAATTTTTCATCAGCAGTAACGGAAACAGTGTAGTTGTCAATTAAAGTAAATCAGGTACAAGAAATTAATCAGTTTAAAGGAAAGGCAAAAACACAAAAATCTGGGAAAATAAAACCTTAAAATGAATGGAAAAAAAATTTTGAAAAAAGGTGCTTTTTTGATTGAAATAAAGTGAGTTTACTAACATGAGGAGGAAACAAAAGCTTTGGTGAACAGAAAGGGCTCTGCTTTACCTCATGTTTTCTACTGTGTCTTCAGGCATGGGGGCCACTGTCTGCACGGCCGGCAGATTCTTACTGGTCGCTCCGTTAACAAAGCCGGAGGAAGAGTTGGTAGAGGGGGCTGCATCAGTGGCTCCTGCAGGGAAGACCAACAAAAGCATGCAGCATTTGTGTATTGCAAGGATAATTACAAATATGTACATCCTCATTAGTCTTATTACATTAAAAGTCAAAAATTAAAAGAATAAATTATAACTTTACAGAGGGATGAAATCTGACTTTCAGGTAGCAGCTATAGTAAAATTTATGTACTATTTTAAAAATTCAAAGTTACAGTGTCAAAGTTTAAATCTAATAATTAATATAAGAAAACTCAAGATATAATTATATTTGATGTATAGAAGAATTATAATATACCATAACTCATAAAATACATGATGTATGAAAAACAGCACCTCTTAATTCATTTCTATTTCTATCCACTCTTGTCTTTTCATAGCACATATAGATTATAATCTCAATGCTGGCTGCTACCCATGATAAGAAAAGAAAAATGTTTTTTTTTAATCTTTTATCCTTTTGTGCCCTTTTTGTACAATAATTTTTAAAGACTGTACCCCACTTTTCTACATTTTTAGTAAAACAAAAATGATTTGCCAAAAAAGAAAACTACAGAAAAAACACAAAGATAGAATTATTTTTTTCAAAGTTTCTATAGATAATGCAATAATATTCATATTGTAATTTTTTATGGGCATTATAATGGTGTATTAAAAAATCTGATGGTCCTAATGTCGTATAAAATTACATTTTTAGTGTCACCTCCAAGGGCTTCTTTATTTATATAATAGTAACAGAATGAGATAAATAAAAGAACAATTAAAAGTATATGAAGTTATAAAATCTGAGCACTCTGACAGTGGACTTCAACATTCACCCCAAATTTCAACCACACAAAACAAATGAAAATATGGAAATAGTGTTAAATTGTGCACTAAACCTTTCACTAAATCCAAGTGCACATAAGATGGTTTTTCAAACTGGAGCCAGCAAGAACACATGGGACTATTTTGTTTGTTAGAATGACAAAAATAAAGAATCTACCAGCATTTCAAAACATCATCCGCACCAAAATTTTACATATTACCCTTAGCTTAAGATTAACGGCAATATGATGGTATTGTGGCAACTGTAATTTTAAGATTAGCCTCTTACATCTTCCTGGCAGCATGAGCCCAAATATAAAATCATTATAACTGTCCTTTGAGAGGTTAAAACCATAGTGATTGAGATCATGGGGTTTGGTTGAGAGCTTGTGGCTTGAGCTGAAAGCACACTTTGACTTGGATACATTTCTTACATTCCTGCAGAGGGGCTCAGAGAGGAGAGGGAGAGGTTTTTTTTTTTTCAATGGGGCACATTAAAAAGGTGTTGGAGCTCCTAATGGTTCTTGGTGTTAAGTGGGTCCTTTCAGAGACCCAGAATACAGGATCCCTGAGGTGGAAATGGCTCAATGCAGCAGAGCCCAAGCACCGAGCAGAGAAGTGACAGCGGTGTGAGGGAGAGAGGGAAATGCAGTTAATCTGACAGGAACTGACATTACATTGGAAAGCCACATGAACAAACTTTTTCAGTCACTGCAAATGCATTAGTTAAATTGTGTAATTTGGGCAGATTAAAATGGGGTATCTGGATTCGGTTGTATCAGGCGGAAAACTAGTGGTTGTGACTGCAGTTTCCATTTGGTAGCGCTCTTTTAGGACCTACATACCCATAGGAAAGTAAAGAGGGCCATCTAGTGGTAAGAATGGGCCACTGCACAAACAAACAGCATCACATGATACAGTTGAGGGGAAAAGCTTTGTTTCTATTCAGGATAGAGAAAATTGAGAAAAACGGTATGATTTATGATGAACAGTAATTACATAAATTACTGTTTTAAACTGAACCACATCATCGGGCTGAATGTAGCATTTTTTATAGTGGAAGCACATTCCAGTAACCTTGTGCATGACCTACCTGTGGTATTGATCATGCTCTTGGGGGTCACAGAGGCAGCAGCAAAGATGCTGGGGGTGCTGCCAGCTGTCAGCCCAGCAGAGGTGCTGCTGCTGCTTCCCACTGTGTTAACTGCCAGGCTGCCAAGGGAGGTTTTCTTCACAGGCACCACCACACTCCTACAAGAAACACACAATCTGCCTCATTTACATATGCACTGAAAAATTATATTAATAAACACTTAAAATATTAGAATTACAAATTCATTTAAGTTCATTTTGTAAGAATTAAGTGCTGTAGAGTGAACAAAAAAGGACAGAGAGAGGAAGAGTGGGGAGGAAAAGCTAGAGGTTGTTTTTTATGCTTTCTCTTAAGCAATTATCTTTACTGCCAAAGTGTCCTTAAGAAAGACACCAATGCCCTCCAGGGTGCTGTAATAACCTCAGGTGGTAACTGTTGATTAGAATTGTGATAATTTTATGGAATTATTAATATTCTCTGACTTATGGCCCAAAACAATAATATAAAATGACTGCCGAGCTAGAACAGTGTGTGGAAAAATACTTTCAGTTTTGTCAGAAAGGTTACACTTGAGTCCAATAATTGAGAGTTGGGGTTTCAGTAAAGCCTGCAGAGCTATTTCAGCCCAGGTCTTTAGAACTGAAATACCAGGATTTCTATGATTTATATTTGAACTGTTTACATTCAAATTCTTCTTTCTGACATACTCCAGACCACGGTGCATTAAATAAATTTATTCACATGTTTTAGTATAAAAAAGAGCAGTAATGATCTTATTGTCCCTTACTGCTCTCAGGCCCTGCCAGCATGAGCATGCCCAGACGTTAGTCAGAACATTCGGAAAGGTAAACATCCTGACCTGTAACTCCATCTTTCAGCGTAAACGCATGCAATGCAAAGTCACACTCACATGAACACAAGAGGCTAGAGTAAACAAACCTGAGGGAAAGAGACCAGCCAGTCAGCTACTACACTTTTTTTTTACATCTGCTCTGGCCACTGTTGGCCCCTCTGCTTTACTCGAAAGAGCTGAAAACATCCCAGATGTTAATGAGAGGCTCTTCAAGAGCAACTAAGTACTTGTTTCTGACATGGATTTGCATAGCTATCGCCAGTGTTTGAACTGACACTGAGCTTTAGATTCGAAATCTTTCTGTTTGGCATTTGCTCTGCACAGACTTACAGAAGGCTTTGATGAAAAGTGCATGTGGAGTGTAAAAGTTATTTGTTTATTACGACCTACTTATGCAAGTTTCAATATTATGTTCCTTAATATAAATCTTTGAAAGCAGATATGCAAGAGATGGAGCCAAATAATTAGAAAGTCAGAATAATTTTCTTTTTTTTCTAACACTTTATGATTCATGTGTATAAATTCAGCTAGATATCTAGATACAAACATACTGAAGTATACAGTGCATGATACCTCCCTATCCACATAAATACAAGAGAAATTTCTTGAGATAAAAATATAAAATATACCATTACTTCTATTACCTCTACTACTACTAATACTACTACTACTACTACTACTACTACTTATATTATGATTACTACTACTACTACTACTATTACTACTACTACTACTACTATTACTACTTCTACTACTAATAATAATAATAGTAATCACATTTGGCACATTTACATTTTTTCTTTGGTCAGATCACAGTTGCAGCAGGCTCAGCAAAGTACTTCAGGCCTCTAAGATCCTGTAGTTTTCCCAAACCAGATGACATATATGATCTCTTTAGTGGGTTCAAGCCTTCCACAGGGTTTCCTACAAGTTAGGTTAAGGGTATGTCTGAGCCCCCTCTGAGAGAATGCACCCTGCACAGCTAAATGCTTGTATGTTCTATCTCACTCCCTGACCCTAGCCCCATGCCATACCTGACCAACTGTTGATCTCGTTCTCCATTGTACCCGACCTGGGAGCAAGACCCTGAGATACTTAAACTAACTACTTAACTTTCTAAGAAACCTCTGCCAGGGATAGAGATGAGGCTCCCACCCAGCCTTTAAACTGCTCCATAGATGTTGTGTTACAGTTAGCAGTTCTCCTCCAATGCTAAAAACAGCCTAGGCCAGGCACTAAACCTCCTAACTCCACATTTTGGGTAAACGAGTATGTCCAACAGTCCACAACAGTCAGTTGACAGCTGTGGTCCCCTCTTCACCCAAGTGTGAAAGACCTGTGTTCACAGATCTGCTGATTGAAGACAGTCAGTTATCAATCTTCTGTCTGAGGAGTTCTGGTACCACATAAACATAGAAATCACCTTCTGGCTGCACATGTCCTCCAACTTCTCCAACACAGTAACACTGACTATCTTGTGATCAATTTGTCCTTGAAAATCCTATCAGGAGCTGTGATTATGATTTCTGGTAGTCTATAAGCAAGAATGAGGACACCCCCCCCCCGAATTGAATCTTAAACTAGTAGTCTAGTAATCATATAAAGCTTTCTTTTCTGGATGACATTCCCTCATTGAAAAAACAAGTTTCTAGCAAAGTTGATGATTAAAAAGTAAAGCTAAGAGTAGTTGATGTGCTCTCACTGACGCCAAATGAAACCAATGGAGAAATTTAAAATGAATCATTTGACGATTAAAGTTATGAGATAAAGGGATAATATTGCTCCACATCCTACTTCAACATAATGTCTTTACAGACACTAATAGGTTTGTGTTTCAGGCTTATGTAATCCCTGAAAGTCAAAATGTTTTTCCATATAAAAATTTAAAAACACAGATGAGACATAATGTTCAGGAAGTTTGAGTAGTGTCTAAATCAGATCATAAAGTGGGTAATCTGGGAATTGGGAATAGCCGTTAGTATATAAAGAAAAAGAGGCTCATAGGATTGAATTGAGCAAATAGGCAGTTTTCTCCACAGAGAATTGGATAAAGTATGTCTGACTGTTCCTAGTAAACAGTCGTAAAAATTAGCAGTCTCATGCTTTTTTTATTTATTAATTTGCCCTTTACAAGTTGTTTTAATTAGGATGAAATTTCTTTTTGCACTGTTCAGTCTGCAAGATTGGTCAACTACAGCACAATCTCCTTGAGAAAGATTTTTGTCATGTTGTTGCTCTCCATGTCTGCCAATGGAGTTGTTGAAGGACTGAACCTACTGTATTTCTCAACATATAAAACTGATGGATCTGAAAATATCGTTTAAAATTTGCACATGTGCATATTTTCCTTTGTTTGCTGAAGACTTATTTATATTTCACCATAAAGGATATAAGTGAATCTCTCCTTCTTACAAGGAAGAGTCAATAGAAATAAGAGTAATATTAAAATTCCTATGGACAGTCTTTTCTTTACCTATCTATAATGGTTCCCTTTATGCAACTGTTTTCTGGTTTATCAGCATTTTAAAGGGAAAACTACTAGCACATCCAGTTCCAGCAGCTTATCCATGTCTTGCAGCTCATGCATGTCTGGCAGCTCATCAATAGTGTTTAGAGTAATAATGTAATAAGGTAATGATGTCTTTTCCCGATTTGTTTTGTAACTAGTAATTAGATTTAAGTCCTTCACAAGAGATCAAATGTTTGGGAGAGTATCTATCACATCTTCAAAGAATAAAGTATAAAAAAATTGTTTGCATATAATGATTAAAAGTGCTTTGATGATTGAATAAAAATATCCTTAAATCACCTTTAACTTTCTTTTATGTTCAATGCCAAAGAATAAAAAGCAAGAATGAAAAGCATAAGACTGAGTGGGTTCTTCAATCCTCTACTTCTTTTTATAAAAAGGAGGAAATTGTTTTCTGCAATAGAGGTTGCAGATGGGTTAGGGCAAGTTATTTTAATCATGATAATAAAAGCAACACCAGCATGACTAAGAAGGTTCCAGGGGTAGAACTACTCAAACTTTTTTTTAGCATCAACTGATAACAAAACTTGTAACAAAGTTCCTGTATTGAGAAAAATCTTTAATGTTTGAATGTTTTAATGATAACATGATAAATTGAGGAGTGTTTTTTCCTGATAATAAAAAAGAGAAAGAGAAAAGGGCAAAGCACATGAATGAAACACATAAAAAAAGCATTGGAAACTTAAGACTAAAGATACATAGTTGACCTCATGTGGCAACGAATGAAAGCACATACACACCACTAACCCACCAGACCCCTGCTCATGTACAATCTGATTGGCCAAGGATTACAGCTGATGCAGTGAACTTGGCCCTGCAAGAGCTCCTTGTCAGGAAAGAGAAAGAAAGTGTGTCCTTATCAGGTCTGCAGTTGGCCTTTGGGTTTGTGAAGGTGCCAGATAATGTCTTGTCCAATCTCCGGCAGTTACTCTGGGTGACACAGGCCAGGCCTCTGCTCTGTCACGAGCTTAGCCTGCTGTCGTCTGAGGCAAATCCCCAGAAATCCTCCCTCAACAAAACAACACAGACTTTTGCTGTTGTATATTGCTACTATTGTACATATCTACAGACCATTTCACAGAGAAAGTAAAATATGGGAAAAATTTAAAACTTGATTTCTTGGCAATTCTTTCTATAGCCTTTGCTGCCATGCAACTGATTTCTCAAAATATCAAGCTGATGATGTTTCATTTTGCAGAAAAAATAACTCTGTTGTTTTGTTCTATGGAAAGAATATTAAAAGTAGATTATATGACACTGTTGTGTGGCATCCAAAACCCAAAACAGTAAAATGTTTTGAATTTAGTAGATCAGAAACCAACTCAATCACAAAGCGTGGTAAAAGAGAGAGCCGAGGAAAAGCCTCAAAGCTTACTGAAATATCTCTAGAGATGCAGCTGTGTTCAGAAGAACACTGATGACAAGTATAATTTATTTAGTAGACGTCTGTGCTTCTCTCCTCTGAGAAATCTTATTGACAGATATCAGAACATCACTTGCATGTTTTGATTGGTGGAACGGGGCATGAATTTAATGTTGCTTTCCAAATGTATCCCTTGCTTGCATCTTCCAGCAGAAGCCTGTCTTGCTCATGCACAGCTGGCATAGCCGGGATGTTGCGTTAAATCTTCAGAATGTTGATAAAACATGAACCTTTTTTAATAAATAATTCATTCACTGAGTGCTCATGAATCATGTATAGATTATCTAGCACATATCTTATTAATAGGATTGTCTTAATTGAGTTGCAGAGAATAAAGCAAGGATTAATCTTGAAATTAATATTAATGAGGTCTGCAGCTGTGGGAGATGACTGTGGTGTAAAGTAAAGCCAAAGAAATGTTTCCTTTATAAATCCAGCAGATAGAATCTAATCTAATAGTGCTTTATCCAGGAATACAAGGATAGATGCAGGGGAAATGTGCTTACATTCCACTCACAAATTCAATTAAAACCAATTATCATTGCTCTACATTATGGAAAAAATCTAATATGCCAGGGCAAACAATATTTCATAGAGCTAAGTTAGAGACGTTTTGGCAAGGGAGGGAGTGAGGAAGATGAGGTATTTTGATCTGGTCGAATGAAAATCTGGATGCTGAGCAATTTAAACCCTTCTTCTCTGAAAGTACCCAGTTAGCCTGGTAGAGAGGCTGCTGTGAAGACTGCCCCAATGCACTCCATTTTAAGCAATTTTTTCTCTCCTTTTTTGTTTTTTGATGTTGTCGCTACCAATCTATTGCCTCCCTGACAGACGAATGAAAGGCCTGTCCATGTCTGGCAGCTCATTTCGCTGGCAGGTGGCAAACAATTAGACACAGCAAATGGAGGCTGGAAGGGTAGTGACATGAAAAGCATGAGACAAAGTTGTATATGTGGTCAGGAGGGTTTGTGTGAAAGCATTTCAAAAATAATACACTTTGCTGTGGCGACTCATTTCAGGCTGCCAGTTCCCATTACGAGTGTGAGCAGTGAGGGCGACAGGACTGGCCCTGGTGTGGCGTGAGGCCGCTTCTGTTTAATCTGTCATCAACACCCTGGAGACCCCCACTCTCTTGGCTGTCCTCTCTACACATACTCCTCCATCTTCTCCCCTTTTCATCAGGCTCCGCTCAGCTCAGCTCAGCTCAGCAGCAGCAGTATGCATTAAAAGGGGAGAGGCCCATTGTTACTCCTGCCTCTGTGTGTCCTGTGCTGTCACTCTAGAGCCTGGTAGTGATTACACAGACACACATAAAAACTCTACTAAATCAGGGGCCAAAGGGAAGTATTTGTTTTGCTAAACCAAATCAAATTACTTTCAGAAAAATTGTGATTTTCAAAACCTTACCAACCATAAGGGACAGGGATCGAACGGAGCTGAGGCTTGAAATCCTTATGGGAGCAGGTTTGTAAACTCTTGAATCCAGACAGATTACTGTGTGGTTTTATCTAATCCAGGAATGTAAATAAACCACAGTAGTGCTACAGTGCTCAAGAGACCTTTTCAAACACAGGAATTCCTTGCTGTGGGGGATGAGTGCAATATAACTGGCCTGCAATGAGTAATGTGCTGCACGCTGCCTAGAAACCATTAGAGGTATACTGGATAACTAAGATAAACCCAGAGGATTAACAACAGCATTTTATGATCGCTTGATAGTGTGCACACACACAACACACACACAACACACACACATGCACTCTTACATATATATGTTTTCTGGTATGAAATGTTTGCTAGTTTGTTTGCTAGGCATCTTCAGAGACATGTACCTTTGAGAATGACTTGGTCAAACATACAATAATATACTGTTTGTATATAATCTATCACCTGTTTTAAAACCTTAGTTTGTTTTTGGCTTACCAAAGTGTGTTTCACCTATTAAGAGCAATATAAAACTTGAGCTAAGCTGAAGGATTATACTGTTGTTTTTGCAAGTTTTAAGTTCCTACTTTAACAAAAAAGTCATAAACATCATACATCTGCTATGTTGTACATTTCAGTTTAGAGCAAGGTTTAGGTCATGATTTTTTTTTCCATTAATTTCTGTGAGTTATGAAAATCTATTGGCAGAATCCTGAGCTGTATAACTCAATGCTTCACAGAGCACTGATGAACTTGACAACTCTGAGACATGTATTTTCATTATGCAAGAAAATAACGAGAATCAACGGAACCCTTGAATGTTTGGATTAAATGATTTGATTAAACAAGGAGCTAAAGCATGTTAAACCACTTGTTTTCTTAAGAAAAATAATCCTTGATTACCTGTCAAATGAGTGGAACTGCATGGGAAGCATGGCCTGGGCCTGGGCCTTGGCAGCAGGGTCTGGGTAGGACACAGGCTCCAGCCCAGCCTCCATCCCTTCCACCGGTGCCGCAACCAAGCTCTTCAGAATCTCCTTGACATTGATGCCTCTTTTGGGCTGGCTAATGCTGATGACAGAGGAGGACGATTTTAGCACCTCCATGCTGGGTGATTCAGAGAGACTTTCCTGGGACTTCTTCACCTCTGAGGATAGTGTAGATATGAGCTCACTAATGGCATCCGGTGCCCCTGTGCTGTGGTCCAGGTCAGACCCATTAAGGATGCTGGCTACCTGCTCCTCTCCGATACCAGAGTCTGTATGGGGAAGGGAGCTTTCCAGCTGGTGGTCTTCTGAGGGCAGCGGACGGTCTTTACTGCTGTCAAATACTAAAGGGGTTTCTGTGGAATGAACACATAGATGTTTAGAGTCACAAACACACATATAAATACAGGAAACAAGGAGTGACAGGCAGAGACTAAAGTTAGAAACATACAAAGAAGGTACACAAATAGAAGTTATAACAGTTTAATATTTGGTGTTTTTGCTATAGAAATCATTTCAGTGATTAAATTATTGACTAATTACTGTTACAATTTCTGTTTATACCTACACTATATTTATCAACACATAATGCATATTTATTATAATTAGTCCTTTGTCTACTTAATAACATAACATTTGTCAAGAGATGTATGAATTAGGAATTTGAAACACAATAATCTGATACCAATATTAATGAATAAAATTGCCTTTCAGAGCTGGCTTCACTTTGCTAGTCAGAGAGTTAATTTATCATGTGAAGAAAGAGCCATGTGGCAATGCAGCTTCTTAGATCTCTCTCCAGAAGCTCGATCCTCTGTGAGATTATCTCTCAGTTGTTTTCCTTCTATGCTAATAAAACGAGTCCTTTTCTTCAGCTTCCGCCTCCCTAAATCCCTCTGAGAAATATCTGTTAAACTGATCTGAAACTCTGACAGAGGAGTCAGATAACTGCTCCTTTATTTTGGTACAATGTATACGTCTATACACATGAAATGCTGAGTTTGTATCAAAAATCTTAACAAATGCAGCATTCCTTCTCCTTATAAACTGGAACGTATTTTATATACACTGACCAACTTCAGCAAATAAATGCCAGTTCTACCAGAAACTGGCAGAAATACCTATTTAGTCTAATTTTGGTTCATCCTGACCCAGTGGTTACCTAGATGCAAAGCTGGCTGTATTAATATTCAATCACATGCCCCCTAACAAGGTCAGCAGGGCCTGATTTAGCCAGCAAGTTGTGTGGCTCCCTGGTCCAGACAATCGTCTGCCACATGCCGTCTGGAAAATTCCCCCATTTTCTAGTGAAATTTATGAAGGCGGCAGTGTGCCCCTCTCCTCCCAGCAACCTCTATGATCCCATTCTCCTCTGGTGGATTGCTTGCCTAATGGGCACTGACAGATGGGGCTGAAAATAGCAAGCCTGGCCCCACTGCCCCAAAAACCCACAGTAGTTGGTCAGCATGCTGCTGCTTTCCCATCTCTCAACTTCTTGCTGCTCATCTTCTCTTTCTTTATTCTCTGCATGTGCCAAGCTCTTCAAATTACACATCCATATTTCCTTTGGCCTCTCTCCTCTTCCTCTTGTTTCTTTTATTCACTTCACCTTTTGTCTGAGAGAAAGTCGATAAAGTATGCTCACTGGTGCATCTCATAAAAGCAAGTTGGCACTGCGGCAGACATTGTGTTAAACCTTTGTAGGCAGCCACTGATTTCCTTTCATGTGGCCTAATGTATGATTTATGACTTGAGGCAAATACTACCTTTCATTTCATAGAGAACAATGATTCCTATTCAAGTTTATAACTACCATCTCCAGCCCCAGTCTTCATTTGCTTCCACATTTAATTCTGTGCGGTGCAATTAGCAGAGCTCATGAATAAATCATATGTGAGCCAGAGGAGTGCAGGAAGGGTATCCCTGCTATTATACTGAATTAGTTCTCAGCTAAAGCTGGCATCAGTGTATCAGAGAGGATGAAGGACACTTTATATTCATTTATATCTGAGACAGACATTATGACCTGAGTTATCTTAGTATACAGAATGGATGTGATCAAGGTGGGACACAGCTGTAAACACCTGTGCTTGTCGGTGAGTTGATCTCCTGACGCATGCTGCGGCTTGACTGACTATTTATCCTTGCAGTCTCGCGTTGTGGCTCAAGGATGTCGCGGTACTTGGACACCATGAGGACAGAAATGAAGTACACCACAGCTAAAGCCAGGAACTGGGCTTGCTTACTGTCATCCTGCGGAGATGGAATTGCAATATGGTTATGCCCCTCCCTATTCAGACAATCTAATTTCATACAATCCATCACTGCTCCCTGAAAAGCTTCTCTCACAGTAAAAGCACCTTGCATTGAGTATAAAACACATTATCACTTGACATTATTCTTTGAAGTAAATCTAATATTTGCTTTGAAATAAATTAATTCAAATATAGTAGGCTGGTGTTCAACAGACAGCAGATCAGTCGACAATGGCATACATAAAGCAGCACCCACCACATCACGAAACACCACAGCACGGAGGCGATTGATGTCAACATCCTGCAGGAGACGATCAGGGTCCTTGATAGGAGACAGGTTACTAGGGACATTCTCTATGGCTGTCTAAAGGAGAAAGATAAGTATACTGACTAATATGGAATTGCCAGCATCATGTTAGTACACAAAGAGATAAGTCCTTAGGGGGAATAAAATGATGCTAATAGAGAGCTTAGAAAACTGTTTAAGTGTCACAACTCAGGTGAAGTTATAAGCATAGGGTAATGTGTTCTTATATTTATTCCTTTCACATATGAAACCTGCAACTAGGAGCACAGACAACAAAGTTATCACATTGCATCCTACCTTGCTCGAAGTCACAGCATTTAGCAGGATTTCCTGAGTCTTGTGATTGTTGGGAATGGAAGACTTATTTCCTCTGTCTCTGTGTCTCTGCCTGCACTCCAGGCAGCTCCTAACAGCCACACAACACACTGCACGCACACACACACACACACACACACACACACGGCATACAAATAGGCTCTCATCTCAGAGTTAAATGGAAATTAAATGTTGATAACATGCATGACCTCTTTAAAACTAATCAGCTATCTCTGATGACTATTTGTTCCAGGCTGCCGGGCCATAAGCCAGGAGAGAAATCAGCAGCCAGACTGATTTCACACTGGAGCCAGTGATGGGAACTTGTGTGTTTGCAACAAGGACACTGTGAAATCTGAAGGCCAGTTCCCACCCCAGAGAGCTCAACTTGGAGTCAACATTCAAACTAACAAAGGCTCATGCATACACGGACCCATAAGCCCAAACGGATTTAGACACAGATACACTCTCATACCCCAAGACAAAAGCAGACACAAATACACACATTTTCTATGCTTGCATTATGTATTAACTAAGTCTACTAAGAACATTTAAATTTTAGAATTTAGCAGTAATCTGCTTTGCATTCACAGGTGAAATCTGAAGTACAAAAAATATGCAAAGAGACACATTCAAGAACACACAAGGGCAAATAGAACCTCATGGAGTCCTATGGGACAAACCAATGACACACACACAGTGTAACATTTGCAAAGAGTACCTAATCACACTGCAAATGATTCTCTCTCCTTGTTATGAATTCTAAAATGACAATCCTGTCTTTTTCTATTGCTGGAAAGCTGCAGCAAAACCCTTCACATCCTCCAATTTCCTGTACAATTAGCAAAGGACTCTTAAATTAATTAGCTTTGTTGATCAAACAGAGGATTTTAGGGGATTAGGGGAATTATTAAAGTGTGTGACGAGAATACTGTCATGGTACTTTTTAGCTCATCAATTTTACCAGTGTAAGTGGCAAAATGACGCAGTATACCTCCCCAAATACCACAAAATGACAAAGCAACTGTTTCACTTCCCTACTGCAGCTAATGACACTCACATCTACAGCCACAAACACACATTATGGATCTCACCAAGTCTGAGACACTGACGCATTAGGCCACCAGAGGACATGTTCTTCTCAGCCTCGATCTCGCTGAAGTTGAGGGAGCTCGAGAACACCAACACGTCCACCATGACCATGAGACGGGAAAGGAAAGTGATGGCGGTCTCTGAGGTCATGCCCTGTGTTGCCTCGATGCTGTCCAACTCCGTCTTGCACAGGCAACAAGAAAGACACCAGTCACATAGCAGAAGGATAAATGCACCAGATCATCTTTGCTACATTCTCTTGTTGTGATTAAAATATTCTTGTTGTAACAGAAGCATGCAATGAAGATAGAAAGAAGGGCATACTGCAGGTATAAACACAGAGGTGGGTTTGCAGAACTTGACAGAACACTAATCAGCAGGACAGGAAGAAGGAAGATGCATGGACCAATATTACTATGTGAGAGTTAGTAAAGTCTTATGTCTGGGGAAGCAAAAATATTATTAATCTCAGTCCAGCCAACTATCCAACCCTTACATGAAGTAATGTTCTGTTAACTACTTTTTTTGGAGGATGAGCCAAAGCAGAAACCTTTTTGTTAGCTTCCATCGGAAAATATTTTAGAAAAATTCACCAGTGCAATGGGATTTTACATTTTCATATCTCTTTAATGAACAAAAATAAGCACAAATGGTTGTGAAGATGGTGCCAATTTGAGAGAAATATAACTTTGGCATTCTTGATGTGCAAAGACCAGATAAACAAAAGACATGATTAAAATCAATTTCAGTTAAGGCCTGCAAATAAAACTGAGATTTTCAGTAGATTTATGAAAGAAACCATGACCAAAACAAAGGGAAGTTAATTACAAATATATGAAATTGTATCAAAGTAATGTCCTCAACATTAATTGTAGCAGAGTGGAGCTTAGCAAATAAAAGTGGCTCCAATCAATAAACACAAACAAGTCTTATTTCCCACGGGCATATGACATATTTCAGTGCAGGCAACCATAAACCAAGCGATTTTAATTTTTTACCACTAGATGGCATGATTCCTCCACATTGAAGACAGTGCACTTACAGTGGGAGAGGTGGCCGCTGAGAGAAGAGGTAAGATCCCTCCACATGCAATAATGATGTTGTCGACCATTTGTGAGATTAGGTGGATGGTGTTGTGGACAAAAATAATGTTCTCATTACTATTAACAAAATCCATGACAGATTTGGTGGAGTGGCTGCAGAAGAAAAAGGGAAGAAAAGAGACAAATTGTTCTGGGTTCAAGCATTTCTCACACTACATTAATCACGTCTTGTTTGCTGTGAATTAAACTAGATTTTTTTATAGGCTATAAATAAAAAAGCTAGATTCAATAAAATTCTCAAAACAGCGATCAAATTATATGATATTAGTGATATGGACGTGTAATCTGAGTACCACTACAAGCACCATGCACACCCTCCCTCTCTGTCTCCCTCAAGTGCACACAAACAACTTCACACACCTCCTCCAGACATGGACGTCACTCTCCAGTGCGAACAGCAGGTCAGTGAGCAGTCTCTGGTGCATGGCTGACCATTTGAACTCTGGGATGCGGAACATGGTGGTGCGTGGGCCAGGACTGAACTGACGTCGCTGTTCCTCTGTCATGGGCATCCCCCTGAAGCCCAAGTCCACACGAATGTCTCTCTCCATCTGAGAGGATGGGCGTCCATGTAAACTCTGATAGGAGACCCGATTAATCAGTATAAAACAGTACGACAAGATACTGTTCACAGATTTGTACTAATCATATTCCTCTGTCAAGATCGATAGTGAATCCCTAATGGAATGAAATGCTAGTGTCATACAATTCAATAAGAATGATGAATTGCCAGACTAAAGTCTGTCCTCAAATGACCTCTTCCTGCCTGAGGGTGAAGAAAAAAACACAACAAGCTCAATGCAACCTCTAAGTCTAAGATGAATGAGTCAGCAAGGTCTTGCAAAGAAAATCTGTTTAAAAAAAGCAGCAGCAATGAATTGAACATGAGCATTTATGCAACAGCAGACAAAGGTTTAAAAATACATCCTGCCCTCCACTGGCCCTCGATCCGTGACCCAGTCAAAGAATCATGACCTCTGAGAAAGAGCACGGCTCACATGAGAGTAGGGGAGAAATGAACAAATCCCAGACGACTGTTGCAGGATAATGCTCTGTCTATTTCTGCCCTCCTGTTGGCTCATTCAACTATTCCAGCAGCCCACTTTACTAAGTCTCAGAGGGTTGATGCCTGATGTGCACCCGGTCACCCTGTCCCCATTACAACCAAAGCCGGGCAAGGGAATGATCCCTATGGGTCTGTTAATATAGAACTGTTCACTAAAGGGCATCACATCCTGACAATGGCAAATGGTCTCTCTCCCTACCTTCCACTCTGCACACCAGTGTTGCCAAGTTTCAGCACTGGTAAGTGTCTATTGTTTTATTTCCCTCCTAGCTAAACATTTCTGTTACTATGAATCTGGTGAAGTCATAGAACATTTACTATTTCTTTCATTAGAAAGTCTGGAAATATGACAGAGTGCAACTAAATCACTCAATTTACATGAAAGTGCTGTATGATGATTTAGTGTCAGACAGACCTGTGTGGTGGCTGTGGTCTGAATCTTCTTCTCCTTGTCTTTGCTATCATCTGATCTCTCTGTGTCAGAATTGTTGCTTATTGCATCTGCTGCACCACTGGTCTTGACAGTCGAGGGGTCCCCATCAGATGCTGCAACAGCTGCGCCCTCACCGACCCTCAGGCTCTCAGAGGAGACCTCAGCCTGGGTACCAGCCACAGCGCTGATGCCCTCCAACGCTGCCTGCAGTTCAAACTCATCCTTTTCCTGGATACTGGGTAAGGAGCTAAGCTCAGAGCTGCCTGTCATATGAGCAAGAAGGCCAAGCTCATCACTGGTGCCTGTGTTGACTGGAGGCTCCGGGCTGGGGAGGATCAGAGGCTCAGCTGGACTGAGATCGGGCAGTAGCTTGTCCTCCATGCTGCTTGTCACCTTGCTGAACAGGAAGTTGTTGCTGTTAGGAATGGTGTCCTTGTCATCATCAAGGGTTATGAGAGGGGGTGCGTTTTGGTCATCCATGCTGCCCTTGGGCAACAACACATTTACATTACTGTTAAGCTTCCCCACAGCAGCACAATAAACATTATCCAACAGAGAATCCACCTCCACCAAGGCTCCGTTCTCAGATACTCCTAAAGTTTCTGAGGACAAGTCCATATCATCAAGCTTAACCTCTGTAGCCTCCACCTTTTCAGCCTTGATGTCCACCAAAAGGTCATGGACTTCAACCCTGACCCCATCTACCGCAACTTCTGTTCCTCTGAGACTCTCTTCAGGCCCCTTTCCTTCAGCCAGAAGGTTGCGTGAGTCTGCACTGTCATAGTCTTTCTCACTTTCGGGTGTCTGGGAGTTATCCTCCATTTCTCTGATCTCAATCACGCCTTTGATGCCAGAGGCCTGAGCTGATAGACCAGAGATGGTGCTGACAAAACCCTTCTTCCCTTTTTTAATATTCTCCTCCTCCTGACGCTGATACTCCTCATACATCTTAGCCAAGTACTCTTTGTGAGCCTCATAAGTCACCTTAAAAAAGATCAACAATATAAAAAATGTTAACCACAAACTTATGATGCAAACAATGATGTGAATCAATTTAGTTGAAGCAAGAGAAAACAGATAAAAATATCTCTTTAAACAGTAGAGGTCAGTGTTTCCTCTTTGTTGTACAGTATAGAACTCACTTTAGAGTGGGCTATGGAGAGTGTGTCCACCCACACTCGCCATCCTCCCCACTCATACTTGATGGCATGGTAGAGCAGAATACGAAAGATGTTGTACACCATCTCAGTGATCTTTTGCTCGTCAGAGTTTTTAGGGTTGATGTAACCAAGAGAAAACATCCAGTCCTGCCACACAGAGCACTGAAGCAAACACCTGCAACACAAACACCACCACACATTCAACAAATAAGACAGACTTTATGTGACCCAGATAGAGTGTTTAAGTTACTTGAGCAAAATCTGATCCTCTTCAGCAAGTAAATTATTTATAATTCATGGGTTAGAGGAATCATTTTAAAAAACTTTCTACTTAAAGTTTTCCCATAAAAATGTTTTAGGTCAGTGACTGTTTCTGATTCCTGTCAACACATTTCTTCATATGAAAAGAACATGCAGGCACTATTTGGCATTTTGTTGCTCACATATCAAAACATAGTTTTGATCATTTTATCATAATATATTGATGAGACTGTTATTTTTCAACCAAAATTACAAGGGGCAGGCAAGTGAAACTCATCTCTCAGTTTAACAGTTTTACTGGGACAAAGAACCTCTTGCCTATTAATTTTAACATAAATATGATGTTGATTTACGTGGCTTAGACTTAAAATTTAATTGCAATATGTCTCAGAGTGTAGCCATCAGAAGCAGAGCTTCAGTGTTACAGTGAAAAAAAGAGCAAGCCCGTCAAAACCTTCACAGAAACATCTGTTAGAGAACATGTGCATGTCTATAGATGATTTAGCATCAATATGAGCATATTAAGCACAGAACAAGGAGGAGGAACAGTGTGCCATTTTTTCTTTGATCCATTAATCAGTAAGATAATTGTGGGAGAAGGTGCGCAAAAGTTCTGCTCACCGTCTGTTCTCTCGGCTGTTGCTGAACAGTTTGATCATGTCTGAAAGGAAGAGCCGCCGAACCTCCATCAGCTCTGTGCTGGGGGCGGAGTTCTTCAACAATGTGGCTACCACCTTGAGAATCACTGATATCACACACACACAAACAAAATTGTATGTGCACTTTGTCAATTTTACCAGAGAACCAAGAGCTTTGGACAGAATAGAACTCAGTGAGACACATGGCAGACTTACTGGGATTCTGAATCTTGACAGTGGAGTCGGGCTCAGGATGAGGTTTGTGAACTACCTGTGTGCACACCTGCTCTGTCAGAATCTGCAGTGGGAAGCAGTGAGTAGACATCAGTCACACACTCTGTACACACCAATAGTGCCATAATGTTAGAACTTTTGAGAGTAAAACGTTTTGTTACCTCGTACAGAGTGTTGTAGGTCGTCACAGTCACAGTGTTAGTGTGCAGCATAAGCCTCTCTCCCAGGAGAGTAAAGAGGCTGTGTGTGTGCATGATCTCAACCTTCCTCCTGTGGATAAACACACACAAACACACACACACAGACATAATGGCAAAGTTCCTTGTTTGGAGCTCCCTAAGCCACTGAAAGGATCAGTGAGGGCCGTCATCTTGCTTCCCTATTCTCA
This sequence comes from Acanthurus lineatus, assembly GCA_029814665.1. Lineage (NCBI taxonomy): Eukaryota > Metazoa > Chordata > Actinopteri > Acanthuriformes > Acanthuridae > Acanthurus > Acanthurus lineatus. The sequence goes on along the minus strand of JAPZDV010000024.1, from coordinate 20,538,002 downwards.
CCCACAGGGAGCCAAGCTCCAGAGACAAGTGTCAGGAACTGCCTGCTGTCATAAATTGGGGGAATTCTGTTGGAGGTGTGTAGGATAACGAAGACAGCCTGTCACTAGAAATGGCTTCGAGATACAGCAGAGGCACACCACAGAGGCAGATACCACAGGTGAATGGGTTCAACAGTGACAAACTACCTTTGCAAACAGCATAAGGACTGCTGTCACAATGCTAAGCCAGAGCTGCTGCCACTGCCTAAAGACCAGTTGGGACTTTCCTAATAAGTCCACTTTTTTTTCCTTTTTGCATTTTGCAGAGGCTGGCAAATTGAACACTTAAGAGGCAAGAAGTATTCTTAACAACTGTATAAATATGGAAATCTGGGAGAAAAGGCCATGCATAGCAAGTTGAAGTGGAACTTGTACAAGAAAGCTCAACCAATGAGGCACATTGGGAGGAGAGGCCTTGTAGGAAAAGCTTCATGATTGTCATATTCAAATGAGGTCACTTTCGATGAATACAGTTTATATCATAGCATTGCCTTAATACAGAAAAAGTTAAAATGAAAGCACACTATGTAAAGTATGAAATTGGATGTATGCTATCCAGTGGGAAGAGATTAAGTACACTGCTGTTGGAGGGTAATCATACAGCAGGAAGTGCATTTAGTTGTAAAACTATAAACCTGACATGCAATATTCATTACGTTTTATCATTTGGTTTATGATTAGGTGGCTGAGTATTAGTAACAGAGAGGTTTGAGCTGAGCTTGTGTCCTTTTCCTGCCTTCTATCTTCTTGTTATGTATCTGCTCGATTGTTACCATGTTGACCCAAAAATGCATTAACTAGTACACAAATTTTGTAAATCACATAACAATGATAATCTAATTCAGCAATCAATGAAAACTGATGTATCTAACATGTCAGAAATAGTGAATATAAAAGGACAATTCAATTCAATCAGTGCAATAACATAAAGAAAGCCTGAAAGGGACATGTTTAATTCTTTATGAATTGCACTGGAGCCCACATTGAACTAGGATGGTGCTTTAAAATGTATGAAAGCTATTAAAGTGAGGGGCGAAAGGCTGGCTTTCATGAAGCACTCCTGTCCCTTGAGGATATAGGCTTTTTGCTTGCACCTGGGGCCATCTAGAATGGGCTTATGGCTTCACTGTCCCTTCAATCGCCAGGCACCAAGAACCACACAACACCTGGTGCCCCATCATTGCAAGCAGAGCGAAAATCCTCCCCCTGCATCCCGCATTTTGAATCAAAGGCTCTCCAGCCAAAGGCATCATCTCCCCCTCTCCAATGTGAACAGAGGATATCCTGACATCCTAGTGGGTATTTTATTATTTATTTTATTCTGGGACAGTAACTTGGACTGTTTCCACTGTTCTCTTATGTGAAGTAATGGTGCAAGGGCACATTGCCAGGAATTCAGGTGTACAAAGAAATGCACCCTGGCATCCAGTCAAGTCTTTGGCTCTTCTAATTGTACAATTTTTCAAACGAGTGTCAGGGACAGATGAATCATCTCTGTGAATGTGAAGCCTGATTTATGAGTTTTTAGTTTCTATCCCAGCCTGTTATAAAGTCGTCAACCTGAACATTGCGGAGACATGGTAAGACTTTAAAATGGCAAAACAACACAGAGCAGATAACAGCATTAGGCATGTGGAGGACCTCTCATGATTCATTCATCTTTATACTATTCATTATAAAATCACTTAGAGTGTGTAATTACAGTTTACTGCACAGCCTTTTGGAATCGTTACTTACTTGTGGCCCAAATGCTTAAGGAAGTACCCAAGGACTTTAAGGGATTGCACTCGAATGCTTTCACTCTTAGACGCCATGAGCTTGTAGATTACCCTGGAATAGACACAAGCAATGAGAGCTGGCAACAGCACACTGTCTTGAGAGAATAAAGTATAGCCCTGTTGATGAAAGGCCCTGCACTGGTTAGCTGACAACCACTTTCCTTCAGAGAGAATTTACATTAGCATTAAATGAATGTCCTAATGAAAGCAGCAGCCTTTCCACAATGAATTCCTTAGAACTCACAAGTAGTCCTCCACTGTGCACATTTATATTTTATAGGATCACACAGGGTAAGTTTGATTATCTGTGTCATATTGTGAAATCAATATGTTAATATTGCTACATTTCCATGTATAGTTGTTTTTTTTCTTCTCTCACTGAATTTATGAATTATTCATGTGTCTCATAGGCACAAAGCAGCAGTGTAAGGTGCTTAGGTTTATTTTGTGAAATCACCTCCTCACTTTGTGCCTGAACAGCGAAGGGATTGTGTCTTCCCCTGTGGGGCTTACCGTATTCCATTTCTCTGGTCAAAAGCAGGGATCATGGATGCTGGATGCTCAGACATGAGGGCTACCACTAACTGCAACACATCATGCAGATTCTCATCCTGCAGACCAACCAGAAGAGAAGGACGATAAGAGATGGAAAATAGAAAAGGGAAGTAGGTGAAGAGGGAGAATACAGTCTCTGTTCTTTGCTTAGACTCTGTTACTGCAACTGCAGCAAAGACGCAATGTATGTGCCTTGCAATGTATCACCTGGAATTATAGAATACACCTGGGCCCCTTGTACACCTTTAAAACTCTGGCTGGCCATTGCTAATCGAAAAGATCCATTCATCTTGCTAGGAAGTTTAAATGCTATAAAAAATAAACTTCGCCTCAAATAGCAACTGGGAGGATGAAATGTGACCTTGTAGCTCAGCACAGCAAAGTGGCACACTAACTCAGAGAGTAACTTCCATTGGAGCAGGGATAGATGCTCACATACCTCATGCATTGTTAACAAATAGTTCAGGATGCTCTGCAGCTCATCCTCCTTCACACCTCGGTCCTGAAAGTAGGAAAAAATATAAACAGTTAAAAGAAAGGTCACTGCATTTAAAATGTACAGTATTTCTGCTGTATATTCTGATAAAAGCATCTCTTTTTATTGGTATAGCTAAAATGAGAATTGAGGTTTCTACAGCAAAACTTTGAAAGCAACCAAATAGCTCTTGATGGCCTTAGAAGTTTGGCCTTGTGATATCATGTAGACAATAGGCCTGTCTTCTGTTAAAATTCCTCCTAATACTGCCATGCCCTGGAAAACATAATGTAGAACCCACAGGGAGTGCACTATAATTAACTGAAGGAAAGAAAATCATAATTATCAATTTGTCTCATTTAAGAAGCCAGAGCCAACAAATATTTGGTATCTTCACTTGAAAAATTACTTAAATGATTAAACAATAATCAAAACCATCATTATAAATTTTTGCTTGACTGCCTATTTTTTTTCTTAAATTTGTTTCAGCACAACTTGTTTTCTTCCAAGCACACACAAACAAATAAATAAAATAATAGCACTGCATTTATTGAGCAGACTGGCAGGACGTTTTAGAGTACAACACTGAGAACTGACAATCTCCATATTTTCTCGCTGCAGCTCAAAATCAAGCTGTGTGAGAGGCTGTGAGGCATGAAGACAGGTGGGATATACCTTGAGAATGAGTTGCTTGAGGAAGAGAAGCATGAACGCCCGCAGAGAAATGATCTCTTTCTGGGTTGGCCTTGGACCATCTGCAGTTGGAGAGAAAGTGAGAGAAGCAATTAAACTGGAACCAGATATCTCTGTTTTCCAGTCGTCTCTACATTTTATATGTTTTTACAAGCAATTATATTCTTGGTTTATTTTCGTGAAAAAGTAAAGATCTTTTTGATGTTTCTATGACTGACAATGAAACATTTGTCTCAGTAATGTCTTTGTATATTTCAAATACAACTTTAAGTTTCTTCTCTGTATTATGAACTTTACACTCATTTACTAGCTTTGCCTTAAACATGTGTATCAGACATTTCATCAGGTTTTACCAACAGGCTCCACTCAGAGTGTGTCATATAGAGCCAATCTCTCCTTAAAGTCAGTAGAATTTTTTCTGAGAATTAAATCTAAATGTATATATCACTCATGCTTCATTCAAACTCTCTACGTGTCCCAGGTAGTCTCCATCCCAAAATAGTATCCTTCAGCCAACTCAAGGTCACTACAGTCACACCTGCCCATTACACCAGCCAACATCTCATTAAAATTACCTAGAATGCGTGTGCCAACCTGAGGTCACTTAGACTCACATTGCAATCCATTCCTGTCATGCACCTCATTCAGCATCTGACAGGCTGAATGCTATCAGCAGGTGTATTTAAGCTTTGCAAACACAGAAGAATGGCAGGAAATGACGGAAGCATTGATTAACTGTAATATCACTAAGCTGCTGCTGCTGCTGCTGCTGCTGCTGCTGCTGCTGCTGCTGCTGCTGCACTGGTTTGGTTTGCACAAGGAACAATTCTGATGCAGCAGATTCTATTCAATATGCTGTGCTCTTTTGTTTTTTATCCAAGAGGTGTTTGCACGTTTGCAATGAGTAAGTACACTATTGGCCCGCAGCAACAGGCAGATCAATACAACACAAAGCTATTCTGTTAGACGCATCAGAAAATACAGGCAATGGCATACATTACAACTTTTATCACACTGCAAAAAATGATGTACATGTGAAGAAGTATCAAATGACAGTTACCAGGCAAACAGCAGAAGCCTTTCAGAGAAAGCTTTTCATTTGTTAAATGTCTTTCTTCTTCTCTCAGCCCAGATAAACCCGACCTCTACCTTGGCAGGACACATGTTCATTTGAAATGGGGACATTGCTATGATGACAGATACAACGGCAGCAGACACCTGACCATCCTGCTGCTCAAACAGCCAGTAAATGTAATCAATGATGAGGCTCCCTGAGGTTGAAGGAAGACGGCAAGTGCCCCTGCATCCCGACACTGATTAATAGAGCAAGAGAGGAGAACCCAGCGCAGGCACAGAGCCCGACATGGAAGGGATGATAAGAACATTATTACTGCAGCCACCGCATGCAAGTTATTCACAACCAATTATACTCAGCAGCTCTGCACAGCTCTTATTTCTCATTGACATATTGCTTTACTTCCTGCATCCCAAGGGCACAAGGAGAAAGAGTTCATTGGAAAACAATTTATGTCCATGTGATTAATGCAGGAATCGTATTTTGTCTTATGACTAATGATGGTAAAGTAGCAACATACACAATAACATGTGTCCTGTATACTTGTGCAACCTTGATATAATATACAGGATAATTATATTTTCACTCAGTGAATGCTTTAAACAACAAAGACTCATAAAACACTTAAATGCAACAAGTATTTGTAATTGCAAAAGGAATAATTGGTCCCCAGGATACTTTTCAAGATTAAACTAACTTATGCTTTGCCTGCTTAATCTACATTCTGAGTATGTTCACTTTAAACAAACTCTAAGGAAAAATTTACTACATTTTATGTGGATGTCCAACAGGTGTTGATGGAAAATTTAGTCAATCACTTCCTTGGTGCATGATTTAGTGATCACAGCTCTATCGCTTGTGGAACCATGCTGAAAGCGCCTACATTTACCAGGATGCATTGTGTGTGATCTTCTGACGCCCATGCCCACTGAGCAAAGCCAAAGCAAAATGATCAAGGTTTGTGTTTGAGTAGCAGCATGCCTCCTGGCTTATCATCAATAACGATAGGACTTCCAAACAAAATGTGGTGAATTTTTCCTTTAACATGACATTTGACACACACGTAAGAAAAAACATGGGGAAAAAAATATCGAGTAAGGCTGTCTCACTAAAAAACACTCTTGCATTATCTCCTTTTGCTCTTGTGGGTGTCCCAGGTGTACATTTGTAAATCTGAAGCAAGGCAGAGTTAAAAAAAAACAGCATATGTTTTCCAAATTTTTCCCTTATATCTTTGCAATCATTTTTTCACATCTTACATAAAATGAATCAAACACAGTGGAAGTACAAACAAAGATCAAACCACCATCTTGCGTGACCAGATTTTTCTTCCTAAGTACCGACATGGCTCTCACTGATCATTCCCCCTTAATGCCAACAAGACAGAGCCAGCTTGAATATAAAATGGGGAATGGTCAAACAGCTTTGCAAACTGCTCTTCTCATTACTTATTATTTGGTTAAACAGAGGCAGGGCACAGGCAGAGACAAAGGAGGAGCGATAGAGATAGATTTTGTGTTGGCTTGTGGGTATATATCATGGACTGAGAGAAGTTGAGCAATGGGCATCTGTCTGTGTGTGCCTGCAATGATTCTGCATATGACCAAATGATACACGATTTCAATTTTGTAGCACTCTGTATTAAGACCCGTGGAAATATAAATGAAAGCACTTCAAGAAAGGGAGTGGCTGGAAGCACTCAGTTCAAAATGCTTTTTTCTGTCTCTTTAATGGAACACTTAATTATCTGCTTGGCTCTCTCTCTTCTTTGTACGTGTCTTTGGTCATTTCTCACTTTAGAAGGACAGAGAGAAAAACTGACCTGCCAAATCAAGTGCAGATCAATGGAACCAGACCTGCTCTGAAAATTACCTACAGCAGGCCATCCATTATTAAAGATACTATATCCCCAAAATCTCAACCACTTTCTCCAGCCATTACAATCCACCAGGAACTCAAAAACAATCAGCAGCATATTTATGGTTGTGGTTGAAAGGACTAAATTTAGGGGGGTTGGAATTGGAAAACTCATTAAAGGAAGGTGGTTAATGAAGATGGACTGTAGCTAAATACGTGTATGTGCACATCTTTGTTATGGAATAATTAAAAAATGGTGTGCGTTATTTTGTGTTTCTTTACCTATTTATCTTTTTGTAAAACAGACAGGGATTCTCACCTACCGTGTGCTTTTTAAAATAAGAAGCTTCTTGTAAACAAAACATAGTCTAAAAAAGTTCTAAAATACAACCAAAAAGGACAAAATGGCATGTTTGTTTCTCCAATTCATTTTTAAAACCATAGAAACACTGTGATCATTTTGATCTGACTCAAAATATAACTGACTTTGTATTCCAAGCTCCTTCCAGATGTTGAAGTTGTTTTTTAGTGTTTCTGAGTTTCCTTTTACTCACACACTTCTTCATTGCTCCTCTTAGGTACACACAGTTTGAGAAGGAACCCATTTGGGCGACCAGTTCTTCAGTCATAGATGGATGGATCAAAAGCTTTTCCTCAATATCACTCTGCTCTTCACCGTTGAAGTAAAAAGCAATGCAGTGCATTACCACTGACCAATCTACCTGTTGATCTCATGATCCTCACTCACGAACAAATCCCTGAGATTCTCCAAACCTTTAAGTGCCACTCTGCTGTTTCCTTGCAGTGGACCGTGACTGTGAACTTGGAGGTGCTGACACTCATCCAAAACCTCTTTACACTCGGCTGAAACTACACCAATGATTGCTAAGTTATCAAGGGACTGTATCACTAGCAAAAAAAAAAAATCCTGTTTTAACCCTTGCACTTTCTCCATTTCCCTTCCTAAGAGAGAGGCGACTTGCATGTCACAAGTACCTGTTCAACCTGTGCAAGGCATGAGTAGCCCTTTAACACTGCCTTTGCCTGACACCAATTCCAGACATCAGTACTTCTCCCTGCAGGTGGTAGGGCCCACTTAATGGATTGGACATGTTTACATTTCATTTGATATGACAGGATCAGAGTGACTCTTCTGTAGAGTACTGACATAATGAATAATTCCCAGCACATACGCTGTTGTACATCCTTTGCATTATTTGGTTGTTTAAGCAACCTGTGCTTACATCTCTGACTTAAAATGAATTAGACAACTACTTGGATCTTGAGATGCTCCTATGTAAAGTAAAACTATAGTATACAGCTGAAGTGGCCACACAGAAACCGACTTCCCAAACAAGTGATTTCGACATCAAAATCTATTATTCAACAGTGGTAAAAGTAAGAAAACACAGTGTCCAACACAGTGAACATGAAAGAAATAAGTCAAGAAAGTCCCTCTGATGTCCAAGCTAAAAATAGCTCATCTCTAGAGGACATAAGCTCTAGATAGTTTGAACTTGCTTCACGTATCAGGTCTTGTAAAGATCTCTTGCACCATGTAAGAAGGGATAAGGGACCTGGCACAGTGTAAGTAGGGGGAATAAGGAACAAATTATAATCAGAAAAATTGAGATTGAGGGGTTTGTAGAATGACCTAACTCACAGATATGTGCTCCCATATTATCCCAGCTGACCTCAGTCTAAAGGTCTGTACCACTATTAGTAGGAAATAAATTAGGAACACTCCCAGCTAAAGATATCAAAAATGTAGGTCATCTGCCTCCTTGATGTGGCATGCAGCTACATCAAGGCAGGTGATGTATGAACAGTATATATGCATATACGTATATATATATACATGTATGTACATATGTATATGTATATATGTGTTTAGAAATAAATAACTGAATGACCAGGGTTACATCAACATTTTCAGAGCACAAGTTATAACCTTCAGGAAGTGGATTTCATTGAGCCTAGCTGCAGCACAAACTAAGCTCTCAGTACTATTACAAAACAAGCACTATACTTGGACACAGATAGTCTTAGAAAAGAATAATGGAGAGCAAAAAGAAAATGACAGTTCAAGGACACTTTCGCATCCAGCACAGTCTGCTTGGTGACATACTGCTGTTTCATAGAGAGAGGATGCCAGTCATACTACTGGCCCAGGTTTCAGCACCCACACCCACATCAAGCACCCTAGGGGGATGACAATATTTATGCGGTATGTCTGCCTCACTGTCATCTCCAGTGATGGCCACAGCCCTAACAGCTGACATGCACGCGCTTCCATGTGGGGATGAGTCATTCCGAATGTGTGGGAGCTGCTTCCTTTTTAGAAGGACACTTTGACACAATGATTGTGATTGGTTTACACCCGATGTTTTCCTCTCCAACACACAGGGCTTCACTTAGACGAGGCCTCAGATGGATGGAAAACACTTTATACAAAACAAAAATCCAAATTAAATTAAATCATATTCCACAGCAATTAAAGCAAATGAACTTATGCCTGTACGGAAAAAAATCCAAAATGCTAAATATGCTCACCAAGACCCTTTGGCGTGATGCCGCTGCTGTCTGCAGGGTTGATGGCCCAGTAGTAGTACTTAAGCGTATGCATGAGCTGAAGCACTGTTCCCACTCGACGAATCGTGTTGTAGATAGTTGCTGTGCCAATGAACTCAGCAGAAAGGTAGGTATAAAGGGAGAGCTGCACCTAGAGTGGGAACCCACACACACACACACACACGTATACATGTATTAGTGTTATCAGCTGCACAGTGTATTCAATCCTTTGACCTGTATACCTTTTCTAGACTAATCACAACATTACGGCGGTGGATTGTACCAACCGAGCCTATAATCCTTGCAGGTGTATGGTAAGAATAGCCATTGACCCTACATTACTCAAATTTCATAATTGTCGCAGCTCCACTCTGTTCAGTGATGATTAGCATGTCCTCTGTAATTAGCAACAGACGTGACAAGACTTAATCCCACCACAGCCATTCCAGCCATAAATATTAAGAGCTTTCAACCACATGTCATAAATTACAGGATATTAACAAATCAAATGTGAGTCACAATGAAAGGCAGCAGTGTAGTTAGAATGTAAGCATGATGTGATATGGTTTGAGGCCACTAAATTTAAACAGTGGAGATAAGAGAACACCACACTGTTGGTCATGTCATATCCATTAGCACAGAAAAGTAAAATGCACTAACAAATTTTTATTCTTCTGCTAAAACAATATCATGGCTTAGTGTAATTAATCAATATAACATGCTCCCATCATTCATTGAGCTGGCTCTCTGCATCATGTGCAGCAGATATGGGGAGAGGTAATGTGGACTTTGTAGCATGTCCTAAGAAAAGAAACCAGCATGGCTCTCTGTCGTTGTAGTTAAAAGTATTCTAACCCACTTCATTACCTCGCAGCTTCTCTCATTTTTTCTCCCTCTTTCTCTATGCTCTATTTTGTAGGAGTGTCACAGGCAAGCCTCCAGACACTTTTGTATTTATTTCCTCCTTTTATTTATTCATGGCTTGGCCTACAAGCAGCATTCCTGAGGCGAATGTATTTGCCACACAAACTCAGCTCCTTTGATATACCTCATCCCATTTTTTCATGGGTCATTATTTATAAGGAGGGGGAATACTCAGGAACATTTAAAAAGCTTGGTTAGGTTGAGGACAGGGTGCTGAAAGCAAGTGGTGAACTCTGCAACCATTTGATGTCTCATAAATGAGAGTATATGTGGTGAATCAGCTACTTGTTTATATTACCACCTGCACAAATACTTGCTCCCATGGGGAATCTCACCATCACACTAGTCTTGTACACACATGACAACATGCATAATTCCCATTTCTGTTTCCTGTGCAAAATAGGCTCATGTGAGGATTTTCAGTTTCAGTTCTCGTCTTAATAGAGGCTCTGATGATGCAGAGGGTTACAGAGGCGTTTGTGGTGGAAAGCTCTCCATATGCATCCACTTCAGTGGGATGCACGCATGCAAAGACACCCGTCCCTACGTGGGCTGAGTCACCTGCAGGAGCTCACCTTGGCAGGGGTGTGGATCCAGATGGCAGCATTAAACAGAATGTGGTCACACAGCTGCTTAAGCAGTGGCGCTCCATGCGTCAGACCATCCAGATACTTTGCAAAGGAGAGGAAATGCTCTAACACTGCCCTGGTGATGTGTACACGTGATGACTGTAGGTAGAAGCACAAAGTCATGTTAAACAAAAAAGCCTATTTTACTGCAAGTGTGTTTTATTCTTCTTAACACTGACTGCTTTACAGAGAGAAATACTATGGTAACTGTTTAAGAAATGTATCTCTGAAATATCCATAATTAGCCAAAAAACCCAAATGTCACAAAGACAAGAACCACTCTTTCAAACAAGGGTTGTTTGAGGTATGAAGACAAGTAGATGGACAGGGTTGAATGACAGATGCATTCAAAAACCTTAGACGTGGTCAAAAACAGAGATATAAAAATGCTGCTAACTGGAGTGCAGCCTAAAATGACTCACCATTTGCATCATTTTGCCTCTTCCCCTGTGTGTGTAGGCTCAGTTAAGGGATCACTTAGATTTGTGTGTTCTACTTATGTTCTGCGGGAGCAGCTTGCATGTCTGCATAGGTGGTAAATTTATTTATTCAGTCATTTTGTCAAGTTACTGAATCCAAAATGTTTAAACAAATTTAGGGCAAGGTGTGGAGGGTTGACTTTGCAGAGAATCTCACTTTGACAAACACATATACAGCTCCTGTCTGGCACCTGTTCTCTGCCCAGGTGGGGACTTGGTGAGGGCAGGAGAAAAAATGGAGGCACAGGGGGAAGGGAAGGTGTGGCATAAACAGATCATGAACAGATGGTGCGATATGTGAAAGTGTGAAACCTGGCAGCAGGAAGGAAGCAAGTAAAAAATGGCAGCTCTCAGGTGCCGACTCTGCCTGGCTGTTAGTTAACAGCAGCTGAAGCCAGCAGGCAGGCAAGTCGCTGAGTGACAAAGTGGAGTCATTTCTCAGTGCTCCAAAAGAGCCAGCACCCTAGGGAGGCCAGCAAGCTGCTGGATCTGCATCACAAAATGGGTAAATAAAGACTGATGCGGAAAGAGAGAGAAACCAAGAGGGAAAGGGGAGGAGAAGAAGCCTTGTGTAATTCTTCCTCTTGCACTGTTCAGTTCAATGAAACATGCAGGACACTACAGGCAATGGAAGATCAGACTGCTGACAGGAACTGGAGGGTGCAGACAAGGCAAAGTGAACCTTTATAGTGGGGAGGGTGAAAGACGGTTCAAATGCATTTTAGCAAAAAACCTTGTTAGATCTCTGCATGTTCGTGCATCATTTCCCATTAACTGTTTTACCCACACAGGAAATTAAGAGCTAGGCAAATTCATTTTCAGTTTACTGTTCAAGGTGAATAGAATATTTCTATGACAAGTCTGTCAATTTCAAGACAAGTGGTGTATATATTTTATAACCTCCTGTTAAACTGTTACAAGATAGTTTTAGAATGGGTGAGGTGAAACTGGTTGACATGCATTATTCGTCTCCCTGAGGTGAGGAAACCATTGAGATATGTCACAAAAGCTGTACCGTACCTTCTCCAGCAGGTATCCAATCACCAAAAAGCCCTTTCCTCCCAGCATCTGCTCCTGCATGGCCACAGAGCTCTTGAGCAGCTCAACCAGAAAGGCCAGGAGAGTGGCGCTGCAAAATAAGAAGACACAACCTGTCACATGGAGATAAAATACCCATCTATTCACACACTCATCAGGTGGTGAAGGAGTTATTCTATAAACTACAGCGGCAGGAGGAGACAGTGTGACAGGGGGCAAAAAAACAAGGTCATTTTCTGAGGATGTCAGCAATCAGCTGGGAATTCTAGCTCGCCACTTTCATCCCTCTTCAGTTTAATACAAAGGGTTGGCTCGTTGGGATCTCTAGAGAGTGGTCCAACTGGGGGGTGAATTGCAAACAGGTGCGTGTATGTGTATATGTGTGTAAGGTGGGGGGATGGGTTTCTGAAGACACTTTTTTTTCGCTTTGTTGCGGGGCTTTTCAGTTGAAGCCTTTGGCTGAGTGACAGTGTTGCTCAGTGACACTTCTTAATCGGCTTTCCCACACATCCTCTGGTGGCCTCTGCTTTAGCGCAACAATCACAAGGACAAAACAACTTCAGTGCAGGCCTGCCAAAAAAATACTACACATACACCACAATCATACAGACTGCATGCATACCATTTTCTCAGTTTGCATTTGTTTATTTCTAACCGCTGATCCAACTCAGCTAAACCTGAGCCGAGAGGAACACACACAGCACTAGGTAACAGTCAGTTCAGTGTGCTCTTGGTTTTGCCTCTGATCCTGCACTCTTGACACTGCCAGCACAGCTTCCTTCCAGTTCAGCAGAGCAGAAGTGACTGATATTATATCTACTTGAAATACAAGGTGGCACAGACTAACACGACTTTTTTTTTTCTCAATCGAGGGTTGAGACTTGTCATCTAATTTAAGTGATTCGTGGAGATGCCTTGACATTTTGAAGAGGGTGGTGGTGAATGGGAGTAGGGCTGGGGATTTCTGGGTCTGCTTCCCTGCTTGCACATAGGTGCACCTAAAAACTGAACAATGGCTGTCAGTGGGAGGTCAGTTTCTCTCTCTCTCTTTTTCATTGTTCCCAAATCTAACAAAAGTCGTGTTTTGTTGTGTTTTCACTTAGATTTTTCAGTTGTTGTGCATATTTTGTTTTTGTTTTGTTAAACTTTATTGCAAAAAAAGATGCAGTGTGCTTAAATATAATTTGGTACCAGATTTTGGTCAATTTTGGACATCTGTTCAGTCCCCTGAACAGATGTCTCCCTTACATCAAGTGTGATTTTTTTAAACCGAATCCTTATATGCTAAAATCCATTGTGAACAAGATGTTACACTAATTGTTCAAAAATACCCTTCTTGGGGGAAGAGGTGCATCACCGTTGGTGAATAAAGGTGGTCACCGTTTTTGAACTGCAATGAGTCTAAACCCCTACTAATCACTATTCAAGGGTGCTGTTTAGAATACTCACAGCAGATCCAGGTAATCTTAAAGAGAATTAATTGTTACAGAATGTTTGAACTCCTCTGTTCAACAGGTTTTAGAGGTACAAAAGCCAAGGCAAGGACAAGGACAAGTGTTGGGGAAAGTGACATACTGTGGCAGAGAGACTCATAACATGCTTGTGTGAGAAAAAAAGGGGTACAGAGAGCAGAGATGAGAAGAAACTACAGAGGCGAAGAGCTTTGGGCATCAGGGGTTTGTGCTGCTATGTGGCCACTCCTGCGTCTATCTAGTTGTACTGCTGTGGTTGAACTAACAAGGGATTAGAGGAGAGCTCAGACTCCATCCACCTCACTGAGGAAGCTCTGGACTGATGGCCTCGGGATGACGGAAAGAGGAGTAAGAACTACAGGGCAGAGATAAAGATGAAAACTAGACTACAGCTTGCCAGAGGCGAGTATTATGACAGGGCAGTGGTTTAACGCAGATAAATGTGTATATGAGCACATGCCGGGCAACAGACACATGACGTATAACAGAATCTATTAAAAGCACTTATTGCAAAAGGAGGAACACTTGCATCACCTCATTGCTTATCTAATAGACACCTGCTCTAATTCTGGATGTTGAGACTTTATCACCAAGTTGTCACCTAACGTGACATAGGTAAAATAAGCACTCCACAGTGTGACAAGTTCAACAAAGCTGCTGCTCTGGATTAATTTTGTTTTGATTTCTCACTTCCTGTGCTCGGAGATGCACAGCCTGCAACCACAACACCACCAAAACAGTGATAATAATTAACAAGTTTATGACGTCCCGATCAGCTAAAATTAAATGCTTCTCTGTTGCACCTTGATTTTCATATAGGCTGTAAATATACATTTATACAGAGCCATTTTCTTTTTTTTCTTCATCAGACTCGACCTGATGACAGCATAAGGATAAGAGTAATCAAACTCAAATCACTCTTAACTGAGCTCTTGTCACCCACAATTTCATGTGTATAATTAACAACTCAGATTTTCAAAAAGCAACACTCACTTGTGCAGTAACAACATTTCTGATTCTTACCATACAGATGATTCCACCTGGCTGTCGTTCAGCTGATGGTAGTCCAGCTGAGCAAAGAGCGGGAAGAGCACCTGGATCCCACCAATTGAGTGGATGGCACTGTGGATGGAGTGAGTCACTGTGGCTTTTACATCCTGTGAGGATAACATAAAACCAAAAAAATGACACCTTTTTTATGACATTTTACAAGTGTAACACAAATTAATGAATAATAATGTTGGGATAGTGTAACAGAAGTAGAGTTGGCTTCAAGTGAAGCCTCTGACCTGTAGCATAAGGGCGTGTGGTGAGTGCACAAAGATGGAGGCATTTTCTTTAGGCGAGGACTCCAGGCAGAGCTGGGCATCAGTGGCCTTTGCATTATAGGTAAAAGCAATGGAGCTGGCCAACTTGCCGTCATATAACACCTGCTTGTGATGCTCTGCTAAGTGGATATCGCTCTCTGACTTGAACTTAAATGTGCTCTAGAAAAAGATAAAGAGAGAACAAATGAAGCAGAATGAGGGTGAGAAAAAGAAAAGCATAGAGAGAGTGATAGATTGAGTAGCGCCTTGCTGCACATGCAGCCTATCAGTGTTTCTTGGGTGTTATCTTTTAATTATAACTTGATTAAAAAATATCAACTTAGGAGTGAAAAAATTACAAGATACTTTTTTGTATTAGCAAGCAGACTTTTCTTGAGGTCAGTTTTGGCGCTGAGTGCAGAGTATCAACTTTTTAAAAATGATGTATTTTTTTAAATAAAATTAATTATAAGCTATTATTTTTACAAATTACTACAAACTGCTACTGTGAACTTGCCTTTTAGTGAGGCAGTTTGTCAATCTACAGCATAAATCACCACTAAGCACTTGGATTTAGTTGACTTTATACATGTTAAACTTTTTTGGGTTTCTGTTTTTAAAGCTGTGAATTGCACCAACAAATCCAAACCATTCCATATCACATTTTGTTGTCTAGTTCACTGATCCCCCAAAAGGCTCCACTCTATAGCCAGTGTTTGTTTTTCCCTCTTTAGATGCACAGAGCTCATGCTAAGATAATGAAACCACATCGATTCTTATTTTCAGGTGCTGTTACACTCATGGAAAATGCTTTTATGAGTACTCTATTCTTTCCCTGACAAATTCTACATTACATAAATTAATGCTAGAGCTAGAAACATTGCGGTCCATTTCTCAGCAGTATTTAGTCTTACTGCTGCATTAAGTAAAGCTTGCCTTCTTGTTGTAAAAAACAACCACATACTGAGAAGAAAGAACACAACATGTGTGTAGTGAGTGTGTGGCTGAGTGAGTGAGGGAGAGCAAGTGGCAGAAACGTGATGGGGAAGGAGAAGGTTAGCAGTCATGTCATTCAACCTGCATGTGCTACCATGTAACTTGGAGTTTATTTACAGTGTTTTCACAGCATTACTAAAGCAGCTTAATCAAATACTCCAGTCCTTTGTCTTATATGTTTTTAATCTGTCATATGTTGCTGTCATATGGCTCATTAATGTGTCTATTATGGCAAACAAAGCAAATCAATAAAAACTACTATGTACTCAATCAATTAGCTGATGACAGATGAACTGAATTAATCTGTCAATTAAGTGTGAATGGAACATGCTTAATGAGGAAATCAAGTCTTCTAATCAGGACAGTTGAATTATTAATGAGGGAGAGAAATGTTTTTCCTTCCCTCTCTGAGTCATGGACAGCAAGCGGATGGTGATAAGATAAAGAGAGACGGAAAGAGTTGAAGTACCAGAAAGGAAACAACCATCTGGTCCTAGAGGACTGTAGATAAATACAGTATGTTATGCAACACAGCCAAACAGGGTTCATGCACCTGCTTAAAAGGCATCTAAATCTGGGTTACAGTAAAGGAGTAAATGGATAAAAAGGTAAGCTGACTGAGGTCGCTGATGCACAATGATGTGCATTCTATACTTAGTGTCTGTCAAGTGCACAATTTTAAGTGGGTTGCAATTTTAAGAGGAAGCTCCAATTCTCCCACAATGTTTTATATTATATACCAGCTAAAATGCACAAAAGTGTGTTTCAGCTTGTATAAAAACCATCTAAAATTCTAATATTTTTTTCTGATTGTGGTACTTTATTTATTGGGTCTTAGATTTATACTGATCGAAATCCATTCATATTTGCTACATTCATTGTATCTTTTGACTAGAAGGATTATTCTAGCAAGAGTTTTCCTGACAAGTCCCAGAAAGTAGGGGGGTTGAGCCACATTTAATGGTGTATCGCCTTCCAGTCAGATGATAAAAAAGGCATAAGAGGTATTCTGTTCATCTGCTATGATCAAGTCCACACAGCAACCAGCATGCATCTCATCACGTAGTCTCTAACATCCTTCAAAAGTTCCTACTCTTGAAACCCAAGTGACAAGAAATAACAAGCTCCAGTGCCCTGCACTTTAGTATGAGCCCTGCCGCAGTGTGAAAATAATGATCTCACGGGTTGTAGCTACAGTAACAAACTGTGTAGCATGACAGCATCATTCCACAGGCCAGCCAGTATAAAAGAATTACAGCACAGTTTCCTTCTTCCAGTCCAAGTGCCAGAGGCTGTCATTGACCAGGGGCATCCCCACTACTCCCTTCAACACACAGGCAGACCCTTGACAAGCCAAGGCCCCTCCCCCTCTACAGTGCCTGTGCTGCAGACTGCAGTCTGAAATAACATAGTGGACAATCCAACCATTTCCAATCAATTCATAATTATAGAAACAATAACAGTTTTCTGAGTTTTTATTTTAGTGTTTGATTTAAATACATTTTTATTGATGTTGTCGGCTGGTGACCAGCTCCTCATTTGATGCTCATGCTCCTCAAAAAGCTCTTGATGATTTTTTTTTTTTTTACTGCCAAGAGTTGCAGATCCAGATCCAGATTTCCTAAAAAGAGAGGACCGGGACTGCGCAGCTCATCTGTTCTACAGCTATCCGTGGTGCACACTGCAGAATAGTGCTGGCACAAATTCAACTGGCTAATCTGCCTCATGTGGAACACATATGGTGGTGATGATAGAGGGCAAAGACAGAAATAACTCTGAGTGCATCATATAAAGACAAAGTCATGGCTTAATTGTTTTGACTAGTCAACTCAATGACTAATGCTTTGTAATCAGTGAAGCTGTCACTGGATATTGCTATGACGGATGTTACTTTATGACACCAGACCATTTCCCAGAGCTGGAGGAATATTAAAAGTTATCCAGTGTTTTTTTAACAGTTTTTTTGAAAAGTATATTCAAACACTTTCAAGGCACCAAAAGCAAAAATTTCTTAAACTCTTGAAGCCTTCTAAATCCAAATCATTGAAAATGTGACAAGAAATGCAAAAGTGTTGAATAACGGTCACAGAATTCTTCATGGCAACAGAAGACATACAGACATATTTTAACTTTGCTGTCAGCTGTTGATATTCGCACTAATTCTAAGTTTCGATCATGTAATGCTTGCTACTCGACACCAGAACACAAAAAAAAAATGTAAAGAAGAGATCGCTTCATAAAAAATATTTTTGAGATTTTCATAAGTGATTGTGAAGATAAAATATTAATCTTTTTAAAGTCTGATATTGAAAAAACAACAACAGCAACATAGGAATTAAAATACACATTTTCCAATTTTTTAAGGTTTTGTGCCAACTTTATTATCCAGAACATAAAACAAAACTCAACAAAAACTCTGTTTGCTATTATCACTTTGGGAATTATGTTCCTATTTTTCAGTTATAAGGCAATTCCCTTGTATAAAACCACAATTTCCTAGACTAAAACCAAAGCTTATGAGTTCTCCTGAAACAGCAGCCATGGATGACAGTCTGATATGACAGCCAGCCTCTGCCAGCCTCAGTCTCCAGACCCAACACTGCCCCTTGATGTTATCTCCAAAAGGCTGCGAATGTTTCAAGTCAGTCATAGAAACAGCAATATTCAGAAAAAAAGTTGTTTGGTACTTTAAATGAAACAACCACAAGTCCATGTCGGTTCAGAGTGCAATTTCACATACAGCAATATGAAAAGAGCCCAGGGAGCAGATTCTACTTACAGGTCTGTCAGATTTAAAGCCATAAATCATAAGATGCAGTAGAAATGTACCCTGGGCAGCAATAATCTCTGCATTTCAACTAACCACAGAAGTTACAGTCGCATTCAATACACTGTGTGAGCAAGGGAAAGCGTGTCAAGCATCAAACATGGATTAGAGGACTATGGATCAAAAAATAAATCATACATCAAGTGGGATGTTTTTTCCCAGCTGTGGAGCTGAGCCGAGTTGAAACAGATATAATGAGAGTTCAATGTACATACTGTAGCAGATATATGCTGTGATCTGCTCCACTTGACTCTTACTGCCAGTTTTCAATTAAAACAGACAGGCCTCTCGTCCCCTGGACAGCATTCCCATTACAACAGCCAATCAGTGGGCCTGACAACTCTCTTACCTGCTGGCTCTATCATACCCACCATTACCAACCCCGCTCACAGCTTCATCAATTGCAGGTAATTGTCTCCCCGGGACATGCTCTTCATTATTTTGAGAAATCTGGAGAATTGGTACGCTGTGTGCTACCTATCTAATAGAAGGTCTGAAACCACAATTAGGGAGGCAAATGGCAAGTCACCAGCTATTAGTGAAAAGACCAAACAACAAGTCCTCCTGGGGATCTCCACGCATTCATAGACCTGATTGAAATCACAAACATCCATCTCACAGTGTTTAACAGAGTTGCTCTTACAATGACAATGCCAAGGACTACAGTTCCTTCTTCTCATAAAAAAATAATTTTGCTTTCAAAGCTGCAAAGGAGCAAACAGAGCTGGTGTAAAATGAACAGAGATATTGTAAATAGTCTAAGACATCCTTTGTTCAAAGCTGATTTGGCAGTGCCTGTCATCCCTCCATTCGTGACAGAGTGCAAGGTTTAAAACAGCAGCAATTGAAATGGCAGCACTTCGTGAGAATCAGGAGCCAAAGTGAGACAGTGAGAAGAAGAGAGAGCTGTCTCTGAATCTGAGAATAAACCGAGGACACACCCTGTGTCTCATTCAAGATGAGTAAAATAACTGGGGACAGAGAGTAAAAAACATAAATAAACAAAACTGTAATTTATATATATGTATATATATATAAAATGGGCAAACCAAATATTTAGTCATCATATGATTAACATTCACAGCTGAAACCCCCTCTGGGTAGGTCAGCATCTTTCTATATTCACAATCTCATGGTCTTTGTGAAGGAGCCTGGGTGTGCTACACCTGCCGCAGCTGATAAAAGTCAGTTCAAGACTCTATCCCCTCGGAGTGCCTGCTGCTCCCCTCAGTGTATTGTGCCATTATTTCCAAGAAGTAAGTAATTTATGCAGCCGTTTATCTGGAAGGAAAAGCATCGCTCCAAGCATGGCAAAGGAACTGCAGCAGGGCAGCACCGGGCATTGATTACACAGACTGATAGGTGATGCAGGCTGCTTACATGTCATCTAATTTAGTCACCCTTAAGCACATACCTTATAGCCTGGTCCTAGCTGATGAATTGCAAATATCTGAGCAGGATTGAGGGCTTCACTGAACACATAGACAGCTCCTAGCTGCCCGCAGAATACTCTGTTGGCGTCTGCTGTCTCAGAGGACCCGAGGAAGCACTTATCATAACTCTGCAAGAGGGACAGGGAAATAAAAGGCTACATCATTTTATACTTTGGGACTGAAGGAAAAGGCATCCAAATTCACACAGAGCAGAATTAAGGAGAGAAATTAAAATAAGAAGTACACCGTTGTGCATATAGAATGTATTTTATTAAATTATCACCTAGAAAATATAAGATATTATAAAGACAATATGAAATATCCATCTTTCTGTAGTACAACAATGTCTACCTACAACTTTTTAGCTTCTTTACATTATTATTTGTATGGTATGAGACACCTATAAGATGTGGGTAAGTATCACAGCACATAACATCTTCGGTTAAGTCACTCTCATATGTCAGCAGCAGTTGAGTAAACAGTCCTAATACAAGGAAATGTGCTCCAAGAGTTCAGAATATTGCCTTTACTTGTCCCTCACTTGGTTGAAATAGGCTAATCTAATCTAAACTACTCTCTTGGTGTGTCTGTGGTATAATTGCAAATATCTCTGTGATGCAGCCGCTTGCAGCCAGCCCTGGAAAAAGCCATTCTTCAAAAAATAATGTTTCCTTAAGGTTTTCCTTTTTTTGCAGATGTTGAAAAAGTCCCACACGACACCTATTCATCACAAATTAAGGTAGCTTTGCCTAATGGTGGTGGACCATTTCATGAACTGCACTTTTATCAACCTGTCATTTGTGCAATCTTCCCTTGAATACACAGCCAGAGTATGAAGTCGACCTTTGGAAATGTGTCTCATCTGTGCAAGTGCAAATTGCTTTTTAAATCTGTTCTTAAGCACATGGCATGACTACAAGTTTCATTTGGACTTAGAGCAGTGGTTCTTAAACTTTGTCTAGCATGTCCCCGATCAAAAGTTCATGCCCCCTCAGCCTTTCTGTCAATCATTAAATCATTAGAGATGAGAGGGGAGGCATCCGATGAAAAAGGTTGAATTTAAGTGGAATAAAGGTCAGCTTGATGGCATCAGCAAACTCTTGTTTATTTTGCCTGAGTAAATCACACTCATGCAAATTGGTTTGTCTTCGTATTTTCTTCTGGTCTGACTCCCCATGCAGAACTCCACCTGGGGGGCCCTCGCTTTAGTTTTAGAATCGCTGGCCAAGGGTCATGTGAGCATGAAAATATAACACTGCTATACCATCACTCACAATGAATGGCTTAATTTATCAATATTTTTAAACTCTGCATATAAAAACAAAATTGTTCCTGAGATTTAACTATTTTCAGTCTACACATACACACAAATATAGTCAATACATAAATCTGTTCTCTTCCTTCACCCTCTACTGCAGCACTGCTCTATGACAAATTATTATTTAAAATGAAACTGAAATGTCAGAATTTTTGAGACAAATCCATACTGATATGGTAAAACTCATGAGCACTATCAAAGAAGAATGCATTTTTTTCCTCTCACAATTCTCAGCCATGTGAAATGTTGATGTGGCAGCCTCAGTCAGCCCTGCGCCAGTAAACCTTAGAACCGGGGGAAAAGATGACAGCAGTGAGGAGGAAAAAGAGGAGCTCTTACATCATTCGTGTTGACATGCCATGCCATGTCTCCATAAGAAACAAGCTGTCCGTTAACGTAGCATCTGATTTCACTGTTCCTCCAGCGGCTGTAGATGTGAACTATACTGATCATGTACCACTAAGGGCGAGAAGAGAGCCAGATTGAAAAGAACGGTGAAAGGTGAGATTCAGAACAGATCAATTACGAAGTGAGTCATTATCTTTCTTTTGTGAGAGCATCTTTACATACTGCTACTACATTTGACTACACGTGACTAAAACTACAATGGAGTTTTGCTTACTGAGCAACACCTCCTACATCTCTGTTAAATTTTCCAATTATATTTTTCTTAGTGTGTTTGCTTGTCAGGAAATTCACATGAACTTCAAAGTTACTAGAAATGCACAGCCATGAGGTTTGCCATCTAATGTTCTGAAATCCACGGTGGGACTTTGTGAATAATAGATCAGAGAAAAGGCTATAAGAAGGCAAGACAACTCATTTCTCTTCCAGAACAAAGCCACATCAGATACTGGCTGCAATTATTCAGGGACAAAACACAAACTATCAAGTCAAGTCAAATTGAGTCTACAGCTACAGATGCGACTCCAAAAGATGTCAAATCATGTAGTTACAAAACACAATAAGTAACCATAAAAAAGAGTCATTGATCTTTAAACCTCTGTATTTAAAAAGAGGCCAAGAGAAATGGACTGTGTGAGCCCTGCCTGTGGGCTTACTCATTGATGTATCACACACATTGACTGTGACCACTCAAATCATAAAATGGAACATTTCATGAATACTATAAATAAAGTGATAAAAAGAAAAGAAATTCTAAACTTAAATTGCTTTGATTATAGTTCCCAGCTCAGTACATATACATATACATACACACACATACACATATATGTGTGTATATATAGTATATTATTAATTCCTATCAGAAAACTTTTTAGCTGCATCTTCAAGTTTTCTCTTTTTATCCAAGGGGTTATCTCACACTCTGCGTTGCTGATGCAGCTGTTGTAGCACCGTTATCAGTTCTTTTGATTTAACACTGAACGTCTCCAAATTTTTCTCCTTACTCAGATCATTTTTTTGCCTCTTTGAATTTAATGTTAAAAACTAAGGAATCAGTTCATTCACAAGTCCAAACTGTAAGATTCTGTCTTAAGCACTTAGGATGTAAGAGAACTCTAAAGGGTGACATGGAACAATTGTGCCTGACTGTTTCAGACCTGTCTTTTCATAAGGGTGACATGTGTAAACATCCTTGACTTTCGAATTTAGAAATATAATTAGACTTGGTGCACTACAGCTTTTACAATTCTTTAGCTTTCAACGATGTTTATTTCAAAATTTTCTCTTACCTGATATGGCTTTTCTCTGTTAATTTTTAATCAGTGCCATATAATTCATACATGCCTTCTTACTCTGTTAACAAGCAACGAGCAATAGGGTGTCCATCTCTTATGTGACTGTGTGCTCACTGTTTATTAGTTCGACCCATGAAGGGCACTGCGAGCAGTCTAATGGAATTACAGCCGTCTACGCACAAAGGTAAGGACACTTAGAAGAGGATTCATGGCTGAGGGGAAGAGTGCAAGCAGCCTGCAGACAATTTAGAACGGCACTTATCCACAGATGTCTGAACCCAGAATCAATTAAAAACTTAATTCAACATGTTTTATCTTCTAAGAGCTTCGACAAAATGATACCTGCACTGTGGCGGTAGGAACGGGATGAATAGATGTTCCCAGGTGTTGCGTGAAGGCTCTAATTGTTTGACACATGCTTTGAGCCTGTTTCCCTTCTCTGCAGGGACAGCTAAACTACACTGACATTCCACGCTAAATTAAGTTTCATTTCCTCATCTACATTTACATCCAATTACACCTGTAAGGCTCCTCTGGGGGTCTTAAACATTTCAGGCCTATGTAGACATACAACTTTGCAATGCCAATAAAAGAGCAGGTGGTGGGGAGAGAATCATGGGTAAATGTAGGCATAACTGCAGGGCGTTATAAAAGAGCAGTGGAATTTCCTTTGTTTGTTTGCAATAATATCTAAAGCCATTTCTTTTCAGCTCAGGCCACTAATACATGCAAATATGTTAGCTGGTATAATGTAATTCATGTTGCTTATTTATATTTAAAGTAGCCATTACCTGTGCCTTTAGTGTTATAAATGTCAGTTTATGTAATTAAAAAAGGACTAAATAATATAATCATATGTTGTAGAAAAGCTGAAAGCAAAGCTGCTCTTACCTTCCTTGGTTGAAAATCATACTTCACACAATGCTGGAAACCTTTTCCTTTCGACTTGAGTGATGTTACAATCAAACAGTTACCGACAAAATGTGCAGAGTACCCAATGCCCTTGCTGGTGCGAAAGCTGCAAAAGAAACACACTCATTAAGTATCATGGGCTGCAAAATTGCAAAGAGTAAATCTAAGCTGCTCATCTATAAGCATGATAAAATATGTCTTAGTGCAACTCAAGTGGAAGGTTTCTGACTGCAGTCTGCACTTTGCCGTTTACAGACTTAAGTATTCATTTGGATTTCTGCTTGAATTCTTCCTAAACAACACTGAACAGGCTGCACAAACAAGGACGGAAGGGAAATAGTGGCTTGCTGCTGCAAAATAAGATTGGGGTCAACATGCTTTTTGAATGCCTTGTGCTACGCAGACACAAAGCAATTTGCAGAGGTAATTGACAGGCATTTCTAAAAAATTCTTATGAGAATTATGATATTACATTTAACTAGCGAGAACAGGAAAAAAGCCTGAGATGAGACTGCAGCTACTACAAATTCTGTAGGTATTATAACAACTACAAAGACGAAGAACGTTTAGTTGATAAGCACACTTTAGTGATGCTCACAGGGTCTAATCCTACCACTCTGATCTTATGACTTCACAGATAAAAGATAGAGAATGTCAGCTCTAAGGAAATGCCATCTGTGCACAATAGGAGCAGACGCTTTACAGCACACACCATGGCCTGCACACACACACACACACACACACACACAAACAACCTTGCAATACCACTCTAGTTCTCTATTCTCTCTCAGCTTGGACTGAACATCTTTTTCACTGCTGACATATACTCACCACACTCCCACAGTCTTTAGGTATATAGAAGCCTACCACCTTCAAAGCCCCTCACCACCTCCCACCCACTGGGATCCTTTAAAACAAACACACCTCTTTGTCAAGGCAGATAAAAAGAGCCTGGGCTATTATATTCTGGGGAGCATGTAGGGACACAGTGATATCCAACCCCACACCAAGCTACCACAGAGCCAGCCAAGACTCTCCAGTGGACCTGCTTGTGATTACACATCAGGTAGAAAGCAGCAAACCTTGGCCTGCTTGTGAAGATACAATTCTGTTTTGTTGTCTACATGCCCTGTCACTGAGCTACGAGGCCTTCGGAGCAGTGCATAAACAGGATTAGCTTGGCGTATCTCAGCCTTTTTGTGACTGTCAGTGAGAAATCGCTGCCACATGAATACCAACAACTTAGCATAGCCAGTATTTCTTTTTTTTTTGCTTTTTGATGTTGCACATCAGAGAAACGCAAAACAAGTCCTTCCAAGGTTAGTCAATTCTTTCATTCATACTGTGTGATCCAGGTAAAGCAATGACTGCCAGCAGATGATAGAGTGAACCAACTGTTATTTCTGACCAAATAGTCTGAATCCAACAGCCAGCTCTAACCATTCATCGTACTCCCTTCCACAACTCTTTTATATGTCCCATTGTATTCTGTGATTTCCTCCCAAAGCTTCTGTCATAAATAGAAATTGAAATTACTGCCTCGCAATTTGATGCCTCCTCAAACCAGTCAAGCTGTAGTTTACATCCTGGTCTATCCAGACTCACATGTTATGGAGACTCTGACTTTAAGTTTAAAACAAAGTAATTAAAATGTTTTTTGTCTTTTTTTGATGAAATGGAGGTTATCAGGATATTGACAGGTATGACTCTGTTCTGAACACGCTGTCTTCACTTTGAGAGTGTTTGTGTGGTGGAGCACAGAGGACTGATAGGATTTTGTCACATGATGCAGAAAAATTACCTGGATGCCAAATGTAATAAAAACCAATGAGACTCTGGTGGATGGAAATATTTTAAATATAGATTTTGCTGCAATCCAGTCACCCATTTCTAAATGTGGAAGCTTCACAAACATCTTCACCCCACCAGCACAGAAGATCTAAGCAATCAGCCCAGCAAGGTGTCACCAATCCAGTAACCAACCTGCTCAAATATGTCATATATGGTCACAATCTCCCCTTAAGTTTCTAGATACTGGAGTTAAATAAAGGCTGCAGAACATTATGATGTCAAGGTTAAGCTGACCTTGTGAATGTAAAACACTGTCACTTCATTATTTACTTCTTTTAGACATTTGTGTGACATTTTGTTATAATAAGCATGAATTCTTGAGTCATTACCAAATCTTGTGTTGTTAGGGTTACCTTTACCTTTGACCTCAAGCTCTAGTTGGTCATTTTAAATCATGTGCCAAATTTTGATAAATTCCCTCAAGGCACCCCTGATATATCACATTTTTGAGAATGGGATGGACAAACAACATAAAAAAAACCTAACGCCCAGTGCCACTGCTGTTGCTGGCGCAGAGGCATAAACACAACCACAGAACATCACTGCACTTTTGGGTTATTGATTTTAGCACTAATTATCCACAAATCCCTGCAAGAGCTGGTATGTGGGCATTTTGCTGCAGATATTCAAATCTAAATTAATACCTCCACAGTCTCTCCACCTCTGTAACAGCCAGTAACAGTCACTGCAGTTCATTCTTCCGCTGGTTTTAATCTCAGTAATCTCACCTAATTCCTCCCTCTCTCTATTATAATTCATGAAAACTATCTTGGGAAAATTAAGCCCTTTCACAAACAACATTACACAAGTGTTGCTCATGTGTGAAAAATAGTATCTATAAAACTAGTTTAACCTTGAAAAACAAGTTCCAGTCATAATCTGCTTAGATGGGAAAAATCACTGTGGGTCACAGAGTATCAGCATTGCTTTGTCAATAAAGCTGCTGGTGTCTTTAAAGGTCTCTGCAGAGAGAGAATTACTTCTAATACAGCTGAAGCATTGCGATTGATGAAAAACGGGAAAGTGTAATTTTCTTTTGTCTGGTGTCATAATGCAGACTTAAAGTACCCTTGAGAGAGTCAGGAGTGCATTGAGGACACTAGAAACATGGATTACATATGTATATATAGAAGTGTGTACTCACCAATAGAGATATGGTTTATCCTTGTCAACGTTGATGTTATTCAAAGGATCCATTCTGAACCAGGTGTTGAATGTAAACCCATTTTGATAAGGCCACTTAGCAATAGGAGGTAAAGCAATGGCCTGGGAAAACAACAATAAAAAAAAATATTGCAAAAGACACAAACATGAGGGTAGTTAGGTTCATTTTAAGCTACACAATGAAGAAATAAACTTGAGTCTGATGACAAAATAAGGTGTTCAAAATGACCAACTGATAATAGAGGTGTAATTCAAAATCATGCTTCTTTTTTGTCCAGCTTTCACTGCAAATATTGACTGAAGATTTTTAAAAGATTTCCTTTTGTTGGACTAATGTGTATCTTCTAATTTATTATTAATTTTATAAAGCTAACACACAGGAAATTGCAAATTTGTGGTGACCTCCACAATGTTACTCGCCAACTGATTGCATTACAATTCATGCTCATGCTGAATATTTTATAATGTGTCCAGACTCTTTGAATTAAAGCAAGCCACTATTCTAGTCCAATTTGAGTTTGGGTTAAGTTGCTGTTAACATCCAAGGCTCTAGAGAGTAGTTCAAAACAAGTCTTTAACCATCAGTGAAAAGGAGCACCGTCTGAAATTACTGGGTTAACTCATTTACTTACTTTAATCAGCATGCTTGATCTAATGAAAAAAAATTGCAAAAGTAATTAACAGTATGCTTCACTCTCCACTTTCTCTTTGCATCTCTATCTACCTATTTCACCAACTACAGCTTGAGCTTCTCTCACTACATGTATACACAGTATTAGTAGAGCTGTTTCCATCTACATATAAAGGCAAGAGAGAATTTATGATGCAGGTTGAATTAAAATTTTAATGACATGTAACTTTAAACCCAACCAGATAGTTTCCACTTTATTGTAGGGATTTACTTCAGCTTTTGTTGCTGTTCTGTTCTGTTGTTGTACAGCATGAGAGCTTGTTTTATTAATTGTGTGCATAAATTATCAGATTTTTTTCCTGCCAATATACAGGGCTGCCTTAAAGGTGCCAAATAAATGCCATTTTGAAATCAGCTACAAAATGGATA
This sequence comes from Acanthurus lineatus, assembly GCA_029814665.1. Taxonomy (NCBI): domain Eukaryota; kingdom Metazoa; phylum Chordata; class Actinopteri; order Acanthuriformes; family Acanthuridae; genus Acanthurus; species Acanthurus lineatus. The sequence continues at coordinate 20,509,849 of JAPZDV010000024.1, read as the reverse complement.
CATGTAAAAACTTACTGCTGCACTGCGACCAGGAAAGTTGAAGAAGGCATCTGGACCGTGTCGCTGGGGCATCTGATTCAGCACCGACAACATTTTGACCGCATGCTTTGGCTGCACAGGTGATAAAAAGAGTCATAACAAGACAGTCGAGGCTTTTCTCTCTGCCTGTTTTGACTGCAGTCAATACCCTGTCAGTAAGCTCACAGTCAATTATGGAACAAACCCCAAACATATCAGTGTAACGGCTCTCTGGAGGCAACTCAAGTGACAGTGTCAAACCACACACAGAAGACAAAAACATGCACTTCTGTCTGACTCATTGCATCCAAACCCTGCTGTCTCTTACCCAGCGGCCTCCTTCGCCACGTAACATGCTGAAGAGCATCTTCAGTTCCTTCACTGTGATGCTGTAGTTGGCCAGCACTCCTAACATGTCCACAAGCAAGTCTTTAGGACAGCAAGCATGCATCACAAAACACACACAAGCACACATAAACAAGAGGAGAAAGAGAACATTCATAAAACACAGTTGGGTTTTCAGATATGACTCATTCACACTGCACAGGAGGTCCTAAGGTGAAAAGTATTCATATGCATCAACTCCTGAGATAATAAAAACAGTTTCGCTTCAGTTCAGCTTCATTCTCTCTGAGTTCATTGTCTGTGAAATTCCATTATATCTACCAAAGAAACACTTCCACTACAATTACATGGGAACTGACTTGTGAGCCAAAGTGATATTTAAATTGTTAAATTTAGAGGCACAGTCGCACTGCAGGGAAAATGCATTTGAATTTCATCAGCTGAAACATAATTTCCAGGTTATACAAGGTATGGATGTCATTTGTGGAGTGCAAACTATCAAAGTGACGATGACACTAACTTCCACAGACAACCACACAGTGACCTGAATACAGACTTGGGGGACTCACTCCAGAAAGACCTTTATGTACCGTATTAAAAACTAGACCCAGTACTGTAGCTGTCCCTACAGACTGCAATGTTATTAACCCCACTGTGTGAGTCCAAAGTTTTACAAGTAACAACACTTAAAACCAACCATAAATTTGAAATGCTGCAGTGTGTTGATGAGGAACATGTTGGTCAAGGAGAAATTCTGACATGATGGTGGTGCTAGACAAAAGGCTGGAGGTACACAATCAGTATCGCACAGCAATTAAATTAACCTCTAGATAATTCTTAATTCCTACATAAAATAAAACCTGTACATATGACGGAAATACTCTGGATCAGAGTTGTACAAGAGTATCATTTTTGGAAAGCAAAGGGTTACCTGCTTTAATTATAAAGCACAGTACTAATGTTTGAAATTCTATTTTAAATTGAAATTTACTGTCATTGTGCAATTTAGCAAAAACTGTATCAAAGAAATCATTCTAACTTATTGAATTATTGACAAAAACAACAGGAGAGGACAATGATTTAACAGCTGTAAAATAAACTAAATGAAATTCCAGATACTTTTTTTAAAATTTGCATTTAATTCATTGCTTCAGTATTTTATTATATTCAAGGTAAGTACTGAATTCACTGTTTCAAAAATTTCACTTTTTTTGAGTTTGATACAACAAAGGCAAATAGATAAATTAAGTTGAGGTTTTGACAGGATTTTTCCTTAAATTAGGTTTTTAGGTGCATTTAGAGAAGGTACCTAGATTCCTGAGATTGGGGCTTGTAGATAGAAATTATCTTTTTCCATTATTGCAACTTAAATAAAGATCAATTTAACAGTACAGATCTTTTTTGCCCAAAAGCTAAAATCACAAAGACATAACCTATTTATACTGTACTTGCCGAAACAACAACATAATAACACATTGATATGAAAATGTACAGATGTGTAGTACCACTGCTCCTGAATAAAAATAGTGCTGCTCACAACATCATCTTACCTGCAATCATGTCGTCCACTGAGCTCATTTTGCACAGCACCTGCTGGATGAGGCCCACCTCAGTGCTCGTTTGCAGGTTTCGAACACTTTTTCGGAGGATGGCGGTGAACATGCTCCAGATTTCAGCCTGACAGGTGATGTTGCAGTGCTCCAACAGCTCCACCATGCAGCCGATGCTTTCTGCATCCTGGATGATGAAGTTTGTCTCCAGATCAAACTCACCACCCACCAACTGCAGAACAGAATGGGACGAATAAGTCATGTATGAAAAGACTTGATTTTTATGCTTTTCACGTTGTTTGAATTCTGTGTTCTGTTGATGTAATGTTCCAGCAGGGAGCAACATGGATTAAACTGAACTTTCATGGCATTGCTCTTTGCCCCAGCTTCCTTGATTATTTTTTTTTCCCCTCTGTGAGGCAAAAAATCCAGAGAGGACACTTCACATATTTTCCGGGTCACTACTCTGATGTTAAAGGGCTGTCCAGCACTGGAAGAAGAAACCAGAGGTCTTTTTCCTTTCTAAAAGGCTTTGATCAGAATTTAAGTGCCCATGAAAATAGAATAGACCAGCATTTAATGGAAAGAGGAGAGGAAGGGAGTCCCTATCAGTCTATAGCCGCTTTTGAGTCACAAATGATAATCACTGTTAAGAAAGTAGAAAACAACAATCAATAATGCAGTTCTTCAAGTTCATAAAGCATGAAATTAGCCACCTAAAGAAGTGTGAGGTATATAAGGAATTCACTGACAACAGCTTGCTAGTGGGAATCAAAGCAAGCAGGTGGAAAATGGGCCTAGATACCCAGTGCACATTACTGTGATTGACAGGTAATAGCTACGTGAGATCACAAGCAGCCTAAAGTAGTGGAAAGAGACTGCTCCATGGAGTTATATATCGAGCCTCAACTCAATCATCATCAGATCTCTGTGCAATTACATTACAATCATGTGTGTCACTGGATTGCTTGGACTCCAAGATTGGAGAGACTGGCTTTTCTCAGAGTGCAGTTGTTTTGCAGTTCTCCACAGAAGTTAGGTGTTTTTTTCTCTATAACACACTTAAATGTGCATCAAAAAGAAGCAATTTTAAGTAGAAATGCTGTAAAGGAAATTATTGTATAACTAAATAATAAAATAAAATTTTGTCCATGCTATCAGCTAATCAATAATGACAACTGTTTTTTGTGTTAATATCAATGCTTCATGTTTTTGGACATATTTGCAATGTCAGTGAAATAAAAAAAAATGAAATAGCAAAAGGCAATATACAGGCAGGCTGAAAAGGAAACGAAGCAGCTGCACTCTGTGCACCCATCGAGGAAAAAAAGATGCAGCATTTTGGGTGTGTGTTTGTGCTGAGAAGTGGTGTGAGATAATCAACACACAGCGGCTGTTTGTTGTGAATTCTCAGGACAATGACCCGCTCTAAACACACATGCTCTCAGTCACACAATGCATGGGTTTAGTACAAAGCAGCTGGCAGGGTGAAAGTCAGGGTCAGATTATTTGAATGTTTGTATTCACACATGCAGTCTGCACAGGCAATGTTCTGAAAAAGGGTAGCAGTGCATGTGTGAAAAGGGGGTTAAATGATTTTAGCTACTTACATAGGCAGATAATTTTAGAAAAATATAATATACATAGCCTTCACACCACAAAAAAGCATCACCAATGTTTAAATTGAGTCTAGAAACTAGATACCTTCATCCATGAGCACAGAGAGCAGTGACTCACGTGAATACCAGAAATTTCACAGCTTTAAAAGTCATGGGGGGGGCCTGAATCGGCACAGTGGCCAAAAATGTGCAGACTATTCCAATAAAGCAGACCAAGCTGCGACACCAGAGTCTCTAAATTTAATCACTTTTATAGAAAATTAACAAACCGGTGGAGAGCTAGTTGTTGGTATGCAGAAAATCCTCAATGCCAAACAGCCCACACCCCGCCAAATGCCAGACACCATGTATGCCATGCTGCATACAGCCAACCACAGACTTCAAACACAATAAAGTAACATTTTTCTTATGTTGTGTAAATGTTCTGCATCTGTTGGTGAAATTTAATTTGGCAGTGATGGTCATACTGACGTCACACTCTTTATCTGGGGTAGGGACAGATTTGTGGGTTTGAGTCCAGACCAGGACACGAGGAGGACACCAAAGGCAAGACATATTAGAAACAAAAGAGATTAAAAAAGAGTTTGTTTGACCCACAAACTGCATATGTACACTTTTTTAAACTGAACGACTGCATTAAAGAGTACAAGCACTATGTTGTGGGCTTGATAGCCTCAGGTCCATTCCACATGTACACTAATATTTTTTAAAATAGATTTTTTTTTTTCCTTCTTCAATCTCAAAACCTGGAGGGAAAAACTCTGGCTGACACACAAAGTGTTTAAAATAAATCTCAGCTCAAACAAAAGCACAAAAATACCTTTGAAGTGCTGTCATTAGTAAGCCAAAACAACAGGCAGCTGTATGACCTGATAACCTACAGTCATACTGGCCAATCAGAAGCCAGACAAAAAGCTTTTATCAATAAGCTAATGGCAAGCTGAAGTTCAAACCACCCTCATCCAAAATGTGCAGCGTTGGTGGCAGAGTCTGTGGTATGAGCACTATAAAAAAGTTATTCATGTTCAGTATATTGTCATAAAAGAGACATTCTGATTAAGCTAAGAAAGACAAGTAAATTGCTGCGCTTTTATGAAATAAAATTGAAAAGATGTTCAATTACAATTTGTTTTAGAAAAACATCAATATATTTATACAGTTCTGACTTTGTGGTATTGAGAGTACCAATAAGTCAACTAATAATGAAGACAAGACCTTCATGGAACCAAAGGCTGTCAGAGATTGTTAATTTTTTTAAGTTGTTATCAGACAATTACCTAATATTAGGAAAAGAGCCATAATGACTAGATTAAACCTTAACCTGTAAATCAAACTTTTTACAGAGGCATGCTGTGAAGTGATTTAATCACAGATTCAGACCCCAGGATAATTTTCTATCATCATGTTACAAGTGGTAAACACACACATGGAATCACAAGCAAAGTTGGCAAGTGAAGAGTGCAGCTTCTGTGAGCCATTCAAAAATAATGAAACAGTAAATTAGTGTAGACCTTGAACAGCACTTAAGTTTACACATGTAAACCCATAATCAGCGTTAATATAATTGGTTTAAAAATTGCATGCTTACTGGCCAACCACAAAAGCATAAAAGGGAATGTTGTGCTTACATCTTTTCTGAGTACCATCTCCACCACAACATCCCGTTGGGCTTTTTTTTTAGATGGGTTGACTGTGTTACAATAGACAGAGCAGAAGTCTCTGGCACAGACGCGGGGGGACTGGACCTGTCTTTGACTACATTGATGCCTGGTGTTCAAATGAATTAAAGTTCATGGACAGTCTTTTTTCAGATATTGAACTTTAAATCTGAAGATGTCGACCAACCATCATTGCCTCGCTGCTGCTTGTTTTTTTACTGCCGCTAATACAATTTACCCGACAAACATTTAATAAATGCACAGATTAAACTCCTGGGTACATATATATAGGTCTATGTGTGTGCATATATTGCTCTTTTTATTTTATTCTAATGTGTGTATAGTGTGGATAGACTAAGTTTTTTTTGTGCAATCCTGTGTAGCAAAAAGAAAATAAATTTTCTTGTGCAAGAAACAAAAAACAACAAAAAAAAAACAAAAGTTCTCTCATTTCTGTTTAATCTTTTATACCGTATGTCACAAGGAAGAAGAAAATAATTCATTATTGTGACATATACTTGGTGCAGTTTTCAGCATTAAACCATGTCTGAGGGGCAGATGTAGCCACAGTACAGTGCCTTGGGACCTGGGCCCAGCAATGTGGACTGAAAATCATATGTCGCTTTTTTAGGCTGAATGGCAATACATAAAATTTGTCTCTGTACTTTCTATGAAAGGCTGGGAATAAGGACAAAATCAAATATCAAATATCAATAATTTTGACCAAGTACCTCAGTAAAGATGTTATGGCAATAATGGTCAAAAGAATATAAAGTATGCTCAGGCCACAGAGAAAGATTTTGCCCCAGCCAGGAATCAAACCAATGATCTTCTAGCTAGAGGTGGATAGAGATAACCACTGATCCATGGTGCTGCCTCATAAAAAACAAAATGTTAAAAATAATCTTATAAAAAGTTTTAAAAATGACATTTTATCATGAGGGACACTTGAAATACATGTGCAGTTTATTGGTCACTTTATTCTCTATACCTCTACAATCGAACACAGTCTAGTACAATAGCCCTGCAATGACATTCCTTTACAAAGCTCATAATTTTTCATTTTAAATGACACTGTCAGAAATGTGTAAATTCAATCACATGTCAATCATTTAAGGCATTGCTAAAGGAGGTCTTGCGGTGGATTGCATTAGACTGTACAGGTGTCCCCATAAAAGAGGATACTGACTGTGTAGTAAATTCAAACCTACAACCATGGCACAAATTCAGCTGATATGTTTTGTTTGAAGTCTTGAGATTCAGTTAATTAAACATGAAAGCACATGAAATACATGAAAATTCAGTTGACAGGAAAAGTCTGAAAAACTGAAACTATAACTATAATGTTTATAACTATACACTATAATGTCAAATCAAACTGTCAGCAGAATGGTTTAGATTTTTAAGTTAACCGTGTTAAGGCAATAATCTGAGGATGGGTACAAGAAAACTGTTTGGGCCGACCGGGGCTGTTTGTTAGAGCTTTATTAGCATCAACTGGCCACTCAGTTTCTCTGCAGAGATGAGGCACCTGTCAGAGAAAGAAAAATTTCTCTAACACTCCATTAATTAGGCCCTCTTAGTAAAATAGCTGTTTGGAATCGAAGGCTAAATTGAAGACATATGGCAACCTAACTGGAGTTTAATTAATGACAGCAAACCTGAAACATAATATGACAATACTCTGTTGTTTAGTCAAAACAAAATGGAACATTGGTCTGAATGCCATGTGGCAAAAGCAGCTATGGCTCATCACCTGGCCAACGATGTTCCGACAAAGAAGAAGATGATGGATGCAGCAACCAAGAGGACGGAGGACACAATAAACAAAGGTGGGAGCCAAAAGGTCTTTCAAGAGAGACGGATGACCTCAGAATGGATTTACCTTTCAGCAAAACAATGACCTTTCAGCACAAAGAAGAGACACTGACAACATTTGCAACTTTTTTAGATGTATTTTCACTTTGTAGCTTGAGTCTTGGGTTTTACTTAATGTAAGTCTTGTTTGAAAGTATCTTAATGTTGAAATAAGGTCTGCTTAAGTTATGTTTTTGAAATTCTGCTTAGAGTGCATTTTTAGCAGTCTGTTAGCTAATTAATGCTCAGCACAATTAAAATGTACCAAATTTTGTATCGCTGAATTCCCAAGTTTAAAGGGGAAAATGGAAGCGAAAAAAGGCAGAGATAAAAACATGCAAGATGAATCTTCACTCCCTCCAAAACTCCTTCACCTTCACGAATAAATGTTTTAATGCTCTTTGCGACTCCCTGCTGGTTCTCCAGGACTCATTTAAAATACGACAACAGCAGGGGACACTGAGAAAGAATGTGACTGTATGCTCATTTATTTGCACCTATCTCTGACTTCTACTCCTGATGGTTTGTGATGATAAAACACTGCTAGCCTTGGTCTGTTTACCAAAGTTAAACCCAGCAGCAGCTCACTGTGCTGGTGAAACTGAGCTCCTCTGCTAAATCCTCTCTCACTGAGACTCAGCATCACAGAAACTATCAGTAATCTGCACAATAAAAAATCCTGCTTTGAGCAAGACGTGCCATAAATTTAGGTGCAAATGAGAGAGGACATTCAAGGAAACCAAAGGTTAATTTAATAATAGCATACCACATTTACTGTTATGCTATTGTATTGCTACATACTGTACCTCAAAGCATAGCTCTTATCTTTTTGACTCCCTGTACTGAAGTATAAGTATGCTTCCCATTAGAGAGTGAATGAACGAACTTAAAAAAAGGTCTTTACATTACCAAACTCAAAAGCAAAAAAACTCAATTATGTGTTTGAAAACATACGGGGATTACCCATAATTCATGACTGACTAAGCTACACAACAATATTGGTTAACCTATCAGGTTATCAGACTTTATTTAACCATCATGGCTTCATGGTTAATCAGTATATATGCAACAAATAGGGAATCATACCATAAATTCTGTATGACTTTATCATTGCAGACATTTTTCTGCCAGTGGGCCCAATATCAGCATGAATCTGCCAGTCAATCTGTTGTGCCTGTGTTGTTCAAAGTTGCCATTGGACCAGATACACCAAGCATGTACTTTTTATGGATGAGAGAACTGTTTATTAATGCTGAGTCGATGTAATCATCCGAGTCAATTCATCCATATGGGAGAGTTGACCTGTAGTGAGTATTTTCTAGGCAAGGAATTCAGCACATCCAGCCAATTATTCCACACACAGAATGCTCCTTTCTGTCTGTCTCACTACAGGGTGGAAATTAAAAAATGATGGGCTCTGACTTTAGTCTTTTAGGTGCTACGAGCGTTTGAGGTCTGTTGTACAGTCCAAGTAAAAGACAACTTGTCAGTCAGCATGTCAAGTGCCAGCTTAAGCATTTATCTTTACACACCCAGCCAACCAATCTGTATTCATGTTGTTTCCTTTCAAATACAAACTCAAATGGAATTAAATCTTCTGACATTTCTTTGAATGCACCATAATTCAACATCAAAGAGGTGCAGAAGTTCTATCCAAAGTGAAAGCACTCATTTGCAGGGTCACACAAACACACAGACACACACAGGCCCCCAGTAAATCTTTGCTATGTAGAAGCCCAGTGTAAGGGAGAGAAGCAAATTCAGCAAACATCCGTGCTGTATGATGCAAGCGCCCATGTGCTGGTTCAAATTATGCTTTTGCAGACGGAGGTAAAGCTGACCCATTTCCCTGTTCCCAGGAGAGAGGCCCACTGAAGGAGGAAACCTGCCTCCTGCAGCTATAGCTAATCATATAATTTCAATTAAGAATATCTGCTCCGGATTATTATGATGCTCAGAAGCTCAGTGGAGCTGCGGGTCGACAATTTGCAAACCAGAAGAAGCAGAAGAAGGTTATAGAAACAACACTGCAATGTGAGGCATGAGAGTAATACAGCTTTAATTAGGCTATAACTGGTATCTATGCAGCTCAAGCTAGCAGACCTGTCAGGGTGGTTACACAAGAGTAGTAAGTGACAGTCAGCGCCTTTCACTGTAATAGCACAGAGACTTAGCGGGAAGGCCTTTTTGTTCATAAACCAGAGGTGAAACCAGATTAGCAATAACGTCTTTCACTCACCCTTGTACATTGGCCTGAGGTTCACTGAACTGCTCAAAGGCTTATTGTCACTTTCACCTGGCTGACCTGGAAAGAATGAGATCCTGCGATGCTACAGATTCCCTAGCAGAGCCGTGTGTGTCTGAGGAAATGAAAGAACCTGAGCCATTACAGCGATTCTATAATGTGATGGGAGTAGCGTTCCACTGAGCAGGCATTTATTTCACTCTGCGGCGAAACCAAAAATTGTTTATGTGAAAGCAATTAGGATGTGCGCTTAGTTTATTTTTCACCCCTGTGGTTCCTCTCTGTTTTAACGTAAAAGGTTATGAGCCTCAATCAAGTCTGTTATTTTTTTTTTTTCCTTTAGAGAGAATTCATTTGTGCGTCACTGCTATGAGGCAGAGAATTAATAGAGTTACATCTGAGCCCTCAAGAATCCCTCCACTTTCAGCTGCTTCTGATTAGGCCGGGGCTGAAGGCTCGCCGTCACCATGGTGACAGGCAGCAAAGATTGGACTTCAGACAGTTTCTAAGGGAAGCCTACAGTGGCCACTAAATTGGGTGAAAATAAATAGAACTGATGTCCTATTTACAAAGACTGCTGGTGGAGTGTGTACATTGCTGTGAAGGAGTCCCCGGTTATTCCTAAGCACATAAAAGGAGAAGTGTTCAGTGTTTAAAGATACAGTCAGCTTACCCGCCACATGTGGACAGTAAGCAGAGTTCTTGCTGTTGCCATTTGCTGTTTATTTTAATGAATGTTATAAGATGTGTGACATTGCCCTCCTCCTCAGTTGTATTTCCCCCCCTTATAATAACTACTAACACACTTAACTGGGAGCTTCATCCAGTCACATCACAGTTTTGATAAAAGCCTGCTTCTGTTTTGTCTATTATTTATGCACTGAAACCAACAAACACCTCAATCAAGTGTAAAAAAAATTGTACAAGATTTTTTTTTTGGATATTTCATTTTCAATCATCATTTTTCTAATTTGATTTTCTAAGTTGAGAATTGCAAACAAATAGCACTGCATTCACAAGCACAAGTCAAGACCATGACAACAAACAACAAACATGGATGTCAAAAAAGGACAATATAAGAGGTAGCTTATTCCTGTAAAATTCCTTTTCCTCTTGAGCGTGCCGAGCACAAAGTTCAGCTACAGAAACAGACCAGTCAGCAGCAGACTTTCAAAACCAAATGGAGGCAAAAGGATTAAGTATGATGCAAAAATTTGGTATGACGAAGTGAAGATAAGGAAACAATGAATTGGACATTCTGCAGCCAAGTGCTTAGCAGCACCATGGGGAGTTAGACACAAAGCACAACATCCGTACAGAGTACTTGGATTTTCCAACAACCTCTTTCACTTCACAGCTTCTGTACAAGAAAATTCAACAACAATGGAGCAAAGGCATATGAATGTGTTTGAACTGTTCAGAGGTAAAACACAAAAAAGGAGGTTATGTAACAATAAAGCAAATTATTCAGAGAAGCACTAGCACACATAACTCTAGATTTTATTAATATTTTACATGAATGCGTTCATGTCATTTTTTTCATTAGACTTAAACCTTTTTGGGACCAGTAATTGAAACATTCATGGCTACTTTTAAATTCAAAGCACAGGTACTGTTCTGTTTTACAAAATGTTCTCATAAAAGACGAGAAGGGCAAAAAAAGATTAGTAAATTAAAAAAACAATTTTTTATTGAAGGGAAAATAGATGATCTTATTGTAGCAAAAATAGTCCCATGATAATAAAAAGTGAAGGTTACAACATTTTTAGTACATACAGTAAATTATATCAGGCTGCCAGTATTCTAATTATAGCCACTTCAATCAGATTTATTGGTGGTCCTTACCAATAGAAGTGTTTTTTTTTTTTTTTAACCTGTCTTGTGGAAGTTCATCAACTAACATCTCACCCCTTACTTCTGAGACCAACCAAACCTTACAAGCTTATATTTAGGTAGAAAAAATACTGTCACATATATTTTGGTGTATATATAAAAATCTCAGGCCAAAGTAAAGACTGGGGTGTTAGATGACCTGATAACCAGAAAAAAATACAATTTATTTAAAATCTTGTTGGTTAAGTTAATCCCTTAATTTATCTATAGCAATGTTAGCTTCTCTGTTTTAACAACGTTAGTCTCAAGAAACATGCATGCAGGCCAATTACACATGAGATTTGTTAACTCGTTTTTATCTATGTTTCATGCGTGTTAGGGGGCGTCAGTGATTTAATGCTCTAGACAAGTTACAATTGTTAACAATTATTTATGGATTGTTGTCAGATAACAAAGCGGTGGCAGCCTCTTGATTTGGTCTCACATCAATCGAAAGCCCCTGAATGAATTAAATTGGAATCATATTTCGCAGTTATTTAACATCAGCACATATTGTCTCATATTGATATTATTTAAACTGTATCCTGATCACACTTGTGATTTACACCCCTCGTGGAGACATTAAACAAACAAGAGCCCACATTGAGACAAAATGGCATAGCCACTCCAGGGAACTATTCAAAAGAGTTGAGCTGGAGGCTCACCTAAGGTCATTCTTTCTTTACTTGAAAAACGTCACCAAAATAAAGGTCAAGCTATTTAGGGGACAGAGGTGTGGAATGTTGAAAGGCTGGTGGGTGTCAAAGATGTAAGAAAGAAGCTTATTGCTTCTGTGGTTCCATTTAGTTTGATGAATAGCCTTCACATCAATGCTGAACCGTACCAAAGGCCACACTTCAAACGCCCTGTCTATCCACTTTGCTTTACTGATGAGTTAATCTCACCACAGAGTGCCCGCTGACAGGCAGTGAAGATTTTTTCTCTATGAAGAAAATAATTGTCATAATGGGGAACAATGAACAGAAAGGAACAATGAGCCAAGTTAGGAACACTAACTCTCGGTTTGTATATCCGTTTGTTTCTTTAGTAAGTGCTTAATGTATGTAATGTATAATCATAAGTAAAATTATTAAAATTTACTACCAGACTTTTCAGTTTAAGAAAAAATTAGAATTAGAGATTCTCACAATGCAAGACATTTTTTTGCAGTCTGTTGACATGTTGACATGGAGGTGCGCAAGTTACACAATGGATCTCACACAAGGGGCCCTATGTACACTTCAGCCCGGCGCAAGCACAGTTGCCCAGGGGTTTTAATTTATTCAGGGGAGTTTCGAGGTCAACCTTTGCCACCTTGTTCCAGGAGCAGCAGAGGAGTCCTGCTCTTCCCCACCCAATGTGCCACTGGCGCACAGCCGGTGGTCCAATCAGCTGTGTAGAATCATCTCACCAATTCATGTGTGTTTCTTCATTCCCTTTAAAGACTGCCTTTGCTGTGCGCCAGTGGTGCAGGTGTATTGCTATCTTACACCCAGCGCAAACGTAAACGGCTGAACTACAAGGATTTATTTATTTATTTATTTGTTTGTTTGTTTGTTTGTTTGTTTGTTCATAAATTCATTTATTCTGCTGGACAGAGACAACGCTCAATAAATGTATTGTGTCAGACAGCTCTCAGCTAAAGTCCAATTGTTAAGAAAGCAAACATTTCCATTTTTTGTCAAATCTATTTCTGCAATATATTTTCGCCTGCACATGCAAACGCATACATACGCACGCACGCACACACACACGCACGCACGCACCCTACACACATGCACCCACACACGCACACAGGCACACACCTAAAAATTAAACTCATTTTGTGAGTGGAATACATGTGGTAATTAATGGCTGAAGGACTGTTTTTCTTTCAGCCGCTTGTTGATATTGAATTCAAACAAAGAAAGACGATTCAGCAGTGAGCAGACAGAATTCTTGGCTCAGGGTTCATGTTATGGATAATTATTATTTAATCCTTGTTTTTCTGATCAAATAAATACGCTGACACGAACACAGAAGTTGCTCCAGCTGTCAGGGACCGATCTGTTAAAGACAATCTGACAGTTGTGATCCTGTCCTGTCCGTTGAAATTAATTTGACATTATGATCACAATCATTCCTAATTTGTTATTAATGTAAGGAGAGAAAAACTCTCACATAAATGAAAGGGGTGTGTGCGTCTTGGCCAAACACGAGATACACACACTCCTTACTTCAAAATGTGTACTTTTTGATTGGAAATGTTTTCAAAGTACACTTTACTAACTTTACTAAATATGTCCAGAGCACACTTAAATATTTTGCACTGCTTAGAGGCAAAAACAGAAAAGAATGGTGTGTGTGATTGTGGAGACGTGTGTGAGCACATTGGCCAACTGTGCGGTATCTTAGACCAAGTTCTGGCTGGTCTAAGCGCAGGGGGCATTTGACCTCATTCCGCCGGGTGTAAGATAGCAATGACACCTGTGCCACTGGCGCACCGCGTTCGCGCCGGGTGTACGATAGGACCCAAGGTGTTTGATTACAAGAATAGTTTCAGAGATCTGCAATTGATGAAGATGATAGCACAAATTATAGCACAAAAAAGTTGTGACTTGAAAAAAAAAGGTGCTCCAACTACTGGCACATCTTCACTGGCCACAATAAAAATAAACGTTTAAAAAAATGGTTTCAGTGTCTGGGTCAACTTGCAACAAGGTCAAAGCACTTAAATTGTACTATCTTGATTCCCCCTTGAATTGAAGTGTACACTATGTCAACATGTTTTTCATTTGTAGACAGAAACTCTGCTGCACCCTGAAGCACAACTAGTTTTCCCACAGACCACATTTAAATCATCTTTAAAATATTACACTAAACATTACAGTCAAGATCATTAATGTCTAAAATTTATACTGATATGCCTACTGAACCTATGAGTAAACACGTGAGTGACTATGTGTATATCACACGAGTAATCTAGCTCATATATATAGCTGGCTTGCATTTAATATGTATTTCAATTCATTTAAAAGCAAGAGAGAGGAAGTAAAAAGAGAGACACTTGAGAGAGAGAGAGACAGAGAGAGAGAGAGAGAGAGAGAGAGAGACAGGGCTTGATAGGGATATGACTCTGAAGTGCTCTGACAGTAATGCAGGACCATATTTTGTTCTTGATATGCTTAAGAGAGTGGAACACTTCCTCATTTTCTACTTAATCTGGATTTATGTTTGCATTCATCTTGTAACCATGATAAATCTGCATCTAGTTGAGGCCAAAAATGGAATACTGGCCTTCCTGGCTTGTGGATGACTTCAGCACAGGGATTTTGCACACATATTCATCCCCAGTTTATGCTCCAACAAATCAAAACATGGCCAGAATCTGTCGAAAGTCAACTTGTCATCTAAACATACAAAGTATCAGTAACTCCTCAACTTTTACCGACAGCACCGACAGTAATGCAGATGTGTGCACCATAACTGAAGGCATAGTACATGATTTAGTAGCTAGTTCCCTGAGAGGACTCAATGTTTGCATGATGCCTGCTGCACAATGCCCGCCATGTCTGTGTGACACCTGGAGTGTCTCCTCTCCTTCACTGAAAATTAGGCTCATTCTAACAACTACCAGACAGCAACACCTGGCCTCGCCATGTAAACCCAGACTGTGGATCGACTGTGGGTCTGTATTTGACATCTTTACATCAGATGATGGTTGAGCAGTCTAACAATTTTGCCAACACTTATCAAGTTTCAACGCTAATGTTTTTTTTGTTTTTACTTGCCCAGCTGAGCAAGTTGGTTAGACATTTCTCAAAATAAGTTTCAAATTTTTAAAATGATTATTAGCACTTTTTTAAAATTACAGCAAATAATCTAACTAATTGTTATGTTTATTCTTTATCAAATGAATCAGAGGACGAACAAGCATTGGCAAGGCCTAGAGGTTGGGTTGTTTGTAGCCTTGTTAGCTGCCATGCAAGTAAGATCCTCTTGGCACCTGTTAAAGCACTCCAGCAATGTTTTCAGAAACTTGATGTGCATTTGAAAAATGACTCTATTTTATCCATTTTGCTCTCAAACTCGCAGCAAACAGTGCGGTACTAGTAGGGGTTTCATCCAAATCCTCTGACACCAAGCAGCTAAACTCCAGTTTCAAGGGTGACTGAAATGTTCACTTTCAAAAAACAACAACGCCAGCAATATTTAGGATCCTTATTACCTCAGTTTATTGCCAACATGTCTCTTTTACAGCCACTGTGCCTATATGATGATGTGAGAATCACAGACTCATTTATTTACAAAACTTTAACAGGGGTTTTAACTGTGACTGTTTTTCTGTAGAGATTAGTAAAAAAAACCTCCCAGTAAGCACTGGGAGGCCTGAGGAGAATGTGACCTGAATTAGAGTCTAACTCCCTGCATGTGACCAGACTGTGATTGAGACTTCAGGAGGATTGGTGTATTGTTTGTGGAAACACTGCTAAAGATTTAAAGATTACAGTGTTTATGCCTCACTGAACTGGATGCCTGCAGCATACAGATGTGGCTAACAAGCCCCCAGGAAACTGAAGATGAAAGGTGTTTTATAATGATTCAGTCTAGCGGGGAGTCCATTACCGAGGATTTTCGAAAAATATCTACAGTTAATGGAGCCACACTGCGTTTCTTCGCTTCTCATAATTGCATTAGGAATCGCATCAATTCATCATGTGCCTGTGAACAGCTGCTTGTCAGTTTAGTGACAGCTTTGGATTCACACTTGATTATCAACTTAGCATGGTTACATCAATAAACTGAAAACAAAGGCTAAGAATTTATCTCATCAGTTTTGGCTGTGTTAACATTTAAAGACTAACAGATTACAAGGTAAAAAAATAAGCAATTTTCAAACAAAGTTGTTTTGTTTAAACTTCTGTAAATGAGTTTTGTAAACATCTGATTTTCATGTGCTGAGTAGTCGATGGAATTAATATCACCAATAAATTAAATCCTAGCAGTTAAATTAACCTTATGTTAATGTTATTTCACAGAGGTATTTGTTGATAAATTTTCTCAAGTTTCAAATTTGTTTTCATAGTTGTGACACCAATTAAATCTGTGAAATTTAAGTGTTTTTCCTAATTACCGGTGTTTAAAAAAAAATTTCTAAATAAAGAAAAGAAAATATCTCAGTCATTTGACCAATAAATTGAGATGACTGATCACAATAAGCAGTTTTTAACTCATAATGTGTAGAAAACATACACACTATTGTGTCTGATAATGAAAAGCCATCAGTGCCATACAAGCAAAGTCACAGCAGCAGTGGGTTGATGCTGTACAGTTTTGGATCTGGGTAAATGCCAAATTAATTGTTCAAATGCTGAGCTTTAGCTCTGTCAACAGTCTCATGAGCACTTGACCATAACAGCTTTAAGTGGAAAGTCAAGGTCGGAGCAGAGGATATTTTCCAGTGTTTCACTTGAAACAACAGGGTGAGCCAGGGTTAATTGGAGTGCAGCAGTGGCACTTGAAGAAAGCCACTGGTATGGATTCCCCTCCTGGTGAGAGAGTGTTGGATCTCTACACGACCAAATTACACTGTTTTCTGTTTTCATTGGGCACAGTCTAGATGGGTCTGATTACTGCTGTGAGAATGAGAACAACAAGACAGAGAAGTCACAAGAGTCTACAATGCCTGTATACATAACACAATTCTTTTAGAGAAACTTACTAATTTTAAGACAAAACACCAAGACTATCAGCGACATGACCCTTTGATATCTGTTAGCGAACAGTTAGCGAGTACAGCTGTTGTAGTAAGCAGACATCAGAGAGGTGGGGATTTAATCAAGAGCAGATTTATGTTCAAGCTATTTTTAAGTCTTACCAAACACCTAAAGGAAAGCAACTTTATCATGTGTGTTTGTGAGTAACTTGGAAATCATACTGGCAGAGAGTAATAACATCCAAAATGTTTGAAGGGCATTGAGGGCTGACAGGGCAGATGAACTGCAGTTGTATAGAGCTCAGTGTCATGAGACTTGGAACACCTCAGCCTATCAGGCTGAGCCTCCAGCAACATTCAGACTGAAAGGAATGGAAAGAGACATATTTTGGGGAAAAGAGGATATGAAAGAGGTGAAAATTCTACAGTAGGACAAAACACCAATGGCACAGAAACACAAGCAGAAGACAGAAAAAGACTTAAAGGGTATTCAGATATCCTCTTTACTTGTGCATTTAAATGTATCAAATATAAGACTGGATCCATATGATTCATTGAGATTTGTCCAGTGACTTCTTCTCTTGTTCATCCTCCTCATTTTTACTCAATCCTCTCATTTGTGCGGGTTCAAATAATACAAAAAAATAAAGACAAAAAAGACAGTTACTGTCTGGGAAACCAAGCTCTTTCGTAATCACAGGAGACGCTGTTTTTAACTGACATGTCGAAGAAGAATCCAGAAGAGATTTTATTTACACTCTAAGAGCCACCATCCTCCAGACAACCATCTGTATGCAGGACAAGTCAAGACTGGTGGGAGAGGACAGTGATGGACTTTAGGGATGAAGACTGGATGTCAGACCTGTGTTTGCAAACAAAACGTTTATTTGTGGAAGCCTGCACACAGGGTTGGGGTTATCCAGACAAGGCTCACTCCTGCACTCAGCCATACAGTTGGAGAAGACGGTAACACTGACCATTTGGTACCCAGAATCAGTTTGTTTTTCTTATGCTTTCCATCCTTGCTGTTGTTGTATGAGGACTGAAAACCCAGTTGTATTTGTACTTGTGTTTAATGTGGCCACTGTGTTCCTTACCATCTCCAATCACCATCTCAGATCATCTGTCCTCAGTGTGTCTTTGGTGCAAGCTGTTTGGGAGGTTACAGTCAAGACACTATATTAGGTTTCATACTCTACTTTCACTTAGTTGTTTATTTCCCCTTGCTTGTTATGATTTTCACTTGCTTGCTTTTATTCTGGGTGATATTGTTTTAAAGCCAGAAAAAAAGCTGAACTCCTAAAAAAAAAGAAAAATGGAAACAGGAAGAACAAGGGTGAAGTTTTGAAACCAGGACCTTTGGTGAGGCCACATGGCTGCCACTGCAGCACATATGAAAGAGAGACAAACGAAAAAGACGGGGCGGAGGAAGGAGGGTGGTGCATCTTCATCATTTGAGCACTGCAACATGACCGTTGCAATATTGCACCAACCTTAAATATTTTGTCTCATCTCATCTCACTCCAGGCAGTTATTGCTATAATGTCCTAGTCTCTGCCTCAAACCACAACATCAGTCATATGTGACATTTTAGTTGAAGATTGAATAGCTCGGTTGTCTAATAGACAATTTATACAGGAAAAAAATAAGCATTAAGCCAGTAGGGGAGCAGTAAAACAAACGTAATTGTATTTTATCACCCTGCGAACACAGAAACACAGAGAAACACATTCACCATCAATTATCCATTAATGTCTTAAATGAAATAATTTTCCTCTTTTCTCAAGACCTCCAGGCTCTAAGAGCTTTTCCCTGAACTGACACAGGCACAACAATTATTTCAATCACAGAGAAAATTATATCAAATCAGCAGACCTTAGGCTAACACTAAAAAGTTATTTGGAGTTTATTTAAGAGGAAAAGAATAGGTGATTAGACAAAAGGAGCACAGGAGCACAGAAACGTGACCTGAATATTATAAAAGTTCCTTCCATAGTCAAATATAAAAGGTTTGTAATAGCATGACCTTCGTCTATTTTCATCTTCTCTGCCAATAAATTAAGGGTAAAATGAAGTGTAGCAAACCTCAAACAGCACAGAAAGTGCAATTTGTCTAGCTGCCCTGACTAATGGTAAAATGTTCAGGATGTTTGCTCATGCTTATATCTAAATGAACAGTAATAGCATGACTACATTTCCATCTGCAGGAAAGTGGAATAAATACAAATACGTTTCAGGTGTGGTAACATCATTTAGTCCTGTGTGTCGCTTCATCATAACAGAGGTTATTTCATTTTAAGGTGAAAATGGAGCAAAAGTGACTCTAAGGACTCTGAATGTGTGACAAATCCCTTTCTTTATTTTACCAGTTTTATAAAAATATTTAACAATGTTTAACCCTCCTGCTAATCAAGAAGTGTTTACATTGAAAAAAGAAGCTGGAGAGCTTTTGAAGGACAATAGAGTCCGGAGAAGGGAGAGGGTAGGTTTTTCTTCATGTTATGAGATTTGGAAATGATGCCGACCCTGAAAGCCAGAGTAGGGTGAATAAATTCAAATGTTTGAAGGTGAAACTGAAGAAAAATGCAACATAAGGGTCTTTCTTTAGAACATGATGTCAAATTATGAAAATACTGACCTGCCCTGCAAAATAAAAATCAAAAAGTTTTTACACTCAGGATACTTGAAGCTTGTCAGGAATTGCTTTACCAAAAAATAACAGAATATGGGCTTTATGAGCAACGAAGTCATCAGTGGCTAAGAGATTCTCTCCATGCTGAGCACGTGTCACATATGGACTGAAAATAATACTACAATATGCCAGGGTCACTTTGTCTAATGGCCAAAGGCATTGCTGATAGCTAGATGGCAAAGACTATTATTAGAATAATTATTATTTTATGCTAGCTGGTATAGACAACAGTGACCAAAGCAATTTAGGCAAATGTGTACAGCATGATCAATGAGTTTACAGTGCAGAGCTTGAAAACTAACTTTTTTGCCAACTTCTTTCCTAAAACTCTCAAGGGGAAGGTTGAACATCATTCCACAGCAGCCATACACAAGGCTGCCTGAGGGTGGGTCTGCAGAATTTTTTTAGCTTATCAGCCTTGTGAGTGCAGGTATAAGCCAACATCAATTACGTATATGCAGATATTTAGCCCAAAGAAAACTATCAACCTATCAATGGATCAGTCACTATTTAGAATCTACTGTAGCTATCAAGCAAACCTAGAAGGATTTTTGGCTAGTAAAGTAAGTTTATCATATGGCCTCCTTTTATTGCTAGAGCCACGTTGCACTTCTTACATATTACCATAGTTGTTGCACATCTGATCTCTTTGTAGCCAAAACTTCTTCCATGCAACTGAAGTTGCTCTCAGTTTTGGAGCTAACCACTCCACGATTGAGATGGTGGTGACATTACTTTTACTTTCAGCCATGTTTCTGGTTGCTGTGCATAATGGTATAAAATCATTATGTCAACCAGAGATGTCCTGCCACCTAAAGCGTAAAAGTTAATAGCATTTTTTTTTTTTTTTTTTATCATTAGAAATCGTACAGATATTATTGTGAACAATATGATATGGCACCCTACCTATGTAGAGGGTGATGCAGTGACTGATTACTGCAACAACAAAGAGGAAGCTGAACAGTGAGATTCCCTGAGCTCCTTCCCCAGACACCAGCTGCCTGTCTTGATTTCAGCACTGAGGACAGCTCCCCTTTTGTGGAACCCAGCTGAGAATCAGCACTAGACTTCTGACGTGTCAAACGGGAGGGTCCGCTTTAAGTGAAACTGACAGGTTTAGCTTTGTAACATGGAGTTCTCCTTTTCTATGGTGTAAAATGCTTTTTTTTTTACAGTGTCTACACTGGCAGCTCCTCAGCTCCGTGCCAAACTTTGTCATCTGAAGCGGCAAATGGCAACAGAAGTGAGGCCCTTCTTCTGTGGTCAGTCCTGAATTTTCAAGCAGCCTGACTGATACGAACTAAAATGGGGGTCAAAGCCCAATAATGCTGGTCTGTTTGCTTCTGAATGGTGCTTTAAGAAAGAATGTGAAAAGCCCTTTGCCTTTGTTCCACTCTACTAATTAATCACACCTTCTCACTGGCCACACTCTGTGGGGCAGTTAGTGGGAAAGCGGGCTAGGTCTGAGGGGAAAAAAAATCTCTCCAAGCCACATTCCTTTTCCTGTGTCATATTCACACCTACTGTGTGGCAGCACAGGCCTGTTTACTATTCTGGTGGGTTGTATCATGTGGTCGTTCCTCTAATCCCCTGAAATGCTCGGAATTGTCAAACAGCAGAAGTGCTCACTTCTCCAGAGAGGGAGAGGAAGAAAATTAAAAGGCAATCTTGCAGGAAATATATCTTTCTAAAAAAGAGAGGGTTTGCTGTGTGAACACATCTACCAGGAAATCTGACTGAATGAAATCGCTAGTCACAGGACACACATCAACAATTGTGAGTGATAACCTGACCCAATAACAACCCCATGGGAAACAGGAAAGACAACATGTACTGTCTAATTCTAAAAATATCCTTGTCAATAGAGAATACCTGGAAAAATTTGATGGATTACACACAGACAAAAAAAAAATGCAATGGTGAAATATTTGTACTTGGAATAAAAACACCCTGGTAATCCGGCTGCAGAGACATGAAGCTGCTATCTAAAAACTATAATTGTGTAAAATGGCAGTTACTACAACTTAGTTACAAATTTGACCCAAGATAGACAGTCACCTTGACAGAACCCTGCACTGCAGCATTCTCCTCTGTACACCTTTGTTGACGCAGCCATGTGATATAATCCCATAATGCAGGACAGCTGAAACAAAAACATCTTCCTCTCCATCTCTGAACACACGAGTATCAACCAAGTCCCTTTGATTCCCAGCTAACTAAGCACATTAGGCACAGAGCAACATTTGACCTTGAGATATAATTTGATTCAAATCAAGCTCACTTTTAATCACATCATGTTTGATAATGTTCAATGAAGCTGACATTAGCTTCTTTTATACAACCTGTTCAAAGCAGGAATATTGTGCCTCACCATTATTTATAAAAATTCACAAAGGTGGAATTTGAGGTCAATTTTGTTCTCCCTCTGTTCCGGCATGAGAGGTAGTAAAAGCACCAAATCACCATCTGTATAAAAGGTCGAGTCATTTTACCAGGGACAGGGTGTAATATTTTGACAAGGTGTTGAGTTTTCAGACACACCAGTGGATGATTTAAAAACAGTAAGCAGTGATTAGAAGCTAACAAGAAGATGAACTGCAACAAAAATGTCTGCAAATTAACGAGGTCCAGGAGCTCCTCACCATCAGAGCAGTGGACAAGGTTAACTGCCACATAACAGAGGCAGTGAGTTACCATTATTGCCACATTATGCCATTACTGTTGTTATTGAAAGCTCTACCTAACATGTATGTTATACATCACAGTAGGAACCAGCACTGTTGCTTTTCACGTCATGCCTGCCTCGTCTCTCTATGTTTTACAACACTAACACTCTGTCTAAAATCACACAGAGATGTGTCATTATGCCAATGTTGTCTGGTTCAGTGTAATGAAACAAAGGCAGTGTAAAGAGGGGACTTTGTTGTGGTTGTGTTGCATACTCTCTGTGTGAAAAGGGCTACACATCAGAAAACAGAGGGGTTTTGTGATTACTGTGCACAGATTTCTCCTGCTGAATACTGCTGTCAAAAAACATATGCTCTCCTGATGTCTCATATACTGAAAAGAGAGAAGCAAGGCGCATCCATCCAGAAATATGTGCTGCTAGGTTCCATCTGGAGAGGAGAGAAGAGGAGAGGAGAGGAGAGGAGAGGAGCCGAGCGGAGAGCAAAGGAGAGAAGAGGAGGAGTTTAAAAAGCCCACTGCTGATATAAACATCCCTTGTTTGATAGAGGAAAGAAAAGTACACTGCAATGCAGACACCAGAGGGAGAAATAGGAAAAGAAGATGGAAGCAGAGAGGGTTGAGATGGACGTTCAGTAGGCAAGAAGGGCGAAAGATGAAAAGAGGAATGACAGCAGAGAGCTCTCGACTGTGTCCTCTCTAGATCATCAAAGTGACACTTCTCTTACCAGACTAGGACTGGGACACGATGTCCTCCAGGTTAAAAAACAAGGATCAGTATGCAGGTCACAGAACTGGGGAGGGGACAGTGGTGGAGAGTCCACAGTGTTTACTGCAGCAATTCCCACTTCCCTTGTCTGACCACAACTCTAATGACACTGTTTCCTCACAGCGATTTATCAGCGCTGTGACAGCAAGATGTTTCTCTAAAAAGGGCCAACAGATGACACACACAGATACAAACATGTCACCCAGTTAACAAAAGTGTTAAACATACAGCGACGACTGCAATAACATAACATCACGAAATGTTAAGTGCCATCATCCATTTCTTTTTTTGGTCGACACAATGGTGGACAGAATGAAGCAACATACAGCCGAACATGAAGGCCGTTGCAAGTGATAACCTTCAGGGCAGATAAATGAACCCAATTCTAAGTGTCAAAAGCTTGAATTCGTCGAATGGCAGCTGAAGGCTTCAAAGCATGCCAGTGCCCACAGAACCCCATGATAAAATATCCAACTTTACAGCAGAGAAAAACATGTTTACAAACTGCTACAAAAGACCAGTTCTGGTCTACATAGCTTCAGAGCATGAATGTTTACATCACTCATTCATCACACTCAGGTCAGCACTCTCTTCTCAGTACTGGAGCAGTTACTTTGGAAGTTTCTGTTGTCAAAAAGGCCAAAATTGTATATAGTCAATTTATATTTGTATAATGTCTTTGTCTAATCATATATTCAGATTTCTATCGTAGAAACAATGTAGGTCAAAAAACAGTATTAGTTGTATATACTCATTCATAAAATATTCAAAATGAACATATAGTGTGATAATTCATCGCATTGTTTTTTTTTCCTCTTCATTTTGAATCAAAAATGACTGCCTAATGAGACCACCCTTCAGTTAGATATTAAAGACTCAAACATTCAAAAATGGAAGCTTCAAGGTTGAAAATGGGAACGATGTTTTCAAATGCAACAAATTTTAATGGTTGCAAAAAATAGCCTGTTTTAAGCCTGTATATAATTAAAATCACACTGCTCAGCTTTTACAATTTCACTCTCCTCTTCTCCTCTCTAGTCACTCTTCGTCTGCTGTAGTTGCAAACCAGCTTAGAGGTGCATTACTGCCACAAACTGTCACTCTCACTGCATGCGAGCACAGGCTGAAAAGTCCTGCGCCCAAAATCATTTTACCCTCTGAGGCAGCTGAAGTCGTGATATCACAACTTCGTGCAGGAATCCTGCCCTGATTTGCTACAGCCTGCCCCAAACACATTTATAGCAGAGACACTGATAGCTCCTGCTCTGGAAACTGTACAGCAGGATTCTGCACATTTCTGCATTTGCACAATATATACTGTCATATTGCCCTACCCTATTAGTAAAAGTACCCATTCCCCAAAAACCCCAAAGGGTTTATGCACAAAAAGCTCTGCAAATGAATAAAGCATATATTTTCCTTATTAAAATTCATAAGGCCAAAAATGTAAATTGCTGAGCACTAAAATAAGAAAACAGTATATACAGAGCCTCTCACTTTCAACACCTAATACAAGCACAAGCATAATAAAGCATCTGCCTTTTTTTCTTTTTTTGGATTCCATTTCTTTGATTCCTACACACACAGATCCTTGCCTGGGGCATGTACATTTAAATCCTACTAATCTTTCTCCCCCCCTAAATGTAATTTGTATTTACATGTACAACGAAGCAACCATTCACTGGCTATGCTCCAAATGCTGGAAATACCTGACATGCCCAACCAAAAGACACTCTTACAGCTCAACCTAATCTGAACTGCCTGGCAAACACTAGAGATAATTTAGACACAACAATAATGTCCACAGTATCAAACAGAGCTTTTCTCTCCTGTATCATCAAAATTCTCAGGGATTCTGGACAGACACCAAAGGGGGAGTTTAACAAGATTAACAAGAGTGGGAGTATGTCTGAAACTGGCAAATGTTTGCACATCTAATGTTATCTATTCACAAAGACACTTTTAAATACTTGTAGACATAACATTATCACTGATTAAAATAAAACACTAAGCATTAGTGTACTATTACATTTGCAATCATAGGAAAACTGTAATTAACTTTTATGGTGTAACAGCCCCCCAGTGAGTGTTCACCTGGTCTTGTGGCATCAGGCAGGGGTAACGCATTAACAGTGGGGGTAGGAGGAGGATGAAATGCATCAGGAAACTGGTTGTGTTGATGCATTATAATTTACTAGGAACTAGTTAGAGCAATTTTCTGTGAGTCAGTAAATTAGCATAATTAATCAGATGTTCAAGCTCATTATGAGTAGCTTTGTAGCAGCGTTGAACAGAGGTGTTTGCATATTCAACGTCAGGGCGAGGCAGGGGTCAAGTTGGGTACTCTGCTGTCTCGCGGGGCAGGTACATTAACAGCTTCACAGGATCTTCAAAAGGCATCCTGCTGAAGGAGTGGGAGTGGAAGAGAGGACCTTGCTGTCCCTCAGTTCCCCTGACATCCAACGTCTAAAGTTAATCACAGTCCAATAGCCATGATAATCACACCAGCCATATTTGGAGGATTCGACTCTTCTGGTCAAGCTTGAAAGCATCATGTCTCAAAGAATGTTTGGGATGCTGCATGACTGCTGCCAATGAAGGCAATACTCAAATTTCCTGAGGCAATTTCCTTTAATTGACAGTCTTGAGTCTGTTTTCATCCTCAGTGTGCATACTGTTAAATATTGTCCCCCCAATCTGCTCTACCTGCAGGGCTCCACTGATCATGTGTTAGCCATTATCCTACTTGCTCACAACAAATGCTCTGCTTTGCCCTCAACAGCTCCTTCAAACACCAGCTGCCCTCTCTCACCACTCCATCACCTCCACAAGGATGGGCCAGCCACTTAAGCCAATCTTCACACCTCTGAGTCATTGCAGTTCTGTTTTCCTCCCCCCTGGTCCTGCAGTGTAATTACTCGACTGCTTACTGTCTGCCCCACCTGCCTGGCCTGTCAGTCCAGGAAAATTCATGGTCATTACCCAGTGACAAAAGGACAGATCTCATCCCATGCTGGACTCCATATGCTCCACTTGATGTTTGTGGTGAGAACAGCAACAAACATTACTTGCTTAACAGTGCAAATGCATTAACATTGAGAGTCAGACAATAGTCTCATACACCATAAAATTATTTCACCGCAACATTTAGCACTCACAGAGCGGAATTTCATCATGCAGTGAACTGCTCGTGCAATCCAGGCGAGCATTTACAGCTAAATGAAGATATCTTTGCTCCTTTGTGAGGATTTACCTGTAGCTGCTGGTATCATCCGTGTTTCTCTTCTCATGCCAGGTGGAATATGAAATCAGTGTAGCTGTATTTTATCTGAGGCAGGCTAGACACTTGCTGGATCTCTAATCCTCTAAATTCAAAAGTATGCATTCTGCTAGTGTGCTGATATAAACCCTCACACCAAACATGTTAAGTAGACTCCAACCAAAAAGTGAATTACAGCAAAAGACGGGGAAAAAGAAATAATAAAGATGTAGGATGTATCTTGAAAATACAAGTAACAATGTGCCAAAAGGAAAAACAGAGATTACTTTTGACTTTTTTACAGTTTAGTTTGTTGTGGGAGCTAAAATATATTGGCAACGTCTTATGTATTAAACATTTACGTAGGCTTTGCTTAATTCTCTCTAATTTGTCATAAATTTAACCCCACAAGCTGCACAAAGTGGTTTTTATGTTGCCTGCTCATGCAAAGCCATGTTTTTTTTGGCTTTTAGATGTCACTAGTCAACTAGTTTTATTCTGGATCCAAGTTTTTTGGTTTTTTGGTTGTTTTTTTTTGTTTTCTTCAGCCTGAATTCAAGAGATGCACAGACAGTAGAGGAGAGGGTGTAGTTATTTAAACAATGTGGTGGAAAAAATGTTCCTGGGTCAAAGCCGACAGTCCCCACTTTAACCTCAGCCACTGTGTCATCACTTCACATCCAGTAATAACAATCTGGAGCCAAAACATTGTTGTCCAAATATTTATTGAGTTCAGTTACAAATGTCCAAACTGTTTCATTCACTCAGTGAGGCTGCATTCATGAACAGGACGGCCAACCGGGACATTAGGAGTTGATCTTTTCTTGACTTGCTTGTACTTCAACCCCTACCTCAACCCTAACTGTCTTGTTCATACTTGGGAAAAAAATGAAAAGGGAATAAATAATTCAAGCTCAGCCCTGATACTTTTGTGGAGAAAAGCAGAGAGGGGATATGCATGCATCATATATTAAAGCATGTGAACATGCACAACTCAACACACAAAGAAAAATTCTGTCTCATCTTGTAGCCAGCTGCAAGGTTTCACCAGAATTTTCTGTGACACCACTCACCCAAATCCACAGTCGGTGGACTCTGTTGTGACAAAATCGGAGAGAGAGGCAGTTCCTTGCCCCTTTACAGAAGAGATTTTACAAGCTCTGATAGCTCCTCTGAACAAAGCACCAGCAACATAAAACAACAGAGCCGAATGCCATGCTCAGTTTACATGAGGCCAAGACAAAGTGCTTTTCATTTTTCTCTCCAGCTGAATGTCAAATATGTTATCAAACACCAAAAACAAATTCTAGACAGCAAGAACAAGCTGGAATTATTTGCACGAAAAGCTGTTATTGAGGGTCTCTAGACGCTGAAGTGTTGAAGAACAACTGCTGAAAAACAATCAAAAAAAAAAAAAGCATTTCAGGCTCAGTAAACAGTTGTGTGGAAAAATAAGGAAATGAAGATGCACTTTAATACAGAGTGAATCAGAGACTTAAAGTTGCTTTTTCTTAAAAGGGTTGTCCAAGATTAAGTCTACATTCATTTCATCAAACTCTGTGTACGTCATCTCTGTGTGTGTTTATGTGGGAATTCACATGTGTTGTATGGTCTCAGCAGAGTGATTGATGGCTCTATTATGGTCACATTTGATCTACTATGTAATTACTTGCATCAACACAACCTGTCAGCTTCAATCTGCCTAACATCATGAAGCTGCTGAGCAGAATGTTGTTCCTGAAAATGGGGGAAATGCCAGTAATGCATCCTCTCCTCTCATTCACATGCATTGATCAACTTCAGACAGCTGTGTTGACAAAGAGCTGCAAGCCTTGTCCCCGCAGGGCATTCAGATATTCATCTTTTGAACTACTTAAATGTCCAAAACATGAGTTTATTTGTTTGTTTGGGGCACAACAGGAGTGAGTGCAGCACAGTTTCATCCTGTTGTTACAGCCTAAAGGTCCAGTGTTTAGGACTTGGTGGCATCTAGTGATGAAGTTGTAGATATCTCTTCTCATCCTTCCCTTCAAAACACGGATGAGAATCTACAGTGGCTGCAAAACTCATGTAAGGTCCTCTCTAGAGCAAGCTTTTGGTTTGTCCATTCAGGGCTACTGTAGAAACATGGTGGTTCAACATGACAGACTGTGGAAGAGGAGCAGCTCCCTCTGAGGATAAAACAAGCTCATTCTAAGGCGATGACAACACACTTAAGGTGATTATACAGGAAGGAAAACATATTTATGAAAATCATATCCTTTCTGACATATTCTACCAACAGGTCCTCTAAATACCACACACAGGAGCATTAAAGGACTTCTACTCAGCAGAACCTTCAAAACAGGGCTGCAATTATGATTATTTTCAATATTAATTAAAGTGCCTGTAATTATCACAATTAATCTTTTTATCAAATAGCCTGTAAAATTTTAATGAAAAAGTAAAGAAAATCTCCCAGCACCCTAAAGTGATGCCCTCCAATTGTTTCTTTTATCTAAACAACAGTCAAAATTCAAAGGTTCTTTGTTTAAAATTGTAATTGAAAAAGAAAACCAGCAAAATCTTACATTTATGATGTTGGAACTAGCAAAGAGTTTGATATTTTTTAGTGAAGTAAATCAGCAACATTATAAACCAAATATGACAACAGGCTAAACAGCATAAAAATGAATGCAAATCTAGAATAAAAATGGTGTGAAATTTTAAATGAGTATGGCAGAGTTTGTGGGCATAAGCATATGTGGACATGTATTAATCATAGATGGACCGGGGTGTGGTGGTGCAACACAAGTCTAGACGGACAGACAGAGGAGCCAGATGGCTGGGAAACAGCAGAGTAACCCTACAGTGCCAGCAGCAGAGTTTGCCCACAGCATGAAGCTCTTCACATCATCTGTCCTCAAAAAGCACAGCAATTAACTCCAGAAATGGCAAGAGAAAGCAGACCCTAAATGCTTTTAGAATTACAAACTGGGCAAAAGGCCACTAATTAAACAAGTAAAAACTAGCTTTACTCTAGAGCCCGACAGCAGAGAGCTTAAACAAACACTGCAACAGGTGTAAATGTTGTCATGGCTACACTAGCACATCAATAGCTTAAAGCCTGATAATTACCATATAGGCTCTAAAAAGTACTCCCCTTAATGCCTATGTGCACAGTATCACAGTTGGAGTGTGTTCAGAATACCAGCCAGCATCTTAAGACTCAGAGGGAAGGAAAGCAGTGGAGAGGACTGGACGGCCAAGAAACACGGTCACTCAGGCAACACACACTAATCTGCAAATGCCCTGAGTGAGGCTTGGCCATGCTCTCTGACACATGGCAATCACACGGCTCAGTGCAGAAACACAGGCACGTCGTCTACAACACCACTGACTCAGTGACGGACCTGGAAGCACCAGCTGCCCTCTGACTGAGAATGAATGTACTGACAGGGACCGACTGTCTCCCCCCTGAAGATTCATTCTGGAGGCTTCACAGACAGAGTGCAGAAAGGTTATTTGGAACTGAACCGAGAGAGTTAAGAGCGAGGCTTTGATACAATCAGTGGCCACACTTACAAGCATGGAGAATTTCACTCCTAATCTGGTTACTCAGGTTTTCCAGTTTTTGTGTGCTGCATGTAAATGTTATGACTTGTTTAGAATAACCTGTTTGAGCCCTTTCCTCTCTCATGAGGATTCACTTAAATTGCCTTGCATCAGCTTTTAAACTGGCTACTATAGCCTGAGCTTCAGTCATCCTCCTGCTTTCAATTTTTAGTGAATGCTGTCAATGCAAATGCTTTGTCTGTCTTTAGTCCTTTTGATATTCTGATGTTTGAACCCAGAAACAAATAGGAAACTGCTGGAGTGTAACTGATTGTCTTCAGAAAACAGGCACCGAGGATAGACTGTAACATTACCTCTGTGCTACTTGGTTTATTCATAGCCAGCAAAGATATTCAGAAGGTTATATTATAAATTATTAGACAAGGTCCCTTAGTAACTCAGCACTTGTGTCAGTAAATTCGTGAATGCAGTTTTTCATCCATAATTTAAAATGGGATTAACTTGAAGTCCTACATGGCAGATGACAAATTAAAACAAGACACTGGGGTCCACTCATGCACAGTCAAAGGACTACAGCCTGCCGAGAGGAAGAAATACAGCTAAGTATGACAGCAGGGCAACATCAGTCGACAATATGCATACTCACAAAGAGCTCAGCGGACATTTATAAGAAAAGACTGTTCATATATTTTTCAAAACAACTACTCAACAGTGTATGCTCATTTAAAGCCACAACACATAATATATACTGTGAGAGGTTTAAAAACAATGAAGCCAAAATTTCAAGTTTAAAGATTTTGGAAATAGCATGGGATCACAGGATTTGATCATTTAATTGTTAAACAGAAACCAATGTAGATGAAAATCCATCAGACTGACTCACAGATGACCCATCACAGATGAGGTGTTGTTTTAAAGTTTTACTCACGTTACATTATAGTCACAGTCTTCCTTCCTCCCTCTTTTATTAACGTTTCCTCGGAAGTTAATGACAGGTGAAATGAACCATTACCTTCAATGAGATTACAGATTTCTCTAAGCTCAAACGTTGTTGGAAAAATGTGGGATAATGTGAGTAAACAACTCCACAAAAAATAAACTGTTAAGTTGTGAATAGTTGTGTTTTTAATGAGGAAATGTTACACATTATTTGTTTAAATGTTTGATTTTTACAAGCACTCTACAGAATAGCCAAAAGCTCATGATGTTAATGATGCTGTGCATGTAGTGATGGCTTTAATAGCAACAACCTTTTTGTAAAATATTTGGCTCTCATTGATATTTAAAGTTGATTTGTATTATATACTTATTCCAGGTCTTTTCATGTGTATTTACACTCATGGAGTTGAACAGCTGTGAGTTGCTTACTTGAAGCTTAAAAAAAGATGACCGCTTGATGAAGTGTTTGAACACATTTTCTCCCCTTCAGCTTACTCTATCCTACTCTGTCACTCCCCAGCTACCTCCTCTCTTTTTTTCCCCTGCCAAGCTCAAGATGACCCCCCATAAAACAGGTCACACACTCAATCTCATAAACCAGAGACAGAACACTGGCCGAACTTGTAACATGCTTGACTGCTGGAAGCACAGTAAAATCTTTCTCGCCTACTGACTGAAATGACAGCTGTCAGAGGGAATAAATGAACAAGACTTCACTGACATAACACAGCAGCAGAAAACTCAAAATTCACCATGGTGGGTACCTTACAGCGAATGCAGGAAAGCTGCCAAAGTGTCTTTTTGTGAAATGTGAACATGAAGAGCCATTTTCATTCCACCAAAACAATCATTTATATATTCACATACTGAGTGATAAATAAAAATCGGATGTGGCATCCAGGACAGAGCAGTCAGGTAGCAGCTTCTCACTTTTAGCCCACGCTGACAGTCGCTTTCACTGGTTTAAATGACAAATGGCAGCGGCAGGTCACATCAGCTGTCGCCAATCAACCATAATAATTCTGTGAGTAATTTAATGACAAGCCAAAATTAAACTCGGCTGTTGTCTGGTTAGTGTCCTGTCTACAACTGTTGTCAGCCTTGTTTTGTATTAGGAAATACTCCTTTACACACTCCTTTAAGGTTCTGACAACACCAACAAGGAGTGATACATCTTCTATACAATCAGCGAATCACAACACAACAGTTTTCATTTGGTTAAAAAATAAACTAAAATAAAAATAGTTTGAATAAAGCTTGTGTGGTGGCTTTTGCATTAATACACAGTCATTAGTGTATCACACGTCATTCAGCACCAAGTGGATTGATGACACTAAATAAATACAAGTATATGGATTATACCCAACAAAGAATTCTAAGCTGGATCACCCTATTAAGTATAACAAAAAACATCTTTTTACAAGATCTATGCCTTCAAATTCTTGAACTACAATAGATTTATAGATAAGGAATAGAATATATAATAGACATATAATAAATGATGTTTATTTATTAGCACTCTTTTGATCATATTTAATATAATAAGCCAACAGTCTGATTATTCACATTTATATGACAGGGCAGGTTGAAAAAGATATTTAAATAACATGTAAGAGATCAGGAACAATAAAAAACATCAAAGTAACATTTACAGTTCCCAATTGCAGTAGTAATAATATTATATCAATCAGGAAACAAAGTAATGTAAAACTCAACCTGTAGGAGTACATTTTAAAAGATTTCACTTTGGGAAGAAATACAACAACAGACTTTCAAAATTCTATTTTCTTCAGCCTCTGGTTCAGATAACACAAGAAACTTTTCTTGGCTGAAAGATTCTTTTGACTGGTCTCCCAAACATTAAGCTCTCTGTGTTTGGAGGCTCATAAAGTTTGTCAGGAAGGGCATTGTAAGTTCAAACAGGTTTCAGACAGTTTTAGGGCCAAACAGTCTGTGGATCCTCTCAATCAGCTTCCATCCAAGTCAGTAAATCAAAACCTTTACATGCGATAGTATCCCACATTTAGAAATAATCCTTTGTTACATTTTAAGCAGAAATTTGTTCTCTAGGCTTGAAAAATTGCAGACTCAAGAGAAAGAAAAGAAAAGTTTGCATTGTTTTTGGTACTCCTTGAGCAAATGGAGCAGACACCCAACTGTCTGTCAGATACATTTGCTGTGCTTTTACATTCATCTGATAAGTTTAGAAAATGTTTGAAAACATGCAAGGAGTTTATATTTTAATCCGTTGAACTATGAACCAACGTAGGGTTCATGGTAGATGTTCATTTCCAACCCTGCTGGCTCTGCTCCACCATTATACTCACACTGTCATTCAAAGCTGCAGGTTGTAGACCCTAACTGAGAGGGAATCCACAGGAGAAGGAAGAGGATGTGCCTAACCTGCCTCTGATAATCACTACAGACAGACACCCGAGGTACAGGATAAATATATTCACACAATATGTTATGCAGGGAACCATGAAATATCTATTCTAAAGGATTTAGGGAGTGGACCAACTTTATCAGAACTTCTCAAAAACACTTTTCTATTCACTTAACAACTTAGGCTTGTCACCCTCTTCTGTCATTTAGATGGCTGGTGTCTCTTTTCATGTGTCTCACCTATAATGACAAAACTCTGTTGAATTATATGCTCAAGAAGCCGTATATAACAACAGACTCACATGAGAAATGTACCTGCTTTGAATCCAGTGTTGCAGTCACTACAGGCTTTACAGTTCAACTTTTAAAATAAGTCTATCCTGCATGGTATTACAACCAAGAAAAGAGTTTGATAATAAAAAAATAACTGAAAAACTACAGGTGGAAAGGACTGCTGCAGTGCTGCAGACACGCACAGCACTCTGTGTCAGACATAACATATTTAACTGTTTTAAATTATGCCTCTGTTGCTGCTTACCTGAAAACTGAACTTTGGAGGAAGTCCTGAGAAATTATTTGCAAAAATGCTAATTACCAAATTATTAAAATATGCTAAGGGCTTTTACCTCCTCACCCTCTGAGCAAAATACAATTAGCATGCTGTTTTTTTTCTTGACTTTGCTAATTATTATGATATATGGATACCTGTGTTTGTGTGTGTTTGTATTAGTGGTAGATGTTCACGCCTTGTAGCACAGTAATAGGGTGAAATAGTCAAATGTGTTGTTGAAATGGTGTGTTTATTTAGATAAGTTCTTTTGTGTTCAACTATGCCTTTTTGTTCTTGCTTCCATTCAATAACTGTACTGTGATGTTACGAAGGAAATTTCACAAGAAAAGTTTACTTAAATTCATTAAATTAATACATGCACACGGCTCTGGCAACGACGCAGGATCAGCAAGGGTTTGAGGAGTTTTGCATTGTCAGAGATGAGATGTAAAACTTTGTTAGACTTGGCAGTACAAATCTACTTTTAAGCCTCAAGGACATTTCTGGGCCAGTAGTTGCTCCCTAATTTGTTCAACACTTAATAAAGTCAGGCAGATAAAAGTGTTCCAGAAAAGTGACTGTGACTTCATTGGAGCCAGGAAGAGGGCAGAAGAAACAGATCAACACTGTTACTGGCTGATCGACATTTGGAAAGACCACGAACATAAACTGTTCTATAAAAAGCTGGTCTTTGAGACTGTCGGACATAGACTACCTGTATAATGCAATTTACAGGAAGCAGTGGAGAGCCCTTCTTTACACAGGGAAAATATTAGGACAGCTCCACACCACATCTGCTGGCTGTGAGTAATGGACACAGAGCTGCACAGCGGATTGGAGAGATTAACAATGACCACTGCAGGATTGCAGCCGCAGGGCCACTTCCTATTGTTAGCCGTGAAGATGAACTTGAAACAATCTAATCATCGTTAATGCCTACATTGTGAACACATTGTTGTTGTAAAGTGCAGGCACAGCTGCCACATGGATTTAACTTGGCTCTCGTCCTGTGCCCCGCAGTCGAGATGAGGCTGTCCTGAACTTCTCCTCACCCCATTCCCAATCCTCCATCTACTACCTCATGTGGGGAAACAACGGCTTCTCCAAGGTCAACAGAGACACGCTTCAGCAGTAACTGGCAATGTGCAGCTGCAGAAGAAAGTCCTTTGGAGGGGGAGCAAAAAACATGTTTCCATTCCTTTGACCAACACAGAACAGTAAAACTAGCTGTCAGAAACAAGACAGGCAGCATAATGCTGTACTAAAGCAGCATCACTCGGGTCCAAAAATAGAGATTTACAGCTAGATAAATGCACGTTCTCTTGCATATTCAGCATTGAATATACAAAATGTGTTGGCACTGGTATCATCATATTAAGGGATTCTGGGAGGAGAAACCTCAGCTTTATGTACTGATGACTGTCTACAATGCTCTGTTTATCTATCACACTGAGCAAGTGATTGGTAATCAAAATTGTTAGCTTTTTGTTCTTATCACCAGGTTGGATATATTGATTTAGACTTGGAACACCTGGTGAATGCATTATGGTCCTGGTGGGAGTGAAAACCAGCAGGAGCTCACAATACTGCAACACCTGTAAACCAAACAGTACACACAGTTTCTCTCCAGACATTTACAGCCCTATATTTAAACAGTGCGCAGACAAGGTTGCCATCAGGATAATCATGGCAGCGTGCTTTCTAAGAGAAAAGTTAGAAACTTTAGAAACTTTTAAAAAACTAAGACCTGGAATACAGAATCAATTTCTTCAATAAGCTCCCTTTATCCTCTCTTGTACAGTAGAGGAATATCTGCACTTCTTGTCTGGCTGCAGCCTGGTTCCCCTGATATAATGCACACTGATAAGGAGAGACTTGTTTGATATATCAACGTAAATAGAAAAATCTACTAAATTACTTATTATTAATAAATAAACAAATCCATATATAGATAGAATTTAACTTCTTCTGTGTAACAGCAGACCACACTGATCATCATTG
Organism: Acanthurus lineatus; assembly: GCA_029814665.1. Classification (NCBI taxonomy): domain Eukaryota; kingdom Metazoa; phylum Chordata; class Actinopteri; order Acanthuriformes; family Acanthuridae; genus Acanthurus; species Acanthurus lineatus. Next base: position 20,474,155 of record JAPZDV010000024.1, on the reverse strand, counting down.
CTATATTTTCTAAAAGAGATCAGTCACACTTCACAGATACAAAATTGATGCTAATGACATAAAAATAACAATCTGGGTTGCTCAGTGGCCAAAAACACTTAGTTGGAGTGCATCTGAAACATATCTTTGAGGCCATTTCAGATGTCTCACACATCCAGGCTTGCGCATTTCTTGATCTGTTAAATAAGAGCAAAAAATCTGTTGACACTGAGAAATAATTGTTTCGCTTTTATTTAATGCTTACAAGCCAGCTGGTTCCAATTTTGTAACAAATAAATACTGCTGCTATCAGCTGATGTAATTAGTGGAAGAATGGAATAATTAAGAATGGAATAATTATTATGGAATTAGTGGCATACCAATAAAGATTTTTTTTAACAATGAGTACTGCCTATTGTTCAGGTTTTGGTTTATGATTGTTATATTTCTTTACTCCAGTACTGTGTGTTTAGTCTAATGCTGAGGGAAGGGATGAGACTGACAGGTGGGATACGGATACTGTGGATAGATAAAATCAAAAAACAGCCTGCAGCTTTGAAAAAGCCACATAGTGTATGACCATCCTGCTGAGAAATAAAATATGGTGAATACAATTCACAGAAACAGGCAGATCTAAGCTGTGTCCAGAGTTTTCTGCCCAGGGATTTTCTGCCCGAAGCCAAGGAATATGAGATAAAAGTACTCCAACATTAATCACAGCATGTATTATCAGTCAGAAGCATGATGCTGGGATTCAACAATCTCCACAGCCTTTCACCATTCCCAGTCCTAACACCCTTTATTCATATTAACAAGAGGGGTAAGGCTGTCACACTGTCCTAAGCTGTGTTCCATGTAGGCCATCTAATTCCATGCTGAATCATCTTCAACCAAATGCCACGGCAGTAATCCTCCTCTGCTTGAGACTCTGGAGCAACAGTGAGGCTCTCCAGCCAGATGTTCCTTTCAAAGCAGTCCAACTCTCACAACTAATAGCATTAGCCAGAGACACACATTTAGCATCTAGCTTTTGCTTCAGAAATGGGCTTCAGTATGCCCATGCGTACAACATACTGACATTTAATTCCTCATCCCCAAGGTACAAAGAGATGTACAGTGCAGTATGGAGAAGGTTAATGTGCGCAATGTTGTTCTATTGAGCTGAATAGGTAAACTGCACATGGTTGGTTATGACTCCTTGCTAATGGTATGTCATTGTTTCTTTGATGAAAAGATTGTAAGCAGGTAGAAGAAATGGTTAGACATTAATGGCCACTACTAGAAAGTTCTCTATTCAAATCAAAATAAATGAACAAAGATTCAGAAATGGGATAAAAAGCCATTGATGGGCACCATTTATCATTATTAGGTCTACAATCATAGACAATAGAGGACAAACACAGATGTGTCTGCAAATAAACACGATCTGAATTAAGTGGTGAAAAAGGAGAAGCCAAGCTGCCACCATATAATTAAACAAGGAAGGAATAACATAAATAAGTCTCTCTTATGATTATATGTATAAGCAACATTTTTATACTGAGAAAATTTGGCATTAAACTGCATTTGAATCAGAAGTTGTAAACCACAGATGCTTCGTTAGGGACATACCTGAGTATCCAACTGCAAACTAGTGAGAGTGCAATCAAAATGGTTTTTAAAAGTTAGTGCACTGAACAAGATGGAAAAACAAGTAGACAGCAGACAAAGTATCTCCAAGTGACTAATTATAAAAAGATCCAGTTAGAATGTGGCTGAGAGGATAATGAGCCATAAAAATGGATGGTGTCTTCATTCATTAAGCTGATCCCTTAGTATTAATTGTAATCCAGAACCCTAACTCTCGCTAAGCCTTCCATTATTTTCCCTCACTTCAGCCACATTAAATCAGTGTGTGATCTGGCTCTTATAGAGTCCTTCATGCTTCAGTATCAGCAGGAAATGGAAAAATCCCAGCTGTACTGGAGCAATAAATATAAATATCTAGGAGATTGATTACACTAACCTTTATCAAAAGCAAAGCCTTCGCAGGATTGCAAAAAGCAGGATGAACACAGCACCCTGGCCCCAGCCATCTAATGGCAACGCACTGCAGGCTACAGCGCTGCAGCACTTCGACACCAAAGGGACTGAAGTGAAAATGAAAACATAACATATTTGAAACAGAACCATCCCATCAACAATGCCAGCCCTGTCAGGCATAATGTAGAAATCTGTATTCACAGCACACATCATTAACTGCCTAGTGGCTCGTGTGCATCAGAGAATTATAAATCTGTCACTTCCTGTAATACCGACCTCAGATGCCTTATGCTACACCAATAAAGTGGGTTAGTCTCAGTTGTATGTGCTCTGTCACTGGCAGATACGGAAAGAGAAAGTGCTTATGCAAGGACCACCTTTCCATTAGGAAGCTGCTGTTGTATGACAGTGAACATGTGTTAAAGTACCTTGCACAACAACAAAAGTCTATGTTAAAGCATGTGATACTGACAAGTCTATTCTTTCCTCGGGCAACCAGAGCTTACATGGATCCCTCCTCCATAACTCCAGTGACTGATAGACCAAGCTGAAAGAGAGAAACAACTGCATCTAGACGGTCAGGAACCTCTATATATATCTGATCTCAAATGGGAAAAACATACCGAGTCAAATGTTACAAGCAATGCATTTTTTTTCCTCTTGATCAATAACTATGTTCCCATTTTTGTTTTGCTTTACTTTTGTCCACACTCTAAATCTTTACCTGAATAAATGTAAAGACAAAAGGAGGTGCAAATGTTGAAACCATGAAACAATTTCTCTTTGCAGAGAGTGTAATAATGCAACAGTGGAGAGAGGCTCAATACTAGTCATGTCCCATCATCCTGGCCAAGGATGAAAAGAATGAGTTTGGGCCAAACAGAAATCTTCCTCGGGAAGCTTCTAGGACATTAGATTTCTGAATGTATGCATCACTCAGCATATTACAAAACTTAACAAGGCACTGACTACAATTGAGCACGTCTTCTCATACTGTCACAAATAGTTAATATTATAACTGGCAGCCGGTGACAAATAATACGATTCTGAAAAGTTCCTGCAGTACCTGTCTATCTCTTAGTCACAAACAGGACCTCAGGAATATGTTGCCCAGGATCAATCAAGAGGACCCTGTAAATCTGTATCAAAATATTCAGGCAGACACTAGTTAGCTGTAAGCTTGGAGCATCCAGTGAGCAGCAGAGTACCAGAACTAAATACACAGAAGAATGAGAGTTTTTGCTCAAAGGAACATGAAGCATTAAAGTGTAAAATGCAACTTTTTACAGGCCTATAAACAAACAATTTGACAGTGTTGCTGATATGAAGAATAACAAGAGCAAAAAGCTTACAGGATTTTTAGATGTTCTTTTAATCCATATATATTCATATGTTTAGAGCACAAAAGAACAAAGAGAGCATTTTGCTCATTCAAATTGTATTATTACTGTTATTAAAAAAAGTTACATAGTGCACCTTTCAACAGTGAGTTTAATATATCATTACAGCAAGTTTACAGTAAATTCATGTACAAAAGCACATCAGGTGTGTACAGTTTGTAGATGAAGTACACAGAGTTTGGAGTTACAGACACTCAACATCAGTGTACATTTTCCCAAACCTTTGTCAGAGATGTAAGTAACCTAACATAAGCAGCGACAGTGGTGCAGTGGCTTCAAGGCACAAAGACTCCAGTACAAAGACTGAAACACAGAAATTTCAAAAATTCTGTGTCCCATTTATTTTTTTCTCAAGTCTGTTTTGTACAGTTTACAGATAACTTTTTTCATTTTATTTTAAACCTACCTCTTTGAATCAAGTACAGTAAATGATTTTATATATATATTTACATTTTTAGGGTGTTTTTTGTCACATACACATCTGTCACAACAGTTGATCATAAAGTAAAGACACAATATTGTGTGACTGGCCTCAAAAATCCTGATCAGAGCAACTTCGGTGGCACTAAATGTTTCTCCGTTAAGAGGCATTTCAAACATCCAATCACTCAACCTAACATCCAATTACACCACTGACTGCTTTTGGATTTATTTGCTTAGTGTCAAACACAAGTTCGTTTTCAAGCTAGATCGCATTAAACATTTTGCCAGCTATTTTCTAACAATACAGCTCATAAACAAGTTTCCTGGCTTCCACTCACATATTCTAAATAAATACAAATTAGACAACGATTTCCATTTCCAAGCATGACTGTGTCACTAGAGATTGTGAGGAACAGGGCAATAGATGTATTTGCACATTTACTATCTAGTTAACAAGTAGTCTTTGACTTTGCTGCATCTGCACAGTGATGTGAACGCTTTGGTACAGTAACTGGCTGTCACCGCGCTGCAGCAAGCAAGCAATATGACTTTGCATGTTTGCCTGATCAGAGGTGCAGCTCATCTCCATAGAAATGAGCATGTGTGCGTACAGCCTTGTCCCTATGGGGGGAGACAACGCATTAACACACAGGCTGGGATTTGGTTGACTGCCAAAACCAGCTCCACATTGCACAATGCTGCTGCTGATGAACCAACTCACTTGTCCCTGGCTGTAAACAGGTCTGGCTCAATAACTGGCTACTGCTAAGTAATGCTAACAACTTGTTGTATGTGGTCTGCTATTGAAAATGGGTTAAGATCCTGCTCCATTAGCAGCTTTAGCATGTAAGGAGTTATGTTTACCGATGTAAATATATACAGTCTTATCTAGAACCAATAGGGAAATAAAGATTAAATTATTTCACATACCCATACATGTAAATAAAGCACGGCTAGCTCAAAGTCAATCATCTACAATATTCTGGCTTAGTTACAGATAATCTGAGGAAAGAAAATTTATTAGGTGCATTGGTTTGAACACACTTTTTTTTGTTAAATGTCCTTTAGAGGTTAGTTGAGGAAGAGTGAAGCCAAACTGGATCAAGCATAAATAGAAGGCCCTCTCAATGAGAGTATAAGAATATTACAGCAAACACCACAATCAGACATCCTTTGATAAAAACAGAAAGACATTCTATTGAGAATACATGTGAGTAGAAGCAAGTAGTAAGTACATAAATAAATGAGTAACATACTTAAAAAGAAAGTTGCAGTAAAATTCTGTATTGAACCTTCTGGGCTTGATGTGTTTTAATAAGCGGACGAATCTGAACTGAATAAGGTCACAAACACAAACAACCTTCAGCTCAGTCCGGTGGGTTTGCATGCATGTGTATATGTGTATATGCATGTGAATGTTTCGAGTGCTGGCAGCAAGCTGAAAAGAGGAAAGGAGTTGCTGGAGGACTCTATCAAGCTTTCTGCTATCCCAATCCATTTTCTTGTTACTTCTCTCAACAGGATTTTACACACTTTTTCACAACATGGTAAAGCAACAAATCTGTATCAAAAAAGTCCTGCAAAGACAGGGTCAGCCACTGATACAGAGTACCTAAAACCAAGAGTGTGTGTGCCTCTGGTTAGCATAACCCCACTGAGCCAGGCGATGCAGCACAGAATGCACCCTGACACAAATGTAGGCAGCAGCCAAATAATATACCATCAGGATCTCCCCGGGGCAACACTCCATGAGCAAGTAAGAGGGATGAGCATAGCAGGAGAAGAGTAGGGCCGAGGGGGAAACATAGAGGGAATAGATTCATGGTCTGTGCACAGTCGTTTGACCTGCCTCTTTAGCATTTCCTTAAGGCACTGGCTGTTGGTTATCAATAAAACAACAAGGATCTTTACCCAGCCAGCAGTATTTCCGTTTTGCTGACCAACAGAAAACACCCAAATATTTATTTGGCATTATTACAAATAGTGACCAATTGCAGTAAATTGTTTCTATTATGCCAAGTAGGACAGAGGTGGCCTAATGAGTAGTAAGAGCGGTGCAAAGGTAAACTCACACAGCAAAACAAACTTATATTGTTGGTTCTCATAAAATGAAAAAGGGAGACGAAAGTCTTGAATTATAATGATGAGATGGATCAAGGGTAAGATGGATTTTTTTAAAAAGCTGGCAGAGATATCATAAAAATTAGAAATATAAAAATGGAACTAGATATCCCAGAGACCAAAAAGGCTGAAAAAAAGAATATGCAGACATGGCAGAATACAGAAAATATTAAAAATACAGTCCTTTCCTACGTCCTTGAGTGAGGACAAGAAAATGCATATCAGCATGTTCCCTGAATAAATAAACAGTTCAGGTAAGACACTTTAAAACAAACAAATTTGCACAGAATCAGAATTTCAATTTTCTCTCAAATCCTGAGAAGATTATCATGAAGAAGATCAGAGAAAACTGCTGTTGGCAGAAGTTTGATGACTTAGTTAAGAAAAACTTTACTGAGGCAGCAGACCTTTTCTGTGGTTCAAATTAAAAAGCATGAAAGGCTCAGTGAAGAATTTATGAAGGTTGACACTGCTCTTCCTGATGAATGGCTTAATTATCTTACCATATAGGGCATGTAGCATATTAAGTGCTGTCCCAGGTACATTATCAGCATTAATGTGATAGTTAATCGGTCCATGTAGGTAAATTATTTTTCCTTGACCCAGACTACACGGAGGTCTGAGTGCACACAGCAGCTCAGGACCTGAAGTGCAGATTCATTCTGGAAGACATTTCAGCAGGACATGGAGAAGTATTCTGAGATGGAAAAGTTTAAGATCATTAAATAAGACAATTCCTTTGGAATTGCTTTGCATGATGTCTAACAAATACAGAATGAAAATGCAAGTAGTATTCTTAATGTCACTGAAGTTTGTTGTTTATATTTATATTTAGTTTATATTTATATTATATATAGTTTATATTTTTTGGGGTGTGTACAAAATAAAGGAATATGGAAATCAGTTATAAATAAAGTCTAACAGTGACATGTATGCATGCAGTAGGTCTGCAGTAAAAATAGTTTAAAAAAAAAGACTAAATAATATTTATAGAAATAATATTTCAAGAAAGACCCAAAAAACAGCTACAGGGGAAAAAACTGGAATGACATTTGCAAAATTGTGCCAGTGCCCAGAGGTAATATTGATTCAGGATTGACCAAAGTGCACAATTGACTCAACAGCAGCAGAGGGATGCTTATAGTGAAGGCTGACCATAACTGAACGCAACTTAGGCCACACACATCTCAGTCCTTGTCTTTCATCTATTATGCATTTCCAGATATAGCCTACTGATTGTTCCTTGACTGCAAAGCTGCAAACAAAAGTAGTTCTTTTTTTTTTTTTCTTTCATGAAAGGCAGCTGGTGGACATGAAGGTTTTGCTCCAGTACAGTTCAACTAATTTTCATTCAATAAAACAAACATTAATTAATTCAGGGAAGCTTTGATTCCATTTTCAAGTAATTCCCTATGCAATAACGTATTTTGCAATATGCAATAAACACTTTTCAGTTGCTATAGTGACAAAAGAGCTTTGTTAAATAATAACCAGCTTGGCTTTAAATGTGGGGCAACATGAATCTTAGATGACCAAAAAGACAACCTTCACAAAGCGGGAAGTGGAAATTCTTCCCTAAAGCCATTATTTAAATGAAAATGTTTAATGAGAAGGATTTTGTGTGCCTGCTGTTTTTTAACTGTTAAAAACTTATAAAAAATGATAACAGAGATGAAGAAATCTCCATACAAAGAGATAAGTGTTTTGCCACAGAAATAGCTGGCAGCATCTGACTAATAGAGGAAGGTACCAAATAGCAGACTTGAGTAAGGATTAAACACTTATAAATATATATTTCAATAAATGATTTAAAATAGTATAATAAACAGGGAGAACAGGGCAACTTTCTTTAGAAGGCTCTTCCATTCAATGAGGACCCTGACAGCAAAGGCAAATCACTTTTTCTTTTTAATGGAGACCTTGGGGTGACAAGCAGTGTTGGGCAGGATGAGCTAAGAGGTCACATCAGATGAGCTTTAAAAGTTCTGAGAGGGCTGAACTTTTGAGACCAGCCTGATCAATAGCTTGATTCTTGAAGGAAGGTGCATCTTAAAACAAAGGATGACACCAAATCCAGCAAATCTTAAAATATTGGGTGAATTTATATTGTTATAATTGCACCATATTTTATAGGGTATTATTAAAGTGAGCTTTAAAATGGCTTAATAGTTAAGTTTTTTGAGAAGGAATTGAACAATGCACAAATATGATAAAATCAAGACTCGAGGTAAGAAATGTAATTTACGCCTTTTTTGCAATGGTGTGTTGTACATTTTTAGCATATCAACTTCCATTTCATTGTGTACTTCAACTTAAGTTACAAACATTGCATGCTTTCAATATTTTTAGACTTCCAGAGAAACTGAGAACTTCTTTCATTTACAATGTGTGTTTAATGCAATGACTTTTCAGACTTTTTTTTAAAAAAAAACAACTTGAGTCAAATCTAGTCGACCAAGAACGACAATATGAGTACAGTGCATTGAAGCACGAGCCCTTGTTTTACATGTTTTAAATGTTTAAATGTTTTCTGTTTCCTGACAGATGTGATCAAAGATCTATAATACCAATCAAAGCAAAGGTTGAGAGAATTAAATACCTGTGGGGACAATGGTGTACTACTTTTTGAGTAGCTGTTATTGACTTGAATTTATAAAGAAGCAAATAACATTACGTTCAGTGCAGTATGTGCAGGCAGAGAGCAAAGTAATAGTTGTGCCAATAGCAACACTAAGAGAGCAGTTTACCCCGATGAGCAAAATCCCCTTCATCTCCAACAGGCTTTGTGCCGGCAATATATTCTGCCCTGCTAAAGCAACTGTCAGTGAAGGAGGAGACATCCATTCATCTGCAAAAAAACCCATCCTGTTCTCATAAACTGGTATACAGAGGCATACTAAACTCAAGCATAAAATGGTTATTATTGTTTATCATCATCATATTTGCCAGACTGCCACTCTCAGTCTGGAAAGCAATATCATTAATCCAAAGTCAACAGTTAAGGATCAGGATGTGACCACAGACTCACATTTAAGAAGCACGTCAACAACACACATCACCAAAACAGCTTTCCCTCACACTGGCCAATGCAGACGCAGAAATTATAAATCATGCATTCATTTCATCTAGTAAATACTCAACACTGTAACATGCTTTTTCCAGGTCTTCTTATTTGTAGCATCAAATAAAGAATCCAAGTAGTCATAAATGCAGCTGCTAGAATTTTTACCAGAACCATAAAAATTTAAACATGCACTTTCAAAAACTTGTAGAGAAAACTTGAAACATTCACGTGTGATGAAAACAGTGACTTTGAACACATAACACCAATCCTGTCTTCACACCACTGCTTCCTGTTTCACCAGTGCCAAACCACATACTGCTACCCATTATCAGTCTTTAGGGATTACCACCTCCCTGTTTTGCAGACCTTACATTTTTCTTCAGATTAATCTATTCTTTATTTTCTTTTTTAAAGTACATGCAACACTGTTATAGAGTACTTAATCTCATGCAGACAGCAAGCAGACAAGCGGGACACAAAAAACAAAGTTAAAGCTAATTTAACATTTTTCAGGTGCCGGGTGTAGGTTGGTGAGGTCGTAATTACTTCCTGAAAACTTAAATAAGTAGACATGCAATATAAGAAACAATCAACCTGCAAACCTTGGGCGTGTCACAGTATCACAGGTGGCAAAAACATCTATCACACTACCATTTCTCACTTTATCTGGTGCATCTAGGTATATAGAACTTTTACTTACTCTGTCACACAAGCAAACAATTTCTGGGTCATGACTGGCAATGATTTTCAATTCTTTAACTGTTAAGTTTAGGAAAGTTAAGGGGTGTGTGAAGGAGGGATGCACTGCAGGGCAGGCATTGCTTCCCAAAGAACAGGCTAAATATTCTTACATTATGGTTATACTTATTTTATACTCACAGCCTCTTCTAGGAATCATTTGGCAAAAGTACAAAGAATCACTGGGCAAAACAGCCTCAGAAAGACAGTTATTCGCTCCCACATACATTCCTTTTAGCAATTTATAGCATTTGTTCCAGCTAAATGTATATATCTTTATGTTTTTGGTCTGTTCGCAGAATATCCACAAGTTAACAATGGAATCTCCCAAGCAGAGTGGTTGATTGGACACAGATGGTTTGCTTTTGGTTTTGAGCTGACAGCTAGCTGCTACGCTGCCATACAATACAGACTGTGAAATAAACACAATTGCAACAGAATCGAGGGAGAAAAGAGGGAGAAGATTCATATCGAGTCTTTCAGAATCTAGTGAGCCAACTGCCTGTGGGATAAGTGACTTCTCATGTTCATTATTTGTAGCCAGAGGCATTTTGTAGTGCCTAAAACAGTTCAGCCTCTCAAATCTTCAAAAAGATGATATGAAGGTTCCTGTGTGTTTAACAGAGCTGTACTCCTCATCCTTTGGCCAGAAGAACCCCAAACTGGTTCTACAGCCATCAAATGACCCCTGGCAGCTTGCTCCTATATTTACTATTCAGGCAACCATATGCAGCTATACTGTATGACACAACACTTTCAATGAATGACTGGTGGCAAATAAATAAATTGCATAATTTTCTATAGATTAATCCACAACTCCAACAAATTATTTTCATATACAACTAGTTAAAAAAGACCAGTAATGTTTTGAAGAAAATTAAATGCCAGCTGGATTTATTTTACAAGTTACAGAATGAGGAAACATTGTGAATCAACATATTTGACCAATTTTAGTAAGTTTTCACTAACAAATCTTTCCATTTGGTTTTAGACAAATAAGCCTCTTTTGCAATACATTATCCCCTTGTAGTCACTGCATTATTAAAAGTATTGTTAAAACTTGTTTATGGATATGGTCAGACTCTGGCAGTGTGTTGTTCAGGGACAGATTGTCGTCTTGGTTTAATGTGGGAAAAGCACACTGTGACCTTAAACACAAGTCGCACTGTGTTTCTTCGTGTTTAACAAAAACCACCATCTTTCCTGAACCTTTCCCAAAATGCTTTTGTTGCCTAAGCACAGATAAAACTCAGGAAACAAGTCTCTGGTGTCAAAGTTCTCCTTGACCACCTTCTTGTGACCCTGGTGCACTTAATAGGTGTAGCGAGCAGTCACTCAAAAAAGTTTCCTCTGATCAAAAGGGCAGTGTAATTGGGTAAACAGTTTAATAAAAGATAAACAGAGTTTCCAAAAGACAGGGTTGATTTTTAGGTCCTGTAAGTTCAGAGCATTAATCAGTTCGGCTCCAGTGAACCCTGCTGACACCACGTCTGAAGAGCAGTCACATGGTTCCGGTATGCCAACTCTCTAGTCACCTCACCGAGACCAGCATCCTGACTAATTTGGTTCAATAAGCCTCATATTTTAAAAAAAATTGTCTCACCTTAGAGCTTTTTCTTTTCCTTTCTTTATTTCTTTTCGATTCAGGGAAATTCCTCTCAAAAGCATCTTGTAATCAACAGCAAGGATGAGTGAGCACTAATCATAGTCCAGACGTGCATCATTGTGCCTGTCATAAGGATAATTGTCGTAAGGCGTGTAATGCCATTAAGCTAATGAAAATAATTCATTTGGCTACTGTTGGAGATCATATATTTAACGAAGCAGTAAGGGCATAAAAAGATTGAAAATCTGTCAATTTCTCACTCAAATGGTCTCAGCATGCTGCTGTGTTTTTTCTCTAAGTTGGCAATTCAAAGTCATATCAAATAAGCAGTAAGTGGGTCTTTGTACAGTAGGGACTGAGCAAGAATTAACTGCAAAATCACTGAGACAGATGAGGGGAATATTATAATAGCAGGAGTAATTTACCTCTGTCAGTAGAATACTTCCTGGAAATGTTTTTAGTAAAAAATGTTCTCTGGCAACTAGTACAGGATTTTATTCTCCCTTTACCTTTATGGAGCTTTGGCCAACAAGCAGAGCATGTCATATAATAATCCATTAATGATCTTTAAAGACACCCCATCCCTGTATGCTTGAAAGAACATGTTGGCAGTTTTGTTCCTGTAATGAAAATTAGTGGCTATGGTCAGCTTGACTTCATATTTATGTCCTTAAATGAATTTCAACATCAGTTACTTGGAAACGTATCAATCTGCTCCTGCAGAGTAATCTTCTCCCTTGTTAAATTTTTACATGCATAGTAGGTAAGTGGATAAGTGGATTATTAGATAAGTAGAGTGGAGTGTTTTTCCTGGTTTCTGCTCTTTGATGTTTTTCATATATTTTTTTCAGAGTAAAAACAATGTAGGTGTGGGGATCCATGTAGTCAATATAACACTGAAGCTGACCACAGCTCCTGTTCTTTGAATCCGTTTCTTCTAATACCAACTTTTCAAGTCCACAGGGGGTTGGTGTTTGCTACAAAATGAAAGAGTTTGCGTAGTGCATCAGTTAAACAAAGCAGACATAAACTCAGGAATAACTGAGCTGGCAGTCAAGGGTTCATTGGTGTATTTTATTTTTAATGCTTGTATCAACAAGTTGCAGCAAATTAGAACTTTGTTTCTTCCAAAATGAAAATGTGAATTCTTTTTCTAATTTTATAGGTAACACCAATCTTTTCACGCCCGTCGCCTTCTTTCGTCAGATCATACTTGACTAGTTGTTGAGTAAAGTGACTTCCTATTTTTTCAAAGAACTGCTCATTCAGTGAATAATTCCAAGTGAAAAAAAGCAAAGTTGAAATAACCACTTCTATTTTCACATCTTGGAGAAAGCAGTGATCGAGCTGCCAAAGTGGATGACTGTAAATTGCGCATCTAAGTACACGACAGATCTACTTTGTTTCCAAACTAAGCTTTCAGTATACAACACATGCTTTCAGGTGTCTCAAAACTAAAACACTTATGATTTATATTTTGTTGAGTTGTCTCCTTAAATAATCCTAAATGTTTCCAACAGTGTTTAAACTAAGAGCTGTCTGTAATTTTATTCAAGGTACAGTTCATTTTGTCTAGGTGTTGCAACTTCCAGGTTACCACCACTCAGACAGTGATGGAGGAAGTCTACAAATGTTAATAAAGGTAATGTGAATAAAACTTGAATACATTACCTCATCTGTGAACATTTCTGCCTGAGTCAGTCAGATAGATTTTCCTCTGCAATGGAGACTGTTTAACATTAAAATATTTAAACTCCTTGACCCCACACGACTTTATGACGTCATTGACAATATCTTTTGTTGTCATTGGTCTTATTTTGAGAGACCTATAGTTTACTGAATTACATACTTTGCATAATATTGCCAGAAGACAACAAGCAATATTGTCCTGCTTCTGTAACATTTGATTAGGTGTATAAGCTATACTTATAATCAGAGAAGCCTCGGCATCATGAGCAGCTGGAAATGGCTGCTGATAAGGCAACATAAACATGCTGTTTGCAAGGGTTTTTCACATCTCAAGGACAATAATTTGATTTAATTCTAATAGGCAAACTAGGTTTCCATACACTCAATCTTTTTATCAAGTTCTTGCTATTATTACTCAAAGGTTTATGCATACATACACCTACACACCTAAAGGTACTGGATAACCACCAGAACCACCTTTGCCAGCATATTCTATGAGAGAAAGATTAAAGAGAAGAAGAGGAGGTGATACACATCTTATTTTTATGCAGCTGAGTCCAGATTTTTGCTGACTACTTTAGGGGCACTGACTTATCTCACCATGATTAATATTTTCTGGTAATATCATAATATTGAAATGTCATAAAATATAAATATAATCTTTGATATTATACTATTGGGATTTTTTTCATGTGTATGTGTTTTAAAATGCAAGCCTCTCCATCTATACCAACCTATCATTTACCAGAAAAACTGTCTAGAGTGTTTCATCTTCTGCCCGCAAAATATTTTGAAAGGCTCCAGATTCCGATGATCCTAAACAAGAGTGATGTAGTGAATAAATTAGTCCTTGTCACTCTTATTAGACACAATACACAAGCAAAGAGGGAACCTTTGGCAGAGAGTTGAAGCTTTAGGAAAGCTTCATGCTTAATGCTTTACCTTTTTTGAGGTGTTTCATGGCTAATTTTGTTAAGATTTACTTTTCTGGTGGGTGTTGCACATTCTGTAAATCTAATGACCTATCTGCTCTCCAATTTCTACAGTCTGAGACAGGCTTTTCTGTTCAGGCTCTCACTCGGCTAAAGGATCAGTTTAATTTTCAAATTTTTCATGTAGGCAATTCCACTAGAACTGCATCTACGTAGAAAAGTAAAAACAAGAGAACAAGTGACTCTAAAGATATGTGTTCATGCAGGTTATGCAGACCTTCTCTGTATTTCAATTATAATCTGAATTTATGAGCATAAAAATCCTGAAGTCATGGCATCTTGTTGGCCGTCATGGAGGCTCGTTTGCATGACAGTTTTCTCCACCCTCTTCCTGGCTGCTATTATTCATGCACATTTTGTGATGTAATCTAGATGAATAGGCAGATATAATAACAATTACCAGTTCCAAGATTGCTGTATTATATGTGGTTCATTTGTCGGAACATAACTTGGATGCAGGTTGTTTTCCGTTTTCAAACAAGTCAAGAAGAAACAAATACAAAATAAAGAAAAACACAGAAAAACAAGTGATAGATTTGTTCATTACATCTGTTGTTCAGGAGTTTAAGACATGGACGTGGCTGAGACGGTTGATTAAGTTCCCTCTATTGTATGTAATATTAGGGGCATGATGAGAAAGAGGCGGATGTGACATTTATGCTCTGCATTCAATAAGTCAACAAAAAAGCAAAATGAAGAATTTAAAAAAAAAGAGAGACCAGTGTCCCGTATGGATAGTCTGTTGTCTAGACAGGCAGCAAAAAACAAAACAAAACATTGTGGACCACAACATGTTACTCATGAGCACATTTCCTGTGAAAATAGTGCTGCAATGTGTGAGAGGGCAAGGTGTCACGGACTCCAGCCACTGCACTTACTTCTCTCATGTCTGAACATGCCAAGGGCTACAATTTGTCCTGCTGCAAATAGTGCCTTTCTGTTGTGCCAGAACAGGTCATAATTAATCTCTGGAGTGCTAACAAGGAGAGGCAAAACCACTGCAAACAGGCTCTGCTGTAGTACTCCTGCAGATGGTTAAAGCCAAGTTGGTGTTACAGACTCCTCATATTATCCTTTGCTGTGCCAACGAAGAAAAACTTGCCTCACTTACTGACCCTGAGCTCAAATCCCACATCAACCTTTGCTGACCATCATTACTACTCACTCTCCCCTTACTTTGCTGCATCTAAAATAATATACCGTAAATTATGAGATCATACCTGTTTAAATAGTATGGGGAAAAAAGGTTGGAGACAAAATACTTCTTGGATCATGAACCAAAGCTGACCATCTTAGTCACAAGTTTACACATCTTTTAGTCAGGCGCAGGTCCACTGAACACAAAGAATATTCATCCTTGAAAACATTTTGCTAAGAAGCTCAACCGGCCAGATTACCACCAAATACTGACAAATTGTTGAGCCTTTCACACAAAAATGCTGCTCAATTAAAAAATCCTGATCAACTGTTAAGGTCCCCTGGAATGTTATGGGGACTCATAGCTCCGGCCCCACTCCCATCCTCACACACACGGATCAAACAAACCCAGGACTGCCCCTGCCTCTGTGCACCTGCATCACTCTACATCACCGTGAATGACATCTGAAATAAAGTGAGCACCAGCAGGCTGTATGGTTCACAAAGCACTTAATTACACTCCAATCTCAGCACGTACGCACTCTGCCTTTACTGCCATTATTCACAAGAGTCTGCTTAATTTATAGGCAAACACGGTGAAGCAGGGACTTTAGTTGAACTTTAAAACTTGAGAACTGTCTTTGTTTTAGAGTCTCTTCATCCCTCAGCCCACCTTGTTCGTGCATGTGTGACTTTTCAGTGTTTACTGCTGTTTACGCGCACACATCCAAGTTCCTCTTATTAGTGCCGCAAATATTTTAATTATTATTTTGCACCGTCTCGATGTTAAAAGAAAATTATTATGTTACGTGTCAATATTATATTCTGATATTGTTGTCAATGAATAAAATTCTGGATTTGGGAACAGTCCATAACGTCCAGTCATAAGAGTTAAAGGAGGGAAAACATGTTTACTTACCAAATTCAGCACCGTTTCAACAATATCCCGGTTGCTAACCTCTCCAGCCTGGATCAGTCCGATGAGAACAGCAAATTTCATTTTGATATTCCGGATTGGAACCGATGGATTGATAATCCCAGCCGGGAGAAGCACTGAACCTGAGCCGGACATCATCATTGTCTGATCGGCGGCAGCGGAGACTGCAGCCGCGTGTTGCCTGTGACCTGGAGGAGGCTGTCGGTCCGAGAGCGACACCGAGCTTGGCATTGTCAGCGATCTCTCGCTTGTCATTTCCACCCAAACCGAGTGGTTTAAGAGGCTAGTTATACGCTTTCCCCTTCTAAGAAATTAAATCAGTGTTCTAAAGCATCAAAAAGAAATCAAAGAGAAGACTCGCGAAGCCCCGAAAAACAAAAACAAACACAATCAACAAATCACTCTCCGTCAGTTAAATCCACTCTCGAGAGTTCCGGAGAAGCAGTCCGGTGTGTTGTCGATGTTAGCCGGTTAACTGAGCTGGCTGACCCGCACTGTGTACACAAAGATGTGTGTATGTGCCGCTCTCTTGGATGCGCGCCTCCGTGTCCGTGTTGCTGTCACCGCCATGTTGCCGCCCCCTGCCTGCGGTTCCACTCACCACGCCTGCGCTGGCTGCAATGATGGAGCCGGAGAGCCGGAGAGTGACCGCCAGCACACCGTGCAGTCCAGCGGGCAGGTGGGAGCAGCGAAGTGCGGAGAGTGTCATGGAGCTTTGAAGGGTGACACAAGACAAGAAGGTTAGGCAGAGGGTTTATGCACATCAGTTTTACAAAGTTTGCCTGTTTGTCAGTTGTTCCACTCCGGCTGATTTTTTGTCAAAAAATGTGAAACTAATGCGAAAAATAGTCCATATGGTTCTGATTCAACTACTGCACATAATAAAGATGGCAGCTGAAAGCAACTTGACTCATGTATTCTGTCTGAATGCAAAAAACATAAGCAATATTGTGTAAATACGTAAAATCATTTGAAATGAAAGTGTAACATAAAATCTTTGAAATATTTTCAAATGATAAATATTCAAAGTTAACTAAAGGCTAGTAAATGATGGCAGGTAAAGCAGGTCTCTTCAAAAACATGTTTTAGTTTCATTACAGTTTGAACTCCAGATATGTAAAGTACATTGATTAGACTGTGAACCACAAAGGTGGATATTCATCAGTGCCAAGCAATGCAAAATCACCTATTATGATGAGATATAATCCATTAGTTAACTACAAGTCAAATTTTTGTCCATTGGTGACTTGGTACAATACCTAAATCTAAGATTGGGAATTATAATTCCCAATTTTCTAAATCTGTATCTTAAGAGCACATCCAGACTTAATGGCTTGTGGCATTGTTAATGTAACATTTCAGCATAATGTAGAAAATCTGCATTTCATTGCCTCATGTTTCTAATATTTAAAGAGAAGAGTAACATGAGGAGTTTTCCAATATCTCACAAGTGGCCTACTTTAATTTGCCCATAGTCAGAAAGAGATGTACAGTACACAAATTCAAACACTGTTACAAAAAAGCTGCCAGGTTCCAGTGGTTACATAAAAGAGACTGACACTGACAGCTTGGCAACAATCCTGTATCGTCCTGACTGACAGCCAGAAGCTGAGCTTGCAATTCATGACCTCGTTAAGCTGATCTGTGTCAGCATTGGCTTCAAAATATGTAGAAATAATGTCTGGCTGTGTAGCTACCTATCGTGTACACTGCTAAGGCTTGATTTAATTTGCAGTAATGCACTGCGGAGCAAATAACAGTCTGATTATTTAGCCTGTTCACTTACAAGTAAATTGAATATAATTTTGTCCTCGGATGTGGTGTGTTTTTTGTCACTGTTGTCTTATGTAGGCTAGTCCTATTGTGAATGTATTTTTTTTAGAATGCTACATATTTGAATGAGCAAATAGTAACTTGTCTTTGATCCATTGCATTTTTTTTCAATTTTTAATTCTAGGCACCAAACATAGCACTTTATTTAATAATAATGTAATTTTAATGTTGGTGAGAAATCATGACAAAAGAATCCATTCCTCCTGTCCCTCCCATTCCCTGTGTTGAGCTTGCTGGTCCCCATTTTCCAGTGAGAACAATAAAGCCTGCCAGTACTGAACAGAGGTCAATGGAGGGGGTTTGACTTTGCCATTCATGCATTTAGAGGATATATAGGGAACTGAATCTGAAGAATAGATCCAGACTCAGTGACCTGCAGCATTGTTCATGTAATGATTGTTTCAGTAAGGTCAGCTACAGCAGCATCTCTTTGTATTCTGTATGGTTTTGGTGAATAATTCTTTTATATAAGGTAATCTTGTCTGAGCTTCCGTGATTAATAATTTTATCTTAGGAAGGAAATAGATACCAGTTGTTGTTTGTTTTTTTTGAGCCATCAACCAACATGTATTTTAATATATTACAAAATGGGTATATTGCCGTTCCTCAAGACCGAAAAAATAACTGTATCAGAGGTATAAAAACTTTACTGTTAAATACTATACCTAAACAGTGGATATATAGCTTCTAATCATTACTACCAAAAACTGAAAATACCTGCAAAACATGGGACTTCGTTTTAATAATGTTGTCTTGAAGTAAGATAGAATGTGGCCAGGCTGAATATTCTGCTGATCAGAATAGGCCATCTAGTGGACAAAAAAGACTATCAGCTATGTTCATATGATTATTCTAAGTTTCTCCTTTTCCATCAAATATGTATGGTTTAGTTTTAGTTTATTAATTTTTTATATCAGGGATCATGTGAAAAATATGCTAATTTTAAAGAGTTTAAAAAATGCTTTGAACCAGACTTTGCTACCAGCTAATTTCCATCTGCAGTCCCTGAGCAAATCAAAGGAAACAGCAAAAACAGAGCTTGAAACTTCTATCCTACAACAAGAAGACCAACGCCCCACTAATGACCACAAAGGTGTACAAAACACACACTCACAAAAAAACACACACACACAGGAAAAAACACAAAACAGATTAAAAATAACAAAGTATTACATATATATACCCGGAATTTTAATTACAAGTTGTAGAACGCAAATTAATGTTAACAGTCTAGTTATTTAATATCAAGTGATTTTTAATGAAAAGTAAAAAAAAAAAAAATACACTTTTTGTTTGTGTTCAATTTGGAATCCTTGTTATGGTGCATTAAAGTTGGTTGAAAACTTATGTTATGTTAGTCCATCCTCTCATGTGGAGTGCTTGCGGTCATGTGTTTCCTTTGAACGACCAGCAGAGGTCCCTCTCACCTTAGATCCAGGAGAATTGGATTTTGTGTGAGTATAAGTGCATATGTTTTGTGCATAATGTGGACTGTCAAACGTGGAAGCATTACTAATGCTGTTTTATATCAATTCTTTATGTAAAGTTTAGAGTCCTTTAAGGGTCAGTAGCTCGATGTCCATTACTGAACACTCACTCAGTGCACACAAGTGTTTCATAATTTTGACAGTTTTATTAAAAAATCATGTCTCTTGTACTCGACTGCACAATCCAGTACCCTTAAGCAGGTATGATCAAGTCATACCATAAGTCATTCTTTTCACAACCATAGGAGGTCAAAGTTGAATAAAATTACACCCATTTCAAAATGGCAATACTGAAGCAAAGTAAAACCAGCTTACAATTTTGTACCATGTGTATTACAGGAAAGTGGACACAGTGAAGAATCAATATATAGCATATTAACATATGTAGTATTTATCCCTTTACTTATGTACAATATATATACATCTTGTTTGCATGTACAATATATTCACATTCATATATACAGACACTTGAGTCTACATCATAATAGTTATAGCTTAAGAATACCATACACATGCTTCCCAGAAGCATTTAAAAGCTTAAATGTCCTAGACATTGTAGATTTAAGAAACAGTAATACAATATTATTATAGATAATAATTATCATAATATACAGGTTTAGCAAGATGAAGGTAAATAAAATCCTTACGCTAAGGACATTGGCAGGATGATTAACTTCCCACAGAGTAATTATGCTCTGATGTTCTCTTTTTATCTTTGTGCAAGTACAGAGGAGCTCAAAAATTTGCATTTCTACTCTGGAGAAAAAAAAAACTGAATAAAATGTGCTTTAGTTCTGGGTCCTGTTTATGCATTGCATCTGCCTGTTGGCAATGACTCAAAGGCTCAGTCTTGATTTCAAGCCTAAGCAGACACAACTGGGAAAGAGTTTCAGATTTTGGTCTCCGGGCCGTCTGCGATTAGTGGCTGAAAGGAGTTGCGGATCCGGGCAGCTTCTGCAGCACAAAGATGGCCAAAGGCTTTGTTGTACCAATCTGGAGTCCTTCCTCTGAAATCAAAACAGTATATTTATTTTACTGTGGTGTAAATACACTCACAAGGAGCTTCAGATAAAAATTTTAGAAACACAACTCATCATGAATGCATTGATTTATTTTATGGCTTTAAGGAAAAAAGTGCTCAAAGAGTTAGTGAAAAAACTCCTTAATAAAATGGTAATGAAATGCTTGTGAAACGTACTTTAAGTCCACTCTGCAGATGTGAGTAAGTCTGGACTTTCCTGAGCCACAGGGCTCTAACAGGTAGTTGGACTCCAGGACTATAGCTCGCACACCTCCAACAGGGGGACAATCCTCGTGCTCTATAGACACAGAAACCAGGGAGCAGGCACCTTTGGGCAAGTCCGTTTTCCATGACCTTGAAAGAATAAGTAATGAGACAAATATTAAGAATTTACTTTAAAAGAAAGTAAATTTTGGTCACTTCCAAACAGAGTATGACATGATGTTTGGTATTTTCTATTTAGCAACACTCACCTGAGAACCACAAAGTCCCTGCTGGGATGAGGGGGCATGCGATTCAGGACATACTGAAACACCTCTGTCTGCTTGTCTAACGTCTCACACACTTTCCACTGCAGCAGGTCCACATCCCACAAGTGGCGCTCTCGCAGCACACGGTTCAACACCACTGACGGTGGGGCTTCAACCTCCACAGACACTCGCCAACGTCTCAAAGGGTTCCCATCTCCCACCTGGAAAGGACAGACAAAAACCATCCTGTTAACTTGTGAATCTGAAAGCGAGACCCATGGGACGCGTTCATAATTTAGACCTGAAAAGTGACATCAGGGTTATTTTTAATATATAAATGAAACACTAATAAGGAATAACAACAAGAAAGAACACCGACCTTCTTATAGTATAGCTCTGTGTTATCAGAGCTGCTGCAGGACATCCAGTATTTGGACTTTTCCCTGCCCTCTTTCAGCAGGTTTTGAAGTCTCCCCTCCATATGAGTTTGGTACGTTCCGTCATCATCATCCAGCTGCTTGCACAGCTCACCAATTGTTGGTGCATGTAAGTCAGCCTCCACATACGAATTACGCGACTGAGTAACCATCTCATGAGGGATCTAATGAATGCATAAAAACACAAGGTAAGACAGACAGCAAATATACACAGAGGGTGGCCTGTGGATATTGCATCCAGGCCTAAAATTCTTGCATCATCTCAACCACAGGTTCTTCTACCTCAAAGAGACGGTTGCACTCTATGATCATATGAGCAAGGCCCTGTGTTGCTGCTAGGTTTTCATTCAGATCCTTCTGGTCTGGTCTGCCAGTAGCGTACTTCTTCTGCATGGCCCTGGGGATAATGGGGAGAGAAAACTTATTAGGCCAGCAGAGTTCCGTGGTTGATGTCCCCCACCAAACGCAGTATATAAACCCTTCCTCTGCTCTACAGGAAACCCCTTTGATCCCTTTAGTAACAATTTCAACATGGTAAATTAGAGAGCTTTGCTTTGTTTGTACACAGCATGATCTCATAAAGCACTGAGCTTTAAAAAGAATGCCATGTCCTTTTAAAACTGCCTCAGAAAGAGAGCAATCTACTGCACCCCTGAGGCTTGAGCAAACTCTGTAACCCAATTTATGTCCATTTTTATGGAGTCATGGCTGAAGATTATAATGCTCACGTTAATAGAATGCATGCATGTCTTGTTCATTATTTTTTTCCGCACTGAGTGGTGGGCAACTATAAATCTAGAAGACATGAGAAAAAAATACCTTGGTGAGAGATTGTCTTTCTTGAGTATGTTGAGATGAAAAAGGGAGGGGGCCAGGCACACAGCAATGTTCATGGGTGTCATCTGGTTTTCCTCCACAGACGAGGTGACATCACTGAGGAAACAGAGCAGCGTCTGCAGCACCTCTCGGTTTTCATCTGACATCAACATGATGGCTGCCTGGACAGCTTGCAACCTTTGGTCCTTCGGCACATCTGAACATTGGAGAGAATTGATTTCTATTATCTCTGCTTTATTGGCATTTTGATGGAGAATAGAAAAGCAAAAGTTAACTGTCATCAACTAGATTTGAAAAGTCATTCTTATGCAGCCACATGTGCTCTGGGTTAGGTTAAAGTGCAATTTCAAAATGTTCTACAATTAAAACAAAACAAAATAAGCAACTTATTTAAAATCTGACTTTGGACAGTGAAAAGCAAAGTGGGATTTATGTTCTTACATTGATAGATATGAAGGAAGGTCTCCCCCAACTTGCTGGTGAGGAGAGGCTCAGGTAGGTCCCTGAAGAACTGCTTTACCATGTCAGCCACATCATAGGCAGACTGATCCTCATAATTCACATTGTCTGGGGAACTCTCATTCATCTGCCTGAGAGCTTGAATTCGAGACTTCACCCCTGACTTACGAAAGAGACCCACCTGGAAACGAAACACAAGGGTTAATGTCAACTTGACAGCTGACAGCAATAGGAGCTTACATTACACAGCAGTTCCGCTTGCTGCATTGTTATTACACTGTTATTGTATCTGCCTACAACCTGTATCAGTCATTGTATACAGAAACCTTAGACTACATTATACATATTAGACAAACCCCACCACATGTTACATCACATGTGAAAATGCAAGTCATATGCAACCTGAGAGTGTGTGTGCTGTGACTAACCTGATCAAGACATTGGCTCCTCAGGTACCGCAGGGCCTGCTGCAGGCCCAGGGGCAAGGGTTGTCCAGAACGCTGCACATGCACTATGAGGGGCACTCCGAACACATTTTTATCCTTATAGTCTGGTACTTTTATTCTCTTCATAAACTTTGGCACGGACCTACAAGAGACATCAGCACAAGATATTTTACTTGATACCGTCCTCTACTGGCTAAACAAGAGACAGAACAGGGTATAAATACATTTATTTAACATGGACAGCTTGTAGGACAAAAGAGCATCTAATTATAGCAATTCAAGAAGGCCAAACTATACCATATGGGACAGATACAAACATTAACCATACTTATTAAATAATTACAGGTTATCAGGTAAAAGAAATTTTAAAAAATGGTCTTTCAGTAGTAAAGAAAAGATGTTATTTGTCACTAACACAACACAAGTGAAATTAGACATACCATGTCCAGCCGTGCTTGTTGGACATGGAGTACTTCTCCATGATTGCAGTAAGGCGCAGCAGTGAAAACTTCTGCAACAAACTCAGCTGGCCTGCTGACTGGTTGGTAATCTGCAGGGATGCCACTGAGTGACTTATTCGATTGGATATCTGAAAACTGGGCCATCTTAACCTAATGCCATAAAAAGTGAAACAGCAAAGAAAAGAAAATTAGTTTTCTTTCAGTCTGTAAAAAACTTGTATTAGTGACATTTCAGATATTTCAGTAAAACTTTCAACACAGTTCCATTTGTCTTACCGACTAGGTCTTGTGAGTGAAGCACCTACTCCCGAATCCCTCCTTTCCCTGAGCCTTATAGATTCTGTCTCGGCAAGCGATACCCTGTCTCTGTCCCCGTAACTTGCTGGGGTCTGGCTTTCTGTGACAGAATTTCCCTCAAAGTCCAGTGTGATCTGACTAGAGGACTGCAAGCCTACTATATCTTCCCTGTCGCCATCTGCCTGTGTATGCCCTTCTCCAACAGGCAACACGTTCTTTGACCAGTGGTCCACTATCTGCTGTAGACCATTGACATGCAGCAAGATATCGTCCAAATGGGGGAACAGGTCCTCTTTCTCAAGATCTATTAGGTCTCCAGTACTGGCATACAGATGTGAGCCAGGAACATTATCGTACACACTGATTCGACTGCCTCTAGAGCAGCACTGGCTCACAAGCCTGGGTTCTTTCTTGCATGAAATTAGAGGGGAGTCCAGGTGCATGCTGCCTGTGTGCCAGTTGATAGAGACCCCATTGGTTGGAGACAAGCTTTCTATGGACAGTGCTTTGGGGAAGGTACCTGGCTTGTGGTCTTTGGGAATGTGGACCACCAGGTCTTCATAGGAGCAGAATTCATTCCTGCGATTTTGTTCTGCGACTTTATTTACTTGGGTGCCTGAGAAGATGTCTATGTCCTCCAAGTACATGCCACTGCGCTTGTAGTCTGCGCGGTGAGGTTTACGTTCTTTCAGGCTGGGTGTGCTGACTGCGCTGCCGCTAGAATGGCTGCTTCCCTCACTACTGGACTGTGAGGGCAGAACCTTATTGGACGGTACTTCTGGAGCACCACCGTCTCCATTAATGATCTCAACACACTGCAGCGTCTTCAGAGCTTGAGCTTCCTGCTGCAGCACTGGAGAGCTGATGACCAACCTCTTACGACCCCTTCCCAGAGTTCCTCTGGAGCGCAGTGTCTCCATGCGCTTCAGGAAGTCTTTGGCACGGATGCGGCTTGTCTTGCCATGCTTATCAGGTAGTGAGCTGTAGTGAGAAATATCTTTGGGGATGTGAGGCATTGTGAGAGAAGTAGAGTCTGGCATTGCTGCAGAGTCCGAGCAGGTGCGGTTTGAGCAGTCAGATTCCTCTGTGCTGAGGCCCCGATGACCGCTGCCCCCGCTGCTCTCACTGTGCAAAGAAGAGACCTCCGGCTCACTGAGGTCGGTCAGAACGCTCTCGCTGCTGGTGGTGGTTCTGAGATGCACGCCGTCCCTTTGGGGCTGACTCTCTGCGTGATTCCCCAACAGACAGTCAATGTCCTGTAACCTGGACCAACGCCGGCTGCTCCACTCAAAGGTCCATTTGTCACTGATAGCAAACAGGTCTTCTTCATCAGAGTCTTCACTCTAGGGAATGACAAATCATGTAACAGCAATTACCTACATGATTTAGTTTGGTATTTTTTAATCTTGTTTGTTACAATGAATGTTGCTATTTATATACATCTCAAAAAGATTTACATAAGTACCCAATTAAATCATTTCACATATAATTTAATTTAAAAAAGTAAGCATTATCATACCTCACTTAATATAACGCACAGGATGGGAATACATAATTTGTAAAATAAAAAGATCTATAGAGCCTTTGCATAGTTTCTAAATTTTGATTACTCCACAAAAGATCTTTCCCCAATTTTTTTCTAATTTGTGTTATGACAAGAAAAATATGAACAAAATCAAGAGACGTGCAAGTTAGGGCACATATATATATATATAGCATCACACATGCCATGTATTACACAAAGAACAGCTAAATGGGAAAAGCAGGAAATAGCTGGAGGATGTGTCTGCTCAGAATTAATAAAATTATACAGCCAACAGTGATGTAACACCGGACAGACGATTCCATTGACTTGAAGACTTTTCCATAAATAGAGCAAGGCAAGAAAAATCATCAATAAAAGCTGAGAGGCTACATTCCAAAGTGGGGACAGATAAAAAGAAATCACAGTCAATAGGCATGAATACAACAAAGGAACAATCTCAAATATCATTGAATCTAGGTTAAAGAGACGAAGCCAGATCATATTTGTGTTAAAGCCAGGAGCATATCCATAACTTAGTCCAGTCTTTGTGGGAAAAAAAATCTGATAGAGCCACTGGAATTTGTTTTTTTTGTATCTCAAACAGTTCAAACTACAGTTGTTATATTCAAATCAAGGAATTCAGGGTTTTGTGTGTTAAAAAAATATAACAATATACATGATGTAAAAACTGTACAAAATTTTCTTCTTTAAATAATTCATGTTAAGTGAGAAAAGAATGACACCCTCTTAAGTATAAAGGACACAGGAAACTGTTTATTTTTTAGTTCAGCAACCAAATCATTGGTGTTCTCAAAATGCATGTAATGCTGCACTTTTCCTACAATAATTCACCTTGACAGTCAAAGCATGCTTGTGATGATAATGCTTGTAATCTAGAGTCGACACTTACTTTCTTCTTCGGAAGGTTCACATCAAGTTTCATAGAGGCACACTTGTTCAAGGTGTTGAGTCGTCTGAAAGAAAAAAGGCCTGAGGATGAAAACTGCTGTGATCAAACAAGAGGAAACACCAGGATATTTTCCTAATGAGCTCTCAAGGAATAAATCCAATTGTGTTGCTATTTAAATGTTAACTTGATCAGCATCCAGTCTAGATGTATAAGCAGACACAGAGACAATTCAGTTTGCCAATGTAACAATCTCCTGAACCTAATGAACACCGGTAATTGTCAGGTGCTCTGTTTTCTTTCTCTCAACACTGGACTAAAGTGAGTGTGCTTTGAAAAGTGGTGTGCAGTAGTTTAAAGAAAGGTTAAATACATGGAAAATAATAGATTATTATCAGCATTCATAAAGTCATGCATAGGTCTTTTCTGTCAGTCCAAAACTGTTTTGATGCCATTTTGAGCTTGGCATGCTAATCATTTAATTCTCCTTGAATTTTTGAGGGAAGATTTTAATTGAGTCTGAAAAGACTTGCACATACATGCAGATCGTAATGACAATTTGCTCAATAGCAAAATGATCACTTTGCCAAAAAAACTGAGAGAAGCAATGAAAACAACATTTCTAATCAACCATAAGTCTAAGCCCTGGAGCAAGTGCTCAGTGATTAGAGGTTTTGTGCGTGTGCAAACTGGGATATATAGAGTAGCTGCACTTAAAACAGTACATGAACCAACAACAGCACTGAGGAAAGGATGATGACATGACCAAATACACCCCAGCTCATTGTGCTGTGGCTTTATACAAAGAGAACTCATTTGTGGTGCCATAATCGCAAGTTTACCCACTCTGGATATTGCTAACAGCCATTTTTACTGATCCACGTTATTGCTCAGTGACAGTAAATGGTCTCAAAAGGAGGCTGTGAATATCCTCCAGTGCCGTAGATGATAGGGGTTAGCCAAACAGAAAGTTCTCATGATTGTAACTGTAGATAGTGGGACCCAAGTGAAGAAAGGATTTCTAAGCTGGGGGCTCTTTATTCCAAAGGCCTAAAGAGCTTTATATGTGGTTGCTAAAATAGAAGGCTGCTTAGCCAGGGATCAGGGAAAGCACTCACATACATGAAATATCTTTCAATTTCAGTTCTATCAAAGACACCCACAGTATGCAGGGTGATATTTATTTTAGCATACCAGACTGTGATGGCGTAACTGAAAACAAAGCCATCCTTATGTTACCATAGAGATGCTGGGAAGTCATGGGCAGAGTCACGTCGGAGGTGGAACTGTTTCCAATTGTCTTCTATTTATCCCGTGGCTAGTTTGGAATTTAGATGAGTTGCTTTAGGGTTGTTTAGAGTCACAGTATATTGAGCTGTGTGAGGCAACCCTTATGCTCCTCCTGCTTCCCTCTTGGAATGGTTGCCATGGATACGGTGGTAACTGAAGTGCTGTTTTCATTCTGACTTGAAAAAGTACACAAGTCGTCTTGCTCTACAAGGGACTGATGTAGGGCCACCAGTTGTTGGCTTAGTGCACTTTTATATAATTAATACTGTCAAACATTTCGGTCCAGACAGATGAGGATGGACTGAAGTTATTAGAATTTAGTATTTAATCAATTTTATTTTTAATTTATTTTTTAGTTTCTGTTTTCAATTCAGTTTGATATCAGCTTTTTTGCAGAGTGGGTTTGCTCCTTTCAGTTTAGTTTTTTTTATCTACATTTTTTTAGTTTTAATGGAGAATTTTATTAGTTTTACAATTAGTTTCACTTTGTTGTAATGACAACGGTATTTTTCATATTAGCTGTAAAAAGTTTAGAATCAGTATTACAGCACAAACCCGCTGTTACCACATATCACTTTAGCAGTTGACAAGATTGAAAAATACTAAAATCAAGAACATTTGCTACATATTTTTATTTCTATTTAGTTTTTTCTATTTAGTTAAGAAAATTGTTTTCACATCTAGTTTCAGTTTTGTGTTTAGTATTAATTATTTAAAAGATTTACATGAAGTGATGTTCTGATATTTGACAGTTAATAGAGTAACAGCAGTGTGTAGAACTCTTTATACTTGAGTTTTTTTAATACCCATAATAAGATTTTGAAAAAGTACATGATGCTATGCTTGTTACATAATGAGATGTGAGATGGGTTTTTGGTCCTTTAAAGTTCATACAGGAATCCTCTTTAAGTTCCGTCTCTTTTCAGAAAGGAAACTATTTATGACTTTGACTTTGTTGACTCATGGATGAGTCTTTATAGTGTCAATCAAACATCTGGTTACCTGCACAGAGGTTCCACCAGCTCTTTGTCCAGGAAGTCATGATCTCTCTTCACAGGAGTAATGTCAATGGGGAACTGGGAATCTGTTGAAACAAAGCATAAAAATTGGATGAAGTGAACTGAGATTTGATATTTCAGTAGTTCTTCAATAGACGCTGCTAATGGAGAGGATAAATGGGCAAAAGATCTCAAAGACACATTCTTTCCAGAAGCACCATGAAAGCTGGGAGACCATCAAACTTGTTTTGTACGTGATGCTAATGAGAAGAGACAGAATTTGCCCAAATAACAGCGCTCAGGCTTGTGCAGGCATTACGTCTTGCTCTGGGTATGGGCCTCCTCTTACATAACTTAAGAGACTGAATCCAGACCCTCTGAATCTAACATTCCACCGCATTCATGAGGAGTCGTTAACTTTTTATGAAGAGCAGAAGCAGCATTGAACGCAAAGACCTCAACAAGGCTCAGTCTGTTCTTTAAGGGCACAGACTTTCTGATATACTGTAGGCTTTGAAACGTTATAATAAGAGATTTTTTTCATTAATGTCATCTTTCCTGCATGCTATCTGCTTTGCACTCAAACAGCCATTGTCAGTGCAAATTGCTTGAACTCTGTTACGACTTTCTTCAAACTGTCAGCAGACACATATGTAGCACCAAAGCACATCAAAAGTCTGACCTTGACACAAAGATCTGAGGGAGTAGAGCTACTTTAAGCTCCGATAAAGCCCATTTCTGCCCATGACTTCAGTCTTTAAGCATAGGCGACATGTTTATGTAGTAACCGTAGCTTGGAAAAGATTAGACCTTAAAAGTAGCTGATGTTCCGCTTGTTTTGTGGTGTCTGGGGATCCGACTGGAGCCGTAGCTTTGAGGCTTTCTGAGGACAGTTGTGTAAATGAGGCTCACTATGCAGCCTGTGAATACATGGTTTTGTGCACAGTGTTGGGGACGAGGGTGACAAAACAGACCCACTGTGTACAATTAATCACTCATAATCTTAAAAAAGCCCACATTAAAGTGTTTCGTTTCATAACAATTTTGGAAAAGTTAAAACGAAAATGGCATTTTTGTTTTTTTAACAGAGTCCTTTTATTGGTGTGCTACTTTATTAATCTCCATTTTAACCAAACAACATTTCCCCGCTTTCTGATTAATGTGTGTGGGAGTTTGCTGAGTGCTTTTATTACCTTCAAAGAGCTGAGCGTACTGGGGGAATCCTGCTGCCCGCAGCCAGTCACACGCCTCTTTCGCCTCAATTTCTGAAACACAAGAAAGTTTACATTTTAAAACTGCTTTCAAAGTGAAACCTAACCACAAGAAGTCATTTTCATTTTGAGAACAGCACCGAAGGATAAACAACAACAGCAAAAATCCCTCTTCATTTAATATCCTACAAACACAGCAGACATGGGGAGGGACAGACCTGGGTAATTCTTAAACTGACCCCCTCCTCCGTCTGAATATTTTGAGACAACATGAATGTGATGATAACCCTACCGGTCAGTCTGTCTGGATGGAAGATCCCAGTGCACTCAAATGAAATAACATGGGACATTATATAACCAACTGTCTTTTCTGTCTCTTAACTTTTAAACCATTACATATTATATAAAGAGAAGCTGCGGATTTTCAGAAGATAAAATAAGCAAAAAAAACAAAACAAAAAAAACACCATATTCTAGAGATACTAACATGAAAAAACATATGTTTAAGAGAGTGATACAAATAAAGCAATATTTAAAGAATGACATAAAATAGATCAAAGCCATCTGTGACTACTTAAAATCTGAGCAAGCTATCACGTCGACGTTCTGATAAACCAATGACCCCAGCAATCAGGATCACAAGCGGGTCGAGCTGAACTTCAGACCGAGCTGTCTGCAGACTTCAGACCCGCTGATGACAAGCAGAGGAAAAAGACCGTTGGCACCTCTCCATTAATGCTAATAGAGCTGGGTGCCATTTACCGCCTCAGTGAGACTACTCTCTGACACACGAGTGCTACAGTACACAGTCTGCTTTGCATTCAGAGAGAAAATACATATTATGTTTTATAAATAAATAATGAAAGCAACTAAATTAGAAAGGTGCTTATCAACATTGTATTAATGTATATATTTCTGTTTAAATGGATCTAGAGACACTTTTCCTCCATTCTATTGTAACAAAAGAGCTGAAATAAAAAAGCTGTTAAATAATGGATTAGTTAATCAATAGCAAACAGTCAGGACAGATATTTTAAATTGATTAACTATTAAGGTAATCTACTTTATTCCAGTTAAAAATGTGAATACTGGTCCTCGTTTCCACTATCAACAGAAAACCTATGGGTTTAGAATAGTTGGTTGGACAAATAAATACTATAAGCTGTTGCCTTTGGCTCTGAGAAACTATGTTGACCCATTACAGGCTATTTTCTGATTAAATTTCCATTTTATTTCTGAATAAACCAATTAATCGAGAAATCAACTGAAAGATTAATTGATGAAGACAGTAAGTGTTAGCTGCTGCCCTGAATGGAAGAATGCAATTTAAAAATTAATTTAGTGTCCATAGCCAGTCATTCTAATTCTACTTTAATTAGAATAAAATATTACAATACCTATGTGGTAAATTACAAAAATAAAAAAAAAAAAATAATTTCACATCACAAAGAACACCAGGCACAGACATTACATTTAACTAGAAAATGTTCTTACCAGTTCCAGTGCTGTTTTAAAACCCTCACAACGGATAAATATCCCCCTGCCTCTTGTTCTCATACACACACCTGAGATTTAGCCAGATTTCCACAACATAAAGAGCATAAACATCCCGTCCAAGAAAAATTACACATAAGCTGCACCCATGGGTAACACACTGCTCTCCCATCCCACGTCTGTGGTCTCAGTTCCACTCTGTCTCCAGCTGTCACACTACAGCTGAAACGCGAACCGAGGTCATTCATCACACAATACCGTGTAATTACAGCGACTGTAACCTTGCAACAAAGATACTGCTATCACCTATTTTACAAAGCTGTCCATCCAGGACTCACCTGTGCTGCTTCACGTCTGTGTCACAGAGAAATCAATGAAAAGTGACTTTGGTCCTCAGGCTGACCAACAACTGAATAAATATTAACAGTTCCCTGTGTCCTTGGATGACAAAAAACCCTTTACTGTTTACCCCCTTAACCAGCAGTTGAGTCAACATGTGTGAGCTGCCAGGAGCCTCTCTGCCCTGTTCCCACCTGTACAACCAAGAGCTCAAGGCTTTCTGCTCAGCAAGGCTTCCCTCCCAGGAGGATAATATCAGGCCTGTGTTATTCAACTGCAGCACATAGTGAGAGCACAGCCAGGTCCTCTTGTGTCCCACAGCCGCAGGTTCGACCACTGGGAGCACGTAACATGATCTGGGAATTCCTCTCTGTTTGGCATTCTGTAACACGATACTGAGACATTCTGTCCTCTCATCCTCTCTCTAAGGAAATCTCTTGTGGATAAAAGGCTGGGCGGGCATCATGCCAATGAATGAGAACTTGTGTTTGCTCTCCACAACTCTCAGCTTTAAAACTGTGTACAGTATAAAATTACAGTTTCACAAGGAGATGAAACCTGGTTGGGCTGTGACACAAAAGACCAGAATGTCAAAGGCTGTGTACGACTGAAGTACCTGTGGCAAGGGCGACTCCTTCCTTTACAGTTCACTTTATGCAACATTCACTATCAAGAACATTGGTTATGCAATTCATTGCTCAGATATGACATGTTACAAAGTGCCGCAGGTAGAGATATGGCACACTTAGGATAGTGCTCAGGCTGAGCAGACAAGTACTGCCAAAACTATGACAGCTTTAGAGGCTTGTTTCCATCTTTGTCACCATCTTTACAACCTTTCGCATATTAAACAATATGCTTTGTTCATCCTGAGTTGTATTTTTCTGACAACACCACTTTGTGAATAACAGTAATACTTTCTTTCATGGTTTTTTATAAGAACAAAACAGCACCACATTCATTCATTCATTCATTCATTCAGCCTTGTTGTGTATAAAAACAAGCCATCATCATCACTGAAGCAGATTGAAATCCTTCAATCAACTGACGCCATCGTTTATTTCCAGTAACAAATTACTATGTACTTACGGGATATTTTCATCATACAGCCAGAGAGGTTCTTATATCCGTCAAGACTTAAAAAGTGTCTCTCAACATGTCAGAGCATCTCTATTCCCACGCTGAGCCACATTCTTGCACTGTCTCTGAACACAGCTTGCAGTTTGAACTCAGATCCACAGCTCCTTCTTTCCCCTTTCTCTTTCCATCTACCCCCAACCACCATGTGCCTGCCCCAACACTAAATCTCTCCTTCAGCCCACCCCTTTCCATGGCAGGCTCCCTAACATTCACCCCCTCTCCCTCCCCCCTCCGCTTCTTGTGCCCGACCCTCCTACCCAGCTCTGCCCACGACAACTCTTTTATACCCCACTCAGCACATTTTTGGCAAAAGTCTCAGCAAGCTTTGCGTCTAAATTCTGGGACTCTTCTTGTATTTTAAGATCATGGTTTAAAACTTAAACAAGTCCCCACCATTTCCTCACATGTTTGTTTTCAGTCATTTCGACCATGTTACATGATGTCAGCTTTTACAGACTTTCAAAATTTGTTCCAAGAAGTGTTAACACTGTGGGAAATGTTTCATTTAAACAAACAAAAGGAAAGCTTGGGTTCGTAGAGTCCAGATGTTGTTCCAGCAGATCGAGGAAATGGAAAAACGCAGGCAGCTGAACTGGGGGAAAACCATGACATAAACTGTCAGCAATCAGCAGCTATGAATCATCATGCTGAGGCACACGGCTCACAAGACTCCTTACTAAAATCATCAGAGTGATATTCGTCAGCTTCACCTATGTCTCGGCTTCCTTGTCTGAGGCATACATCTTAGACAGTGACACTGTTGCTATAAACAAAGAAAGAGTTATTTAATGAATACCTGGAGAGATTTCCTTAAACATTTCAAATTAAAGACATTTTTTTACAAAAATATAGACATATATAAGTATAGATACATATAAATGTGGACATGTATAATAATAATAATCATAATCTTAAAGTGATATTTTAAAAACATCTAAGACTTGTAAGAAGTAACAAGTTTTATCATCTTTACAGCTCACAATTTAAATTGTTATGAGAAGAGATAAAATGAAAAAAGAAATAAAACTAATAATTAAATCTTCATGTGCCTCGGAAGTCACATTAAGATTAAAACCTCTTCTGTAAGTCTGAGTTTGCATAAGAGGTTTTAACCTTAAAGGAGACTGCCTTTCGATTTGATATGTCCTCTTATACAAGGACATGAATCAAATCAAAGAGGACATACAGCTGAGGTGTTAATCATTAAATTCCTTCTAATTTTTTAAATAAATTCCAACTTTAACCGTATTTGGCAAAGTACTGTATGCACAGTAGTGACTGAGAAGAGATCCGCTTCCATCTGAAAGCCTGCTATAATGTTTTCCTTATTTCATCCATTTTACTGCTTTATTCCAAATTATATATACTAAATGAGATCACAGAAATATATGATGTATAAGGAAAATCTATTAGTTTATTAAATGTGTGGATAAAATGACCAGTACTCTCAATTACCGGTGCTTGACATTTCTCAATGGTTACGTAAAGATGTCTCGTCCATCTATTATTTCCTACAGCTTAAGTAGAATTCCATATGGAGCCTGTTTTTACTGCTCCGGTCTCTTTGTGATTCTGCCATTTCCTCTTGTAAAACACAACTCTTCTGACCCACTGGGGTCAGAACAAGGTACAACACTACAAACACAGACATAATGACGTAGACAGTCCACTTTAGTCACCTTTACAAACTAAACAATAAATACACTCAGCACATATCAGGGTTTTAAAAGCACTGTAAAACAAATTGTGTGGACCTTTAAAAAATGCGTCTGTCCGTTCCTCCCCAAAGCTGCACTGCTGAGGAGACATCTTAATGAATCAGCCGTGACAAGCCCAGCCAAATATATCAGTCAAAAAACACACAGACTGTAACTGAGTGCTGAGATCGTCTGCATCAAAAACACCTGGAGAAACAGAAACAGAGCGAGCCAACAATGTGGAGAAAAAAAAAAGATTCCATTAGTGGGCTGGCTGGCGGATAGGTGTCGTCACGCTGGGAGGCATGGAGGAGAGGCCTCTCTTTTCCTTTATGATGCTAATTGCACACAGACACCCACTCACAGAGCAGTCAGCCTTACTGTAAAAGTAAGACCAGACAGGCAGCCAGGGGAAACACGCTGCCCCCTCTTGAAGTCTGCCCAGAAACCACAACATCTGATGTCTCATGCCCAAAATAGCCTAACATTTCCTTCTGTCTCACAGTTAGGAATTGTGCGTAGGGGAGCAAACAGGAAGCACAAATAACAATAGCAAAAAGAGAGATGTGATGACCAAGAAACAATCTGATTGTACAAGAGGCACAGATGATCTGTTCTCTGATTGTAAGAGTTCAGGTCCTCTAAAGGGAATGCTGGAAATGCACAAGGTGGATTAATACTGCAGTGCCCCATGTAATTCACCTAATGTCGTGGGAATAAAGCCTGCCTATTTTCAAGGGCAGGTTTTAATTAACAACGCTCCACATGTCCCTCAGACTCCAACATCCTCGGCACAATATGCCACAATCATCAGCCTAACAGCAGGTGCCACTCGCTAATATCACAGCATTCTCATCACCTACAAATCAGTAAGAGACTGAGACAAAGAACAATAGTGAAATGTAAGAGATTATCTGTCTACAAAGGTGAGTAACAACACAGTGCTTTTGTGGTTGTGACTTTATTCTTGGTGCAGTGATTGGCACATGAGCCAGCTCGGCAGGCCGAGTAATTACAGAGTGTTGGTGTTGAATCACCCACCGACTTCCAGCCCCCTCATTTGATCCCACGGGGAACACGGGGGACCTGTTATCCTGTAGTCAACATGGGATGCAGGTTTAAAATGATCAGCTCTGGGCTGCGTTGCTAAGACGACAAAACAAAATTCCCTCAAATACAAATGAGCTAGCAAATCCCAAGTCTGCTTTCGCCCTGTGGTCCACAGTGACCTGTGGAGAGCTGCTTTCAGTGGACCACAGGTCTCCAGTAACAAGTGAATATACAAAGCACACATCAATGCCTCCTGGAGGACGGGGACTTGAGGACAAACACAGTGCCAGCCCAGGAAAAGCTTGTGCCAAGGAGGCATTAGCATTCTGAGCCAGCATAAGTCCAGGTTTCACACACATGTTTGATTCAGGAGGCACATTATACAATACAGATACGTCTTTTAAATAAAGCACATATCATCCTCGTTTGTTCTTCAGGTCTTTGTCTTCTCTGACAGTTTGCAGGTACATACAGTTTTAGGTGTATAAACACAGTCTGGTTTAGGATGTCTTGGTATTTTTTAATGAATCCACTGGGGAAGCACTGAGGTCTGCCTTTTGCCTCACA
This sequence comes from Acanthurus lineatus, assembly GCA_029814665.1. NCBI lineage: Eukaryota > Metazoa > Chordata > Actinopteri > Acanthuriformes > Acanthuridae > Acanthurus > Acanthurus lineatus. Next base: position 20,438,081 of record JAPZDV010000024.1, on the reverse strand, counting down.
GCAGATACACACTCACAGCAAGAGCTTATTGATTCTGAGGGTAAATAACATGACTGTGTGAGCTGGGGAGCTGCTGTTGTTGACCGTTGCCGAAGCCTGTCGGGTCAAAAGTCATTTGAGCTGTGTTTTTCTCTTGAGGTCCTGTATTGAATTTAAACAAGAGCAGCACAGCTGTGGTAACACTGTCCTTCACCTCTGAAGGACACCCAGAGAGAAGCTTCTTTCATCTTAGAGGGTAACAACCCATCAGCTCTCTCTATCCCTGTCTGTCTCTCTCATTTGTCTCTCCCTTGAGTCTGGAAATACCAGTCACAGATTTTGTGTCATTTGCATGTCACTAATGACAATAAAATGCACAGCCACAAGATTAAAATATCTCCTCTTTCATTTGCAAACCCTTGTGTTTCTGCAGTGCTGGTAACCAATCCCTAGTAAAAGTTAAGGCTTCTTAATTTTTTAGTTACACAGTAGATCCTGAGAACACAAAATCAAGATGGATGACAGCTTGAAGGAGGATTATACAGTTAGAAGCATGCGGGGTCAGTGCGATGTTGTAAACATTTCTTAACTATGGAAAATCACTTAAGAATTTCTAAAAGCAGACATCATATGTGCTCTGAGTCACCAAACAACAGCCTGGGAGAAGATTACCAGAGAGTCACTGTCTTTTTATTCCACAAAAAGGCTTCTAGAGCAGGATTTAAAAAATATTCCGACCTAAACTGCAAAATGATAGCACACTCGATCTGGTATGGTGTCATAGCCAGAAGAGAAACACTGGGCTGATGATATGTGGCCTCTGAACGAGCCAAGGCTCAAAGTTCAAAACATGAGCTTGGTTTCATCCAACTCACTGCAGCGTCTCACATTAACTCAGTTTTGAGAATATGTCCTTGCAGCCGCATGTTGATTCCCCTCGGGGTCGTTTAGCAAATAGCACAAACTGAGGAAAGCGTCAAACATACTGCAGCTTCACAGTGTTCTCTGCTTCCCTTTTGGTCACACGACAGCACATGTTTTCATGTGACTTCAAGCAGACTTCAGTTCAAGAAAAGTGTCCTTAGCTAAAAAAAAGGGGGCCTCTGACCCCAAACTTCTAGGAATAAGGAGACATCTCAGCAGTTTTCAGATCTCCAAGTACCTCTGACTCTGAGCAGAGCACAGTCAATCAGCATTGCTTTCTGTGAAATACATACTGCAGTGACTTCTACAGCATGATGCACAAGCTAAACACTTCCAGACACTGGACTGCAGCCATGTTCCCACGCATGTTAAAGTGTTTTGGCAACCATCTTGGAGGCCTTTATGAAGGATTTGCTTTCTTTGGTGATAAAAACATCAACTTTGGATTTTGGAGATTTCCTTTTTCATTTCATCCAGGCATAACTCCCCACAATCCTGGACTATTTCTTCAAGCCAGTGTTGATCTTAGCAGAGTAATCATTCAGTTATTCACTCTCATCACAGATAAATAAATAACACAGTGCAGAATGAATTATGCAGGCGAGTCAGTGATACATCAAGTCACACATCAAGGGCTTGCTATCAACTCTCTTCTCTCAGAAATGGTTATTTTAACTTAATAACATTCTTATCTCTTTTGTTTCTCATTCCAAGGTATTCCTTATTAAAGTGAGCTGCTCAGGGTTAGCAATAGCATGACAAATTTTGCAGGAAGCTTGTAAACAAGAAGAAAGTCTGATGTAACAGATCAGCAGAGGTATTGTACCTGTGGGCATCTGCACTGGCCTCGGTCCAGAATCAAGGCTTGGAAACTTCAGAATAGGAAAGTTAAACTCTTGACCTGCCTGACTTTCCCTCAACTTCGCAGGACTCCTCTTCCCTCTTCTCCCTTTTGCTCCTTCCTTCTCCCTGCTTTTCTGCCTTCCTCCTTCTTTCACAGCAAGACTCTAGTCTGGGTGTCTTCAGTTGTCTTCTTAACTCCCTCCCTGTCCCTTATGGCAGCTCATTAACAGCTGGCTCCTATGGTATCCCATGAGGTCATGTCGTTAATTGTATCTCTCTTCAGTCCTACCAACATACAGCACAAGTTCCTGGGGCTGTATGTGCGTCCTGATTAAAAGAACATACATGTCACGTTTCATGTATAGCAGGCTGCATGCCTTGCCATGTCATGCTGTTTTCTCACTCATAATATACGGTTGTGGGGCTGTAATTCTTCCTTCCCTTTGATAGCCTATATAAACACTGTAATTTGGTTTTCCGAGAGCGTCGTATAACACAACCAAAGTGGGATGACTATGAATTACTGACAAAACATACAGCCAGCTGACCTAAAATCTCAACTCAAGCAGGGAAAAAGACTGACTGGAAAGTCATCAGCACATGTCCCAGAAGTCCTGGCACCAACAGAAATCAAATGTCTCTAGATAAAAGACCTTTTAAGTTTACCGGATACTAAAGGAAATAATTCTGTAAACTAACTAAAATGGTGTTTTATGTGTCACCACAGCTTTAAAAGATACAGGATACAAATTAAGGAGAGAAGAAAAACATCATGAAGAAACTCCATAAGGCTGAATCCTGCAGAGCTTCAGTAGGTCCACCTCCGTCTCATTTGGACTAGATCCCAGAGGGGACTACTTGGGGTTTCCTCATTCTCTCAGAGTCACAGGGTAGAGAGGGGGCCAAAGTCAGAACAAGGGCCCCTACCGTGAGAAAGCCCTCTCAGGACCTCCACAATAAAAGCATGGAGCCATCCCTCGGGATGCTGGCTCTAATTAATGACATCAAAGAGTCCGGCCAAAAGATTGCCTCAGGAGCCTCACAGCACTCATGCAACAGAGTTAAGAGTCGCAGCAGTGATGATGATACCGTCAGTATGTGTTGCTATGTATGACGAAGTGCAGCGTAGCTTATTAAGAATACTACCTACTGAAAGAGCAAAACTAATTTTTCTGCTCTTTCAGAGTGTTGACAGTCTCTCAGAGCATTAATAGATCATGTCGAACTGTTTGTCATGCATTCTCATCAATGGCAGCCTGTGTTCAGACAGTCCCTCCCCAGCTGAAAGGCTCATAAAGTGAGAAGACAGCGGCTAAATGTCTGTGGTCTGCATGCACTCTGCCGTTGGGCCTCTGTCAGTTTTTCCAATGAAAAATGACATGTAGTGCACATTTCTACCACAGGAGGGCAGTCACTTGCTAAACTCGAACAAAGCTTACATGCAGATGGTGTGACAATGGATAGGGGTTGTTCATTACATGTAAGACACAGGAATTACTATCACAAAAATGTAATGTGCTTTTAAAATGCCCTCATAGCAGCTCTCTAATCAATGAAAATCTGAATAGACTGTGCAATAAACCTAGTTTTGATCCTTTTTAAAAGTTCACATAATGTAAAAGTGACCTTCAAATTTTAATATCTTAACAAGCCTTATTAATCCAAGACACATTTGCTGTAGCTTTCTCTTGACTGTGAACTGGTTCTTTTGGTCAAAACATACTGAGTATACTATTTGATGAATGTAGGTTAGTAAGGCTTTTCTCTCAGTGAATTAGCATTTTATAATCTGTGGAATTTAAAGGACCAAAGAACAGGGCATGTTTTCCATCATGGCTCTGTTAATATGTGACTTTCCGTTCCTGTTACAGTGCAGCGGAGGCATTTCTGAAATCTCCTCTTAGTAAATGATTAGCCCTGCACATGTGGCAGCTGTCAGCCACTCCGACTGTGTAGGTCCTGCACTGATTCACACACTGGCGAAAGATTTACAGCTCAGTCTGCCACCTACAGGCAAAACAGGGAAATCACCATAAGATGCTTTATGAGTATAACCTTTATTTACCTAGGGTTGACTGGATTGAGTCAGTTTGTTCCTGCCCATTACAAGAGTCTTGAATCATTTACTCGTTCTTTATCAGTGGGGCAGGAAATCACCAACCGCTTCCAGGCAACTGTAGGTACAAAGTGGCTTTAGAAACAGTTGCTGGTAAACTGTGGGATGCATAGTGAGAAGCACTAATAGCTGTGGACAAATCAGATCTGTTCATGACTGATCTGTGAGCTGGTTATTTATGACAACTTAGGGATGTTATCGTAAAAATGCACAGAGAGACCAGGAGTTGTCTCTGCGGGTCACTGTGGGGAAGTTTAAGTTCATTTTAAAGATATGAGAAGTACTCTTAGTCAAACTGATTGCTTCTAAATGTTAACTCCATCATTTATTAGAAATTATACCTGTTTTGTCATTGTAACTTTTGACTATGCCTTGCATATCAACTGAACATTATGTCACTTATTTGTAGTGTGTGAAACCTATTGTATTGTTTGTGTTTATTGTTGGAACAATGTTTATGCTGCCCTGTTTGCCTGGTCAGTCCTGAAAAAGATATTTATATTTTGATAAATAAAGGAGACGTATCTATATATAAGGTTGAGCTCTGTTTGTTTGCCTGTATTTTGTCAGCTAGGACACTTTTCTTGTGTTTTTTGTCTCTGCAAAGCAAGTTTAAGATATCTCAAAAATATATATTCAATTATGACTAAAAGAGAATGTTGGATCCATCATAGCTACATGTTGCTTCCTAAATTAAAATATTTGGGTATATAAATTATATAAAGGCTCAACTGTAATGATAAACATGCATTGATCTATTTTCAAGTGTTCCTGTCCTCTTCACTGTCAGCCTGTTCCACATAGAACCTGGACAGGTTGCAAGTCTATCAGAGGACTAATGCATTCACAGAAGAAAATGTCATGACACATGGTTATGACACAGGCAGAGCATGCCAACAAATATCTATGTAATACATAATGATAGTAGGAGTAAACTGTTGTTGCAGTTAGTACACAAAAAAAATCTCCATACTTATCCATAATAAGTGGACAGAAAGTGAGACTTGTGACTTTAAAAATCAATCAAACTGTTACTGTTTGTTCAATTTCAAAAAGAGAAAGAAAAAAGACTACTTCAAAGGTGCAGTCATACTTGAAATTTCTTTCCAAGCCTTTTCACCACCACCCACAATTTATCTAATTTTTTCCAGCTATATGCGTTGCATTCTGGGGAAAAACTGTCCATAACAACATCCACAAAGAGTGATGGTACATATTATGCTTACTGTCTGATTTGTGACATATTTTTTACATTTTTCCATTGTAAAAACACTATATACACCAATTTGATGAGAACTGTCAAGTAGTTGTGGAGTGTTTTCATTATTCTCTTTATTCATGTATAGTATTTGTTAAACAAAAAATATTATAACTCTAAGGCACAAAATTGAGAACAAGAGCCATAGTTTTAATTGGATGAAATGTGATGATGGAAGTGTGAGAATTGGACCAACAGCTACCAACATTGGCATAATAGCTTTTAGCTCCCTGACTGTATCATGTACTGCCCTCTGAAAGGAGCAAACAAAATCAGCATAACAATCACATCCACAACAGACAGGTTCATGAATAAAAGATAAAGTAGCTTCACGTGTACTAAGTCAACAATGCATAAGGCTACATCCTCACTTATCATCAAACCTCCACTTGAATGAAGGAGCAGTTAAATTTGTTTCACACACAGATGATCTAACGTGCCACATGTTGAAGCAGACCGTTGATGAATAATTCAGTGCTTTTGGAAGAGGAGCCTTGAATAGAAGAGGATGTAGTCTAACTAGATTCCTCACCTAGAAGAGCCCTTTTTACCATTACAACTTCTCAAAAGACAGAACAACACAAACCCCTTTTCAGAGCCGGTCTCAAACAATTATCCATCTCCTAGTCAGAGGAAGAGCATAGAAGAAAGAAAGAGCTTGTCCTCTCAACAGGCTGAAGTATTCCTGTCATCTCTATGCTAAGAGTTAACAAGTGTTACACACTGTTATCCTGCTCAGAAACCTTTCACAATAATTCTTCACAATAAGCAGGTTTTCTCTCTTGATAACATGCTTTTGAAGTTTGTAGAAGATAAAAAGTGCGTCACTGGCCTTTTCTTAACCATGATAAGCAGTTACTGTTGATTACAAACATTCGAATACAAAAAGCTATTTAACACAGAGTGTACATGTCTTTTGCAGTAGCAAACAACAATGTAAAACAGCACTGTACACATACAGTACAAACTCTACAACATGGCAGAGAATAATGTGGCTGATAGCATGCTAACAGAAAGACACAAGTCTTTCAGCAAAGGCAGCCAAATAAAAGGCATTCTTTGTAACTCTGGGACACAGACACATTCATGATGAGCACACAGCTGCCACGCAATAACTTGTGTCATTTGACAAGAGAGGCACAACGTCCTCACCCTTGCCAGAGTGCACTAATAGCCTTTCCGGGGCAGAGACCAGAGCCCGCTAGCTGAAGGGAGGTCAACAAGCCATGAAGAGGGACCATGAAGGGACAGAGCCAGACAGAGCTTCTTGTCCCGGAACACAACAGCTCCACAATAAGGAGAAAAACCAAACAGGCAGAGGCAGCGACCAAGCTTTTAGTCATGGTGCTGGCATTCAGCTGCTCAGGGTTTCCATCAAGCCCAGATGAAGTTTCCAGGACTTTTGCGCAGCCAAACAAAGACACTTCAACAACCTAAAATTAGCCTGTGAACAATCGGAGAATTGTCCAGTTTTGACTACAATTCAGCTTTATTCAAAATGAAAATGGCTTGGAACCCTCCTGAAACGCAATAAATATGTTCATTTTTTAACTATAAATGGGCATAATTACAGGATATTTATAAAGAAAATCAGAAGCACCTCATTAAATGATCACTTCTGGATTGCTTTAATAAAAACTTTTACTAATATTCCATAAGTTCCACAGCAAAACCTTTAAGAGTTTTAGTGTAAATAATATGAGATGTAAATAATATTATTTTATCCAGAAGAGCCATATTGACCAGCCTGCGTGATCTAGGAGATCAACCAACTTTCCATTTAAAAAATAATTAAGATTTGATAATTATGTAAGAAGATTACGAATGAAAAAATACAGAGATTAATTTAAAAATTGAAAAAAAATCAATCAAGATTGTGTTTTTTCTCTATGATGGCAAGAGGAACTCGTTAGTTCACATTTGATGGTAAGGGTACAGTAGTCCAGAAAATATGCTTAAAAAATGTATATTGGTCACAAAAAGTAAATGCATGAGTAGCAACAGCAGATGCAGAGTCTGGACTGCAGATGAGCTGAGCGGGGGGGAGTCAGAGGCAACAATGCACAAAGATACAGAGACATAGTAGCCAGAAATGAAGTATGGAATACTGCTCCAAAATCTGAGGAGTATATTCAGGAAAGGAAACACATTCCTTTACAATGAAAACAGACCCTTTCCCTTACACACCAATCCCAGTGTGCACCACCCAAACGCCTGTTTCACCCAGCTGTGCATTTATGTCCATCGACTCTCAAAGCTGAGGTAATACTGGTCAGAACTTTTGGTTAGTAGGAACTTGTGGGTCCCCAGTCCGCCCTGTTACACATCATAGGACTGAACAACCCACACAAATATCTTTGGAGGCTTTGAAATGCCATCAAATCGGAAACGTGACTAAGACCCCCACAGGCTTGCCTGGAATTTGGGGTGAAACAATACTGAGCAACTCTGCTCATCACCATGGCCCCCACTCACTTTCAACCTGCTATGTCAACAGGGCTGGTCAGCTGGAATGCAGGAGCCACTGCGACACAGTGAAAGTCAGCCCTGTGACTCTGCATGCTCCGCAGTCAGTCCCTTAAAATACTGCCTCGCTGTTATCTCTCACATTTCAGGTATGCGCCACACAAGGTGAGACATGAGATATGGAAGGAAATAAGATTAAAATAGTGCTTAAATGCAGCTCTCCTGAGGGGAATGAAGAAAAAAACACCACACTGCAAGAAAATCGACCAATTAAACCATTTAAGGGAAGTTTAATTTAAAAAATTACCAAAATCACTATTACCAAAATAAGGTTTAATCACAGCACTTATGACAGCCAATGAAAAAGAAGTGTGAAGCACAGTCATTTATCTTCTTAGAAACAGACATGTCGTAGAAAATTGTATTATCCCCAAAAGGTCCAGAACTACTTAAAGTTTGTATTTACTTTCTTGAGCTAATTGCTTGATATTATGAGAAAACTGTTGACTGAAAAGTTGACATTTACTGTGGGGTTGACAGTCTACTTTTTATATTCATTAGTGTCAGTACTACATTTCTCACATTTTATATACAAAACAACTCAGCAAAAACATGTTATTTTTCTACATTTGCAGCAATTTGGTGTTGTGATTTATAAAACACGTACTTAGCTGAAAACAGTCTTATGACAGATAAGGACCATGGGTGTATGCATTCAGTTGAATATTAACATTTACAGCAGATATATGATATTTAGGAGAACAGTTATAAAAGGCTAATTTTATCTTTGGTCACTTTAAAGGCAGTGTATACCACACAGAAAATGTCAAACTGTCCAATGAAAACTGTCAAATGATATTCACTCAGACTGCAGTGACTGTAAAGCTCATATTTAGAGGTAGTTAAAATGTCACAGCTGACAATAAACTTGCAAGTAAAAGCTCTTAAAATTACTTTTAACTAACATTAAAGAATTCAACAACCCACTTCAAACATGGACATGTTTTCAGTCCTTGTCCCAGATGACCCAAATTGTTGGTTTGCTGTCAAACCAGGCATCTGTATTCTAAAAACACATGCCAGGTTACATGACTGCACACGCCTGCAAACATCAGATCAAGAAGATTTCCTCCTGAACAAAACAAGTGTACGTACACACAGCTCCAGGACATCCTCACACATCAATTCAACAGTAAACTCTGTGTATCCTCATAAAAATATGCCTCATGCATAGCCTCTGTGTTCTGTAATCCTGCCGACACAAGGCTATATTCTTTGACTCATGCCCTCCTCGGTGTGACTGAGAGGACAACTATGCTGCGCGCTGCCATGTGAAGGGTGAAGTTTCTGACCGATGAAGCTGCTTGTGTTATGAAACGCAGCCACCCTTTGATCCAGCACTAGGGTGTTCACACCTCCAGGAGGGAGCAGGAGTGGTAGTGCTTTGTCATTTCTTTTGTTATGCTGCCCTGCCCCCCCCTCTACCACGACTGACCAGGTAAACGCAAAGAGCTCAGAGGTACGGAGAAAGATGAATGGGAGGTCAAGCCATGTTGTATGTAAAAACAACCACTGCTCCTCCTTGCCACATACAGCAGTCCATGAACGAGCTGTTGGCTTGTAAAACTGTCTCGACAGACATTAACTGATATCTCTTGTTTACACTGTGGGCTGAACTCTCGACACGTAACAGATCCTACAGCTTAACACCCTTCAGTGTTCGCTGTAGTCAGTCTGTCTCAATTATTTACCACCACTGCACTCTTGACTACTTCTTGGCTGAAGGTCAAGTGTGGCTTTGTCTACAGTGGCTCACACATACACACACACTTTGTTTTACCACTATATCCGTCTTCCAATGATTATTTCTATGGAAGTACACCTTTATCTGGAAACAATTAACAAGGAGAACAGATATGAGCTGACATTTCCAAAACAATCTCAGCACTGCCCTTGCTCACTTGCCACCAGGTTCTCCTGAATTCACATTCTCATACTCACACAAATGTGTCATAGCTCACAAACTGACTGCCAACCTGCTAAGCCGCTACTCCTTACATTTCTCAAAGCCTAACAAAGAAGTGTTGATTTAAACAGAATACTTAATTTTTTAACTCTTTAGACAAAGCTGAAAAATAAGGCTTAGATCAAACCAAAAGACCAACCGTCTGAGCTGTCACGTCTGCTCAAACTTGTCTCCTACCTGAAGCGATCCTCTTGAGAAGTTGTTGCCTGGCAATGATCCTGCCAAGCCTGTACCCAGAGCGTCTGCGGTGATGGTCCATTCTCAGGTAGATATCCTGAGTCTCTGGGGTCATACTCCCAAGACACTCGCTGCCTGTGGACTCTGAGAGCTCTCGAAACATAGCTGAAACACTGTTCCCCAAACAAGCCTCTGACCGCTGGCTGGTGCACGCTCACCCACACACTCTCCCACAAACAGAAAACTTCACATACAGGCGCAAAAAGCCTTAAGTGAGCTGAGAGAGACACCAGAGCAGAGGCAAGGGGGAGGAGTGCCAACACTTCATCTGCAGGTCACATGACCACACTGAGGCCAATAGCAGGGGAGCAGTAGGAGTACTGCCCACCTTTCTGAGCTGAATCCAGTGTCTGTGTGAACGCTTGTCAACTTCCCCCTGCTCTGGAGGGAAATATAAATACCACTGGAATGCCGATGAACTGACTCAGGAGAGCAGGAGTGGAAGAAAGAGGGGTGTGGGAGGGCTTACAAAAATAGTGGTTTTGGACCCGCCCTGCACTAGAACAACTCTTCTGCTGTTGCTGGTCACACAGGTGCCAAGTTTACCGGGCAAAAGTGAGCCTGTGCCATTTTAGAGAAATACAGAGAAGAGAGAAGAAGAGGGAGAAGTTGTTTTCCTGGTCGGAGAATGCTAATTTTCTGCTCCCCCACCCCCACCACATAACCCCTAGTTCCCGCCACAGGAAGGCCTCTCAGCAGGTCTCCTCAAAGTGTCAGCTCCTCAGGGGAAAAAGAAATTTTAGCTTGAATACATATGAGTGACCTATATCCCCTTCACTCAACACAAAGGGAAAGATCAGGCCCCAGCTTGTCATCTGTTCACTGCTGGTGGCCGTTCAGTGACAGTTGTGACAATGAAGCCCTGGTCCCTACTGCCAACTAAAAATATATAGTATTCAATAAAGAATATTAATGTTTATTAATATACTTTTGCAGTAAATATATGAGAAATGCTCAGTGCTAAAATGCTAAAAGGTGATTTAAAATATGTGTCAACCAACATCAATCAAACTGACTTTAAATTAAGTTTGCACACAACACGAAAAAAAAGGGCTTTTTGAATAATTTTTAATTAATAACCTATACTATCCTATACCATACTACACTATACTATACCATACTACACTATACTATACTACACTATACCATACTATACCATTCTATACTATACTATACTATACCAAACTATAGCAAATTATACTATAATTTTGAATAGGCTATGTGGGTTTTAGTCTGTTGTTACATTTCATTTTCAACTGGAAGAGTTGTGCTTATGGACATCAATCAAAAACAAAAACAAAAACAAAAAAAAAAACCTAAATGGAAATACACAAAGATTGTACACAACGTATAATTCAAATGACTTACAGACCTTATGCAAACTGAAAGGCTACAACTGCAAACTGCAAATATAAAATTTCCATTATTTCTCATTTTAGCCCTTCAATAGCTCTTCCCTAAACATTGACGGTGAGTTTTGTAGGACTATAGTGTCTATCAACAGCAATGTTTTCAGTTTAAATGCACAGACTCAAAACCAACTTTGAATTATTACGTTACATGTGTTTTGAATACTGCTTCATTCCATGCATTTAGTGATAAACTTTAGTGTACATAATCCATCCACCACATGTAAACATATGGCTTATATTTTTGGCCATTGGTGATTTAAATCAACTGTATCTGCGGCTGCTTTTTTCATGTTATGTTACAGTAGAGCTCTGACCATTCTTTGTTCTCTATCATTCTCACACATACTTGTTTACTCTTTTTCTCGTGATTCTAGCTGTGCCTCTGTTCCTGTGCAGGTAACCTGAGAGAAATGTTAAACCAGAGTGAAATTCTTGTAAGTGACAGACTTGGCCGATAAAGTAGATTCTGATGAATAAAAAGTAATGGTGTAAGGTAATTTACACCATTTGAGACAATAATATTTAATGTAAACTAAAACTCAAAGGCTGGTTTACAGCATAAAACAATAATCTCCTCACACTAGCAAAGTCCACATCCGCACAAGCTGACCCACCCAGCGCCAGTGCTGGCTCCTGCCACTCTCCTGGTGACCTGGACTGTGCATACAGGCTTGCCTGTGTAGTGTAAGCATGGCGCCATACATGTGAATGGAGCACAAATGGGCAGGCGACCAAGTCAAACACAGCCCCTGTCTGTTTCGCTGCCTTGCTGGCAAAATCCACCCTAGCTTAAGCTCACAAAGACCACAATTCAGCAGCACACTTCAGAGCCCGCTGCAGGTTTTCATAAACTTCTCCTTGGTTTAATGACCCCCTCCACACCCTCAGGTGGAGCTTTGAATGTGTGATTGTTGCTTTTTTAAGGTACTAGGTGGTGGTGCGACACCACTCAGATGATTTCATTGGCAGTGGCTCATTTTTTACACACACAAACACCTGTGTTCATTCATACTGTACAAGGATTGCTTCAGCTGTCAGATGCTAAAAATTGAGTGGCAGCATGATTTCCCTGAACTCATGTCTGTGTTTTTTTCTTCCCTCTCAGTCTAGACGAAGAAACTTACCGAGTGCATCACACATATCAGATTACGGAATCAATCAGCCACTGCTATGCAACATCTTAATGAATGAGATTAATGGTGTTTTCATCTCTGTCTGCACCTAAATACCTCAGCAGGGATTGTGAAAGCACCACAGGATCTCCAGTGTTCACTTCTGTTGAACCTGTGTTTAACTGTGTGCTGCATGCCATGAAGAAATGGCTGTGCTGTGTCCTCAGTGGGAGTGCTGTGTGTCAGGCGCAGTGACTCCAGCCCTTATCAAACTTGCTCCAACATGCCTGTGTCTGGGTTTCAGAGCTCAACTACTATACAGAATAGCAACAGGAATCCAGATTCACGTTACACACTTACACAGACCACAGCTCTCTAAGATGCCATGACAATGAAGGCAGTAAATGTTTTTGTGCGATGACAAATTAAGCCATGTTGAAATGCAACTGTAATGCAATATCCAAGCTTCATTCATTCTCCCCAGCAGCACTTAGCCACAGTTCAGCCAGGTGTGATTACAAAAAGGAAAGCTAATACTCTGAATCATGGTGTAGAAGCGCAGGGCCCACAGATGATGAGTAAGGAGGCAGTTGAGTGGGGTTTAGACACTGCTCTGATGTGGTTTGATTCGGTGGCAGACACATGTAATCTGCACTGGGCAGTTCTTACTCTAGTGCGGCTACGTTTCCTGTGGTTAAGGCTTAAGAATAGCACCAGTGTGACTGAAGGTTTCCACCTCACGAGCCACCAAATGTCTGAATTCTGAGCTCAGGTCTGGGAGAAAATCCCACTTTAACACTGCAAGTCCAGTTGTGCCGCTCTGCAGGTAACCTGAGGCATTTGATAATTTAGTAATGGCCCAGTGGAGAAGGTTGGAGGTGCTTTGTGGCAAACGTTTTACCCACTGTGAGGATCACACCATGCATAATAATTCAGAGTCTTAATCTCATCTTCTAGCAGCAAGCACTCCTCCAGCAGCTGCATGAAGCTACCGGGTTTTCCCCAAAACAGAGGTGTGTCCCAACATATTTAGGCTTCTCCCCTGCAGATTAATAAGCAATACATGAGTAATAATATATATTTCTTAGATATAATTATAATGCATCAGGGAGATGATAAACCTCTTTCATTAAAACTTCAGGTGAATAGATTTCTTATCATATCCAATTTAAATGCAGTTCTGTTGGCTTTATTTTGACTTGTATCAGGAAATGATCTGGCAAAGCACTATGACTAATAGATTATGACCTACAGATCATCAGTGTGTAACTATATGACTTTGTCACTTGTAAGAGCAGTAACTGTCCTCCTGGTATTAATGTTACAGTAAAACTGGAAAACAAACAAAAACACTTAACATGTTAACATAAGCTGTAAATAATATGCTTGCACTCCTTCACACAATGAAGTTTCAAACTATAAAGCTGATCTTTCAAAACCTTCGGACTGTAAAACCAATTTACTCAGGTGATGCATGTTCCAGACTTGCAACTTAATATTTCAGATTCACAGCCCAAATATTTCTCTAATAGTGTTTCACCATATCTTCTATTTTCATTCTTCTGTGAGGAGAGCTGACTTAACTCAAAGTCAAACCCTTAAAATGATTTAATGCTTTGTGAAATATAAATTCATTTATTCATAAAAAGTATGACAGCTCACATATATCAGTATATGACTCCTGCTTTCCAGTCAACCAGTGACAGTTAAAAACCATTTAACCACAAAGGTATATATGAAGCCCACCTTTCTTTCTCATTGCTTGCTTACTGCAGAGTGACTTTTCACTCAGTAGCAGGATTTTAAAAATGTTTAATGAATAGGCTTCACATTTCTTATCTGATAGACTGTTGTACTTAATTTAAGTCAATCTGGTGTGTCTAGTGTGCAAAAAAGGTTTAGCATTTCTCTTTAAAAGCTGACTTCCACAAATGCCACTCCTCAGTATTTGACTGTAAATAGGCCACCATCTGTGATTTGACACACATTAATTTCCTTTTTGACTGGCCAGATTGTCTGATGAGTTAGAAATTACCTGTCAGCGATCAAAAATGCCTGACCTGAATTTAGGGCAAATCCAGAGTTTTTCTTTATGATTTAAGTTGAATTTGTTTTGGAAATGAAAGATGAGTTCTTTTCCTGTCTGCCCCATATTTCACGTTAGCCTTGAATTCAGCCTGATATGCATAATCATCATCATCTAAGAAGAGACAAAAGAAACTGCAGATATGTATGTCCACAACACACCTAAACATTCACAGAACTTTCAATCTCTCTGTCAAGTCAGTCAGCTGCATCAGGTCTATGTCCCCCTGTTTAATGTGTAGCTCAAGGTCTCAGGAGTGCAGACACTGCCAGATAAATGGCACACATCACTGAGATACACAATGAGTAAGGAAAAGAATGCGAGATCAATGTGTCAAATATCCACACAATGCCCTCTCAGCTGCTGCATCAGTAACATGCCTTAGCAGGCAACACAGCTGAGTGGAGCGTGTATCAGACTTCATGCTCAAAATACAACAAAACAGCAGCTTTGAGTCCTTTGAAACAAAGTGAACACACTTTGCCTGGTCTTTGTTTGTATGACATTCCACACGCAGACTCCTCCTAATGAAGACAGCTGTGGCTCATGTGGCTTTCCCTCACAAGGAGCTGCTGCATTCAAGTTACTGCACCTAGTGGTAGATGTCAGTTACAGCACAAATTCCTGATTTCAACTTTCAACACACAAAAACATGAATTAACCTCTAACTCCTCAGTGTGTTTCCTCAGATTTATCCCAAAATAGTTTTAGAGCTGAACTTAAATATTTTCCACATTGTAGTATTTCATATACATAATTTTTTCCATGGTAAGATTCTATGAAGCACAATACCGAAAGCCTTAATGAAGACTAAATATCCAAATCAACAATGCCATCTTTAGATGGCAGCATCCAGTGGATGACTCTTGACCTCCATGACTCCATACACATTATGTAAGAGAATGTTTGTTTGAGAGACTTGGCTTGGGATATTAATAACAATAAAGTTCAGTGTGATTGAACAATCCTTGGCAGAACAATATGTCTTCTCCTCTAGAGAGACAGGTGCTGTTTAAGAAGTTTGAGCAAATATGAACAGACCACAACAGCGGAGTCACGTTGCAAGGAAAATGTCTGGGTCTACAGCCCGGTTAAAACAGCAAAAAGACAAACAGCAGATAAACTGCTAATCCCTGAATAATGTCTCAATTTGAAACTAATGGATGCAGCTGCAATACTGTCACCTATGTAGAGAAACAGGAAAATAATGTAACGTAAATGTGAAGTTAGACCGGGAGACAGAGACTAGATGGATAAAATGAATGGATGGATAGACGGAAGCTAAATTATCTTTTTAATGCTATAATTAACGCTTTAAAATTTTAATGTTTTGATATAATATCATCTATTCGCACGTTTGTACCTTTATACTGCAATGCATATGAAAATAATGATCATATGTTGCTCACCCTCATTCATCCATCAACTCAGATTGCAAAAATTACCCATCAGCGCCACCCTGCGGCACTACAGGGCCGTGGTCGTTTAAAGTTGGTGTCATTAAATGAACACCCTACAATATTATATGGCCGAGGTTTCTACAAATCTACACGTGTACAAAATGTTGTTAATTGATTTATTAGTCAGACAATAAAACAGGCGGAAATGTGAGCGCACAGCAGCTAAACAGCGCACAGCTTCGGCTCTTTTACAGTCACATCTTTAATTGTTTAAAATGATCTGGACTGCATGTACATTTTTATCTAAACGTTTTAGGATCAACATGTTTTAGCATTGCACTGTTCATTTTCATTTTTAAATACAGGCGGACCTCATCGTTATGGGAAAGAAACATACCAAAACCAGGACCAATTAATACAATTTTTAAAAATGTATTTTTAAAGTAAGTACCCCATGGTGGACCACTTTCGTGATACTTAAGGCACACCAATGATACTTGCGTCGTTTCCAAATCCCACCGGCCGAAAATGAGCTGAACTGTGGCAGTTAACCCCTTTCCTCTCTAAACGGGTTAGGGTCTGCCTGTAAAGGGCTACTGACCTGCCAGTCTCCGCTCCCTGACATTCTTCCAGAGTAAATCCCAAGCTTTGGATGTGGAGTTCCGCAGCTGCTCGCTGAAGGACCGCCGGAGCTTCAGTTTCGCTGAGTTTCTTCTAGATGTCATCGCAAATCCGCCGCTCGCTCATAATAACAAAATCCTCCTCGTCTCACACGAACCCGTTATGTTTAAGTGTCCGACAGAAAATCACCTTCCCTTTTCCCCCGTTATTAACCTTTTCTCTCCTACAGCAGCGGACCTGACTTTCGGAGCCGGTTTACAAACACAGCTGTCAACATTTTGAGGGAAAAAAATAAATATATTCCTCTTGGTAGAGAAACGCAGATCAGTGAAACGAGTAAAAGTAACAAAGTGATAGTAAAGCACCGGGACAGACTTTCACACTTCACACCAGATGTGTGTGTACGTGCGTCTGTATGTGTATGTGAAGAGATTCACGCGCAGAGAGCGCAGCGAAGAGGGACTTTCAAGTGCTGCGGGAAAACTGAGGATTCCCGACTGAGCGCATGCGATCCCTCCAACACAATGCGAAGTTTGAATGGAGCAAAGAAACTGAGAGCTCGGAGGACTGATGATAACAACAGATGTCGACATTTAATTGTTTTCAAAACTTTTTAGCAGAATACGTATAAATGTATTGATAATTTAGGTTAATCAGTCTATGTTTAATATTAAGTTATGTCGCACATTTATTACCCAGCAAACAGACATTCTCGTGATGTTCCATGAGGAATGTCACTTGGCAATATTTTCTAAAACCCTTAAAAACATCACAAGGAGGCCTGCGTGTTTTGTCACAGTCATGTGAATGTTAATTGGTTTATGTGCAATAATTTATCAGAGGAACAACACAAGAACATTCCTTACAGTAAGGCTGAAAAAATGTTTTGGGTCCCACTGCAGAAACACAACTGTAATTGTGTTACAGATACACTACTATGTCCTTCCTCCTATATCCACCAGGTTAAAAAGGGTAGAAACATGCTTTTAGCAAGACTGACATAATAAATACAGACAAGTACTTAGAGAGGAAAAGTGTAAATTTTTTTCCAGAATGTTCTTCAAACTAAAAATGGCTCCTTCAGTACAAACTGTTCTTAAGACTGCAGCTGAAAATAGCTGAAAAGCTATAGTTAATTTAGATTACGACTACTGTATGTAGTAATGCTGTAATGTCGGAAAAACAATGTCTGGCTGCTATATTTAGCGCAAGTTTCCCCTTTAGTTTCCTTTGGGAGAACAACTTAGACAACCCTGACGGACATGATTTCCAGAATATAACAACCCCCAGACAGAATTTCAAACCCAAGTCCTTTTCTAATTATTTTTAGACAGAAAGCGTTTTGGCAGTTTTCTTCACAGGGTTCAAAGGAGGAACTAAAGCTCTACGTAGAGCACCTAAAGGCACCACAAGCTGCAAGCCACTCAACACCCCCCAACAACCACAAACAGACAGCAGCTCTCAGATGACACATTTCAAACCTGAGCTATCACTTTCCTCAGCACTGTCTCTTACTTCATTATCATCCCCCAAACAACAAACTTTGAAAAAAAAACTACAACATTACAGTAATGTTAAATTACAGGAAAATGTGTATGTGGTGATCACCACCTCTACAATCATTTCCCTTCATACAAAATAAACCAATTTATTGACTTTTCTGAGGATTCCCATTAGATTGGTGTTGTCTATTATTCTAAAGCTTAGTGAAAGTTCAGCGAGTTCTTCCCAGGTAAGTGAGAGTAGGTCAACCCTCCAACAGAAACATGGCTTCAGTTTCAGCACCATTTACTTCTGTTGTCACAATATCTAACACCGCAGATACTGAAAAGAAAAGAAAACCTCAGCCCACTTCTGAAGAACAAACATGCTAAGTTCTTCTATAAGTCTGCTGCTGCCTTCTCAACTTCAGTAATCATTATACCATAATTATTCTAGGAATTTCCTCCTATTATTGTGTGCCCATTCAGGCAGCGCATGACCTAAAAATGGTGATATCATATCAGCTGCATGAGTTTCTTGTTCACCAGCTCGGATTACTGTCATAACAGGTTTAATATCATTATAAACACGAAGTGTTAACACAGAGCAACTGGCTGAAGATTGACAGTTTCTTAAATGAATAAATCTCTGCTGACCTGAGTTTGCCCTCTCCATATGAAGCTGAGCTAACATTACTTCATTTCAATAAGGAGAGAGCCCCCATTTGCCACTGAGCAGGACGGCTGATTTACACATTATTACAAGGTCACAAAATGAGATAAGTGAGCGCCAAAGGAGTGTGCAGCTAAAGGGGGAATATTAATGACGGAGTCAGCTTTCCATTTGCTCTGTCTGAAACTGACATGTGCGATCAGGAGGAATAAACCCAAAACTTGCTTATGAGACACGTATCTGCTCTCATCTTACTGAATCCTGACATGAAAACATCAGCATCTACATATCTCAGGTTAAGACTCTGCTAAAGACAGAATAACAGAAACATCAAAGATCATACCCTGCTTTGAAGCTAGATATGTAATCTTGCTGCTTATTCATGGCAGAGGAACGAATTCACAGAGTGTGACAGCTTTTTTTATCTGCATTTGGATCAAGCTGAATTTGTCACCTTTATTTTAAAGTTTAGTGAGTCACGGGATTGAATATGTGAGGAGAACATAGATGCTTTTTTGGGTCAGCGTGGGTCAGAGGGAGTAACCTGTCCACCAGTGATCAGCATGTTGCTATTTTCAGCCTCACTTGTTCAGACCCCAGGCTAAAATGCAGCTTGGCAGACAGAAAATACACATACACACACACTTGTCAAGAGAACCTGTTTAATTTGAGCCTGTGACTTTTCAGGAAAGGTCAGCGTTAGGCTGAGTCAAGCAGCTTGTTTCATGCTGTCATGTGTAGCAGGACACTTATAGAGAAAAGAAAATATTCTGGCAATTTAATACACAAAACATTAATCTATGAATTCAAGATAATACAAGTGTTATATCTTCTGTGGTATGACTGTGGCCAAGGAGCTAAAGTGGGTTGTTTACTGTTCACACGGTTGGTGGTTCAAACTTCCTCCTGTCCTCATGTCAAAGTGTCTTTTGTAAAGACACCAAACCTCAGCTTGTTCTGTGGTGGATGCACAAGCTAGCACATTCCTAAATGCCTAAATGCCTGGTCTCAAGCCCAGATAAATGAAGACCGTTGCATCAGAAAGGGCATCCAGTGTAAAAAGCTTATATCAAATCAAATATGTGGATCATGAGATCAGATTTCTAGGGTTGGGCTTGACCTGTTTTGCCAGCAAGAGAAGAGTACCAGCAGTTTACTTCCTACCAACTTCATTAACTTACAAAGATAACACAGAATATTGGATTGTTTTACAATAAAGAGCGCTAAACAATCTTCAAACCACATGTCTCCATCATTGTACTAATTCTTTGGATGATACAGACTGACCCGGGTTGAAAACAAGATAATGAATGAGTGTGTTAGCTGTCAATGTTGCAAACAAGGTTTCAATCTCCAGGCCAAGTGACTGACATGGACAGAAAGACAGACAATACCATCCCTGTCAGCTCCTGACAGTAAAAGTGATGGAGGAAGCACAGCAACGAGGTTCTGACCTCTCTCCACATGAATCACCAGAGAGGTAAACACTCCCCTCTCCTACTCTAAAAGAAACAACCTTGCACAATAAAGATGAGCATTATCGCAGCGAGTGTCATTGTGGCGAGACGATGACTTAGCCTCTGGAGTGGTCCTTGGCAATGGAAGTAATAGCAGATGCAAAGAGAGGAAACATCAATCAGCTTGAGAATGTTTTCCCTCGGCTGACTCACCCACTTGTTTGTTTTGGCCAGGCAGCTTTTAGTAAGTGCTCATTTTCCCGTTTTCCCTGAAAACCTGGCACGTTTTCTGGACTAGTTCTTGTCAACTCTCTTTGACCATCTCAGCCCCTGTCTTTTATAAACACACACAGATAAACACACACATATTTATTTGTCCACAAGATATCTAAATTCCAAAGTTTGCTGTGTGTGTGTCTGGTGACTGATGCGGAATACTTCCCCATGGCTGCAGTGGGAAAATCCCAGATGTGAGGAAACTGATTTCTCCTCCACGATTGGGTCATGCTGTTGGCCAGGAGGTCTTACACCAGGCCCCCTTCAATAGTCTGGGAGATTGAGCTTCCCAGCCTAATGGAAACAAGGCTCAGGGAGCGGGGAGTGGGGAGATCTCCCCTCCACCTCCACCCTGGCCCCTCAGGGCTCGTCCCAGGCATGTGCTATAAATTTCCTGACCATATATTCCCAAGTCGAGTTCATTTTTCCAGAGAAGCCACACATGTGGTGTACATCTGGGTTTAGATTATGGGTTGGGGAAGAAGGAGTGACTTAGGTCCCAATCCATTAAAGAGGCCACTAATTCTGTTTTCTTAGAGGAACATTTGTTGTAGAGGTTGTTTTTTATAGAATCATTCATTTACAAACAGATGATCAATTATGTCATATCTGTTTTTTCCAAAGTAGAAGACAAAACATAAAAACCCGCAGTTTGTTATATGACTCACTATTTTTTTTCATCCAAATCTGCCTGCTGCAGCAGTTTATTACATAACTTCTCACACTAAATTACAACTCTAAGTGAGATTAAAAAAAGAAAAAGAAAAAGAAAAACTACAGTTAATTTCAATATCATGAAACATATGTTGAAGTGGGAGCTCACAGGGGTCAAAGTTCCTATAAAGAAGAAGAATGTAAAACTGGCACGACAAGCGTACGTGGCTTTTGTTTCATTGAATGACAAAGCATGTAATGCTGTCAGGTCTGAATCTGTTAGGGCTGCATTGCCCACAAAAATGCATGGGAAAACATTTACACCACTGTCCAGCACCTGGTTTCTATTAGAGCAATGAGGATCTAATCACAGAGGTGCATTTCTCTCTCAATCACTCTCCCGCTTTTTCTCTCGAAGGTGGCAGATTTAAAATAAGCTCATTTTATATTGATTTGAAGTTATTTTCAAACTGGTCTGAAATCGCCTTTTTCCACAAGGGACCATTTTCCATTACCTTTCTGATGATGTGAAATGGAAATAAAAGGAGTTTTGCTCCGAGGCCCTTCATAGCAATCACCTGTAAATACAGCTGACAGGATAACTCTTCATACATTACATCTCAGGATATACATTAGCATGACATTAGCCTTCACAAAACTAATTCAAACAGGAAGTCGATGTTTATATTTCAGGATGATTGTCACGACAGAGAGAGTGGAAAAGAGTCTTACAAATACTGAAACTGACAGCTGAAATAAGACGAAACCTATCGACGGTCATAAAGTTTTCCCTCCTATGCCAAATATGAAGTCCTATTGGAAACAAGTTGCAGTTTTGCCTACAAAGTTCTCAAGCTACAAATTATTCTTAAGCAGTTATATATAACATCTCTACTTAATTGAAACCAACTGTGGCAATCAACATCTGGATGAGCAACCAGACCACATGTTTTCAAAGCTTGAGTCAGCAACACAAGAAAAACACAAAGAGTACAAGAAAAAAAAGCTTTTATGCCTCCACACTAATAAAAATTTTAATTTGCATTTTAAACAGAAAATTAATGGTCATTTCCAAATGTGAAGCCTGTGTGGAATTTGTAATCAGCTTGTCCAACAATTCTGTTCGACTCATCAGCCATGAAAAGCTGGAAGTACAGTGTAGGTATTGTTTTCAAACTGAGACACAAACAGCTCCTGCTGGGCCCTTAACTTTTAAAGCCGCTGAGCCAGAGAGGATGCAGGAAGTCTGCTCTGCCTCTGCCTGCTATTGCTCTTTGATTACTGAGCCAAATTGTTTAATCAGGTCTGAAACCACAAGAAAGCCGCAGTGCTACACTGCCCCGGGACAGAGCCTCTTTTAACAGAGGACTGTTTTTTTCGTTATCTGGGCACAGGTGGAAGCGCACAGCTATGTAAATCTCCAGTAGCATGGTTGCTCCCGTGCAAAAGGACACAGTGTTTGGTGTGAGCTGTGCCACGTGCTCTACCAACTCAAGGATGGAGATGCGAGGGCCGCGGGCTCAGCGGAGGCGCAGACTTTTTGCCTCCCTGCAACATCTGGAATCTCTGTGGTTAATGTGGGAAATTTAGGAGGCCAGTGACAGAGCCAATGTGGTTACAGTATCGAAACCGACCCTGCGGAAATGTTCTTGGCTTGGAAACAGTGTGTGTGCTGTATGTGTGTGTATGTGTGTGTATGTGTGTGTGTTTGTGTGTGTATGTGTGTGTATGTATGTGTGTGTGTGCGTGAGTGTGTGTGCACGTGTGTGTGTGTACGCTGGATCACTGAAGAACTACAAAGTGAAAAAGCTTTGGATGAGAAAAGAGTAAGTGTTTGGATTCATTTCCAGCAGAGAAGTGAGCATACACAGGAAAGGTATGGACACACAAACACACGAGAGGAGATAACAGGACTCGAGCCTGTTGACTGTTTCGTCACTTCATCCTGGTGCGGGGTCCTGAGGTAGTGTGGTCCTTCCTGGCTCATTACTTCCTTAATCTTGTTTCTGCCTTTCTTCTCAGTTGGCAGCTGAGTGCTGGACCAACCTGTTAGCTTTTGTGTTGTCTCTCTTACACACACACAGCCCCACACACACAGTGTTTGTGTCTGTCCTCCTGCGACTGGCCTGCATCCTGACACGGCTGCCCACGTCTCCTTCCTCTTACTTTACAAAACCCAGGCCTAAATTCCCCAAGACACACACACACATATGCATACAGGAAACACTCTCACCTTGGTTGTTGTGAGGAAGTTGTTCCACAAAGGATTTATTGACTGCTTCTTTTCTAATTGGCACTAATGCTAAAAATTGGGGATTTGAACAATAAAACTGTTTCCTTGCCCCGAAGAACTTAAACTGGCAGATAATACAGTTTCTGTTCCAATGGCTCTGCGAACACACACAAACATGATGGGAATTGTTGAACAAGATGATCTCATTCAGTGCAAAGGCCTTGAAGGCATTATTAAATGATATTATGGGCTATTTTATTTTTGATAGCTACAATAATTGCAATGAAAATGTTGAAATTGCAATAAAAACGTTTTCAGAACGGGTAAACCAAATAGTTTTTCTAATGTTTGCACAACCTTGACAAATTACTGTATATACAAAGAAAAGTCTAGAAATACTACCAGGCCTCTTTTTTTCCCCTCTCTCTTTGCCTGTCAAACAGCCGAGCTGGCCTCTGCTCTCAGGAAACCACAAGTCATTTTCCATCTTTCCATGTGTGGAATTTATCATCCACTCGTCATGCCAGCAGCACCCTTTATATACTGAGCTTGATCTACGGATGACGACTCGCTTATAAATTTATCGCATGAT
>JAPZDV010000024.1:20364497-20411783 GCA_029814665.1 Acanthurus lineatus | reverse complement strand
AAAAACAACGCACCCGTACTAAGTTGAGTTTTTGGTCAGACATTTCCCTTCTCATCCGCTAAGATTCTACCGTCCCCAAACTGTGGAAGAAGAAGCTTCTCGGATGAGAAGTGAAACGTCTTCCCAAAAACTCAACTTAGTCCAGTTGCCTTGTTTTTATGATTCTTCAAGATAATCATGACCTGGATGACTGAGAATCTACACAGACGTAAATAATAAATGTTTCACATCCTAATCAAAACACCTCAGGAAAAAATCCTCAAAAAGAGACATAATTTTGAGTTACTAGTAACAGACACAGCAGAAAAACTAAACAAGGACAACCGCTGAGGAGAAACACACTATAAAGCATCTACAGACATTTTTAATTTCATCCCCAGATAATTTTAGGAAAAATACATCACAAAACAGTTGGAAATAACAGTGCATGCAGGGCCAAAATGCCACAGCTCTTTCTGCTCATCACTAGAAATATTGCCAAAGCAAAAAACATAAATCTCACCAACACCTTTTTTCTTTCACAGGAAGCATTTGCTGCCTTGGGTTACCAGATTAACACATTTCTCTGGCGTTACATCCCACACATTCAATATTTACTTCATCTTACTTTCACAGTCTAGAGCACATGCCAGAGACACTTGTTTCACTCTGATGATTGATTGGATGACCCAGAAATCAGACAGCAAGGCAGGATCAGCAGGTGACACTGAACACAACAGAGAATTCAGAAATAGCCAGATTTAAACACTCAAAATAGTCTTTTTCCCTCTCTACTGCAGCTTCTCTCTGGGAGTCATTCACACCAATCTGTGAGGGACACAGGGCTTTACATTACTTTCTTTACAAATAGAGGCAAGTCTCAGAGGGATTCACAAAGTTTCCTCTTTGCTCTTCTTCTAATCAGTGGTAGGAGATTTCCACATTGAAAGCAGATTAGCATATTCATTCAGGGAGTGGATGTGTGTAAAGGCACATGGTCAGAGGCAGAGTGAGAAGCTGCAGACTGACAGTTCCAGGCCAGAAAATGTTGTTTGTGCCTCACATGACGGTGATGTTTATCATAACAAAGCACATGACCATTTATTCATGCAAGTTAAAAGTCACCGAGTTCTGCATAACTGCTTCTCATTGGACCCTGTCAATCTTCCTGTTTGTCTAACTCTTTCCCCTACATTCTCTATTTTCTGGTAAACACAAATACATTTACAAAATAAGCATAACCTGTCCTCAAAATTATAGCCACATCCATTACAAGATCTTATGTCTGCCCGCTGCTAAATATGTGTTGTAGGCCAGACAGATGAATACAGCTTCATCCTCCTTATCTGTTCTGTATCCCTGACAGAAACCTGGCTGGATATGGAGCCTCCAGCTTGCAGTGTCACTGCGGATTCATTAATTCTGTGATTAATGTCGGTAAAGACAGCCGGGTTTTGAGGATGAACATAGCCACCTCCCCTCACCAGAGGAAGCCATTAATTTTCGCACTGCAATTAAAGAGACTTTGGGGAATAGATTTTCTATACAAATTACATTGTGTGAGAGGGAATAAGACACTTTTGACCCATCATCTACTCAAGCCTTGAAAAATGCCCTATAAACATTGAGTAATGCCTTCAGAAAATAAACATTTCAGAGGGAGGACGAGACTTTTTTTCTCTCTATAGACCAAACGTTCTCTGAGCGTATCCATATGTGGTTTTAGGATGGAGTTCTGGGTTTTGTTTTTGTCTCAGGAAAAACAAAACAACAAGTCAAGAGGGCTAAAAGGTCTAGTGTTTTTTTCCATAAATGCCTTAGAAGTTCTAAAATAAGAAATAAGAAGCAGGATTTTTTAAATCTTTTAAACTATTTTTGACTACTCTGCTTACTTTCTCAAACTCAAGTGGTGCATTACTCATTACCATTGTTGACCCTTTAGCACAGTCTGCTTCAGGCTGGAATATGGCGCCGTTATCCTGCCTCACCATGATGGTTAAATGGTACAAATGTGGAACAAGGGTCACTGATGTCCTGCCTCTAGACCAGCAACAGAGGTAGTACCCAATCTATGTCTGTGTACAATGCAGAGCCAGCATGTCAGTACAGAGGTGTAACATTTTGACAACATATTAAGAGTGTGACCCACTACCAAGGCATTTAAAAAGCAGCTTGCAGCAAATTTACAGCAAAACAAAAACAAAACAAAGAACAGCACAAAAATGTCAGCAAATTAATGAGCTCCAGGAGCTCCTCACCCTCTATGGAGAGGATGATATCAATCACCTAATAAAAGATGATAAATTATTGCTATTGCCATGACATGCATTTTTACTGTTAGCCACTATTGTAGCATTGTTTGGCTTGGTGTAATAAAAGAAGGGCAGTGTTCAGAAGGATCTTCTTTGCATAGGTGTTGTGGGATCTCTGTGCAAAAAGGCTTATGATAAACAAGTAGGCCGTTGTTCAACACAATTCAAGGTCGTTGAAGGCAGTGCAGAGACTAGCAAAATGTAAACAAAAGAGAAACCCTTTGCTGCTCCTACAGAATGCTCCTTGAATGTTTGTTATATCTCACTGATCACTTTGGAACTGCAAAACCAATAACCATAGAGCCCAAGCTAGTTGTATTTTAGTGTTATGCACATAAACATGAGCTTAACAACCATGAAAAACTGCATCCGTTGGCATTAAATGGCACTGCAATCATGCAATCACTGCAAATATGTTTTTTAATGTATGAAATTAGGTTTTATGAATATATTAGGTTTTATGAATATATACATAAATTTATTCATTAAACAGGGAATCTAATAGCTTGCTATTGTTAACCAGCATGTTTTGTTTACAGGCAATTATTGAGTAAAATGGTGTGTTTACTTGCAAACACACTGAATGTGTGGACCATGTGCATGAGAGCAGTAAAAAGACACAGCACATTTATAGCACAGAATACCAAGCGTTTTGTCACTGCTGCTTTGCTATTTTGAGTCTGGACCCAAAGAATGTGCTTTCCTCTCCTGGACAATGTCATTTTAATGAGGTGGACAGTGTTGTTATGGCCGATACCGAAAACCATCTGGCCACCTCGTATCCGTGTCATAAAAGAGGTCTCCTTAGGCCAGCTGTAAAATACAAACAGGGAATATCGCACCTAATGTGTCTGACTCTCTGCCAACTTTGTCCTTATTCCATCATCATTTTACAAGTTATTTTATCATTACATTCCAATTGAAACCACATGGTTATTTCATTAACTTGATGACTAAATAAAACTGATGCTGACACTGTTTCTTTAATGGTTCAGCAAAGACAACCACCTAAAAGAGAAAGCATGGTGCTGAATACACTGCTTGCTCTTAAACTCTGATGTTGGAAAACATCATGATAAATGCATTTGAAGAGGACCTCATAGCCGTGTTGACAAACTTGTTGATGTTATTCATGGTGGTCTCACACTCAGGTTTCCAAGAGTTCCAGTCAGGAATGACCAGGGATCGGTCACAGTGCATATCTCATACACTCCCGCAGACCACACATTAGTTAACTGCAGCATTAAAGCAGCATGGAATTTTTCCAGACCATAATGTCAACTTGTGCAGTACCATCATGCACAACAGAGGTCATGTGAGAGTGCAACCTGAACCTAAAATGGCATCTACCCAAATCCTGCAGCTGCCCCCCCTCAAGGGCCACATCACACCAGGCCAAATATTTCCCCTCAGCAAAACAGAAACAATGATCTGGCACGCTGCCTAATTTTAACTGCATCCCGCCAAGTGACCAATATGCAGAAGGCCTTTAAAATGAGGGACTGTGCACATGGACATTCTCGAGACACCGGCTGGGGGGGGGAGCTCGCAGACACCTGTGGCTGTCAGTCTCATTAACATTGTCTGATTCCTGAGCGATGCCACCACACAAGCCAGGACACAGTGCGGGATCGAGTTGCAGGGAGATTTTCCTGATGTGCCAGACAGCAGCGTGGCTTTGCTTCAACCGCAGTATGTAATGACTGTAGGCCGAGACAGAATACATTCCCTAAAAGATCAAACTTTACAACCGTTTCTGTCAAGAACAAAGAAGTCTTAGACTCACAAAGAAAATTTCACAAGGCAACAGTGTCTCAATTCTGCGTTTCAGCATAAAGGTTCCCTTTATTGTCACATTTATTATTCAATAATCCAAAAATCAAAACTAGATATAAACTGATATAAAGAGAGAGCAAATGCCTTTCCGGATGAATCTTTGGTTTGTCTCCTGGTTTACATGAGCAGAAAATGGGAATGGAACTGAAATCAGTGATTTTTTTTTTTTTTGTCAGTGTAACTCAGTTTCAGTTAATGTAATAGTGATTAACTTACTGTTATAAGTGCAAATATGCAAATATAGTAGTTACTGCTATGCAAATGAGTTTTCACTAAGCTGCTGTCATGATGTCTTGTTTGTGTTCTCATCCTGCATAACCTGCGTGACTGGCTGCGATCCCAGCGTGCACTGAGTAAAGAGTAGGACAAACACATGAGACAGGTTTTCAGTCTGTCACAGGCCCAAGATGAAAGAAACAAACACACATTTTAAACTCTCCCGAGTTCCTGAAATACATGTTTGTGGAAGGTGAAATCTGCACAGAAATCAAAGATCGGAGCCGCAGATCAAATCTGTGTCATTCCTATGTGAAGTTAGAAAAACAAGAAAAAACATACAGCATGTCTTACCTGCCCCTGCTGCACCGGTCATCTTATTGAACATCTACAAGAAAAAAGAAATAAAAGATAAAAATTTGTGGCACTGTTAACTGCTAAATGTCTTGATTTAATTTAAAATGACCATAATGACAAAGACAATAAAGACTGTGTTTAGAGTCAGGGCATAAAAAGACAGAAACACCAGGAGCTTTTACCTCCTTAAAGAAATTTTATTGAGCCACAAATTGTTTCCCAGAAACATCTCGTTTGATCTACTGAAAAATGCTAAAACTTTTTGCATCAGATTGTTAATGCAGATATCATTTAATAAAAGTCAGGTTATATTTATTTAGAAAGTTTTTTATTAGATAAATCATCTAATTTTTGTGTGTAAAAATAAATCTTCAGGTAAAGTCAAATTAATTTAACATCCCTTGTCATTTTTTTGAGTTTGTGACCTACTTAACTGTATCAGTTTTAAATGCCCATTTTTAATTGAAACCTACTTAATAGTTTGAATTCAAAACAGTGAAGGATCAACTTGCAGTAAATTTCCCTGAAGTGCATTGCTCATGCTTCAGTGCTAAAGTAGGGTCTTAGGGAAAAGGGAATTGACTAACACTTCCTTTGAACAGGATTATCTTTTAAACACGGTGTGATGCAGGTCCTTGATTTATAAAGGTTCATTCTGATAAAATGACTGCCAGAATAGAGAGGAAGGGTCTTCCTGATCTGGACTGGTCAGGTTTTTTTCCCTCTCTGCACAAACTCTCTCCTCCATTTCCCCTCTGTGCCCCACAGGTCTGATTTACGTTCTTGTTTGCTCGCCCTGTTTCCACATTTCTCCCCTGGCGGAGAAAGAATGCTGCAAAAACTCCCAGTCTGCCTCTTCGCAACACTGCTGATTCTCCGTCGTGACAGTCAATTGGCAATCATTCTACATAGTGCCGATTCAAACTTCTATCAACGTGTCTTCAAGTGTTTTATCGTCATGTTGGACTGAAGAAAATACAGTAAATTAGTTGTATACTGCATGTTTCATAAGGGCCACAGCCTCCTGCTGTTGTCATGGCAGCAGAAACGCTCACAGTGTAAAGACGCACTTGGCCGGATGAGAGACCTATATGGTTGCCACTTTGCTCTGACAACAAAAAAAGGCTTCACTGGCTGGATTAAACAGGACAGGTGGTTTTGTTTGTGCACTATCTGTCTTTGTTACATGTTCTTTTGACACTTTTAGGCCACACGGCAAATGAGGTCAGAGGACAGCAGGCACCTGGCAGTGCATTTCTGATTTATTCAGATGAAGAAGAAGATTTAAAGCAAAGAGTGAGAGCAGGCCAAGAAATTTCTGGCAGGTTTCCGTCTTGAATCACTAGGGGTGTCCATGTGGCTGCAGGGTTATCAGGCTCAACCGCTCCATTATCCATGGGCATGAAATCCAAACTCTCTCCCTCTCACTGAACAGGGAGCCAAGAAAACAAACAAGCAGGTCATAAAAGTATGACACTTGCACTTATTTATGAATTTCAACCTGCTTTTACACATGGCAGAGGAGAGGGGGGCCTCTGAAAACTATGAGGTGCAGCGACTGATCTGTCTCTCATTATTGACTGTGAGATTTGGCACAGTCTGTCAGAATTCCATCACATCCAAACACTTCTGTAACAGAGTTCAAAGGCTGTGTTTAATGTACAGAAACATGGAGGATCATTATCACCGTGCTTTCAAAGTCATAGACTGCATGTGTCTTTGAAGAGAGGGAGACAGGCCTGTTAATGCAATGGACCTGATAGTTAGTCTCTCAGGACCAGCTTTAGACCCAGTTTCAGAAATAAACTCATAAAAATTAGCACTCCAAAAACCAGATGCTGAGCCCCAGCGGAGATGTACTGATTTGACAGGGCTTCAAAGACTCAAAGCATCACTCTCTCTCTCTCATTTGCAACAGCCAAGAGAAAGTATTTCAGTGTTTCATCCTGGCATATCTCAAGCCTTGACCCATTTTAAAACACACATTGCCCTAGTTCAGTCCAGCCAGTCAGATGGTGGACACATGTCAGGGGTTGCAGGTCAGGAAAAGTGACATCCTCCACACAGGAGCAGCACACAGTCCCTTTCAGGGCTGTTGTCAGAGGAAAAGCTCGCCTTTGCTTACACCAATAAGGATGTTTATATGGAGTGACAGGTCTGTGTGGGTGAATGATAGCTGCTGTCCCAGCACAAATGACACCCTGCCTGAGAGTCAACAGGGCAGTTACAGGGCTGGTCAGTCCAAATGACAGAGCAGCGTGTCCTCTGTTCTGTCCGTCTCTGTCAACACCAATTAAAAGTAGGAATCCTTAACCCAAATACGTCTCCATCCACCAATAAGACAACACAGTGAAGCTGGTCCTCACAGGCCTGTTTGCTGAACAGCAAGGTCAAGAAAAATGCTACAAACATAAATACAGTCAGGGATGTTAACTATTTTCATTTTCAATTAATTGCTTGATTAATTTTTAAACTGAAGGACTAATTGTTTTGTTTTCACATTATTTGTTTTTGTCCAACCAAAAGTTCAAACCTCAGAGACGTTCATTTCCAGTGAAAGAAAACAAAGAACAGCAACAAGTCCTAACATATGAGAAAAAGTTGCTGAGAATGTTTGATTTATTTCCTATAGGTTGACACTTTTATTAAGCAAATAATTTCTACTCCAGATACATAGTATAAATGTATATAATAATTTGTAATATAAGACAAATACATCACACAAGAACACAACTCAGGAGGACAAACACACATTTTTGGAGCAACTTTTACAGTATTTCAGACCAGAGATTTAATTAGTTTTTCTCCTAGAAAACTTGAGTATCTTTTCATACACTGGGAAATTTATCAAAGTTAGACAGACAGGTTAAGTTTACCTTTGACAATGATTAAGACCATGAATCTAAAGGTTGCTACCAATCACATTTCATGAATATTCTATTATTTTTTAAACATATTAAAATAAATAAATATCAGCTTGTGTACTGTTGAAATGTTACTAATACAAATGCACCTTCAGGTACGAATAACTTTACTCGCCTTCTGTCATTCTCTGATTTAAAAGTTTGGCAGTGATATCAAGCATAAAGAGTCACTACAAAAGCTTTTATTATACATGACAGAAAAGTTATAAGTATAAGCTATAAGTTAAAGGTTAGTAATAAACTTTTTTTTAATTAGTAAGAAACTTGAGAATTGCTAAATATTGCTTCATGCTATTGAAAGTGAATTTTGTGATGATAGCTGTTTTGAAATCTGTTCATAAATGGTGCAAACTATTTCCTGATAGTCACTTATTTGAAGGATAAACACAGAAATTAAAACTGCATCTTTGGCTCCAACAAGACAAAGTCTTAGTCAACACCCAACGCATTCCAGCTAAGATTAGCTGCATGATGTGCAGCAGATTCAGGGAGGTATGAGGTGCATTCCAGTTTTTACAGATCATACAAAAGCAGGGGGGAGTCAAAGGTTGTCAGGCAGGTGCCAAAAACTTTTACCAGATACTTCCATAAAACATCTCTCAGTGAAGGCTGAGAAACTGTGATCCAATCTGCATCGCATTCTCACTGCCTGCTGTCAGAAGTTTGATATTGACTCCAGAGCTCTTATGTAAGTCTCAGAGGGACTGAGGAGGAAAACTCTCTCTGCATGTGCAACACAGCTTGGATGTTGTCTCATTTGTTTTTGGAAACTTTGCAAGGTCCCACTTAACCCAGTGGAGAAACTTAAAGGAATAGTTTGACATTTTGGGGAATCATTTGAAGTCATTAAAAGCCATTCAAGTTCCTCACTGATTTCATGGCCTGTCATAGCTTCTCACATATGCTTTAACAGGGAGGCTGAATGGAGGGATATTCAGTTGGTTGCAATCTGCAACCTCACCACTAGATGCCTACAATCTTACACGATGGACTTTTAAGCTTCATTTAATAGGATTAGATCCTATTTTCCTGTCCTTATTTTCAGCCTTCAGAGCATCAAGTTTCCGTACAGAAAATAGCCATTGACATCACTCTCAAAAGTTATTGCGAAAAAAGTGTCATTCTTATAATCTAAACACTCTAAAGCATGTCACCACTGAGCAACACACGATCTCATTATACCCAAGGTTATGGTGAAGCCAAAATACTCTTGTCTTTAACATATGTGAACATTCTCAGCTGTCCTCAAGTTTGAGCCCATGCTGCTGTCATTTTCAAGAGGTGCTTATGGGTTCAACAAAAAACAACAGATGGCAACACCTCTGAGAACTACACCTTGTTTCATTTGAGGTGTCCGTAGACAAAATAATCCATCTGTTCCATCCACTCTGTTTCACCCCCCTCCTTCGAAGCAATATAGAAAAATAAAATGATAACCTCAACATCACAAGCTGAAGCTGTGCCAAACAGTGTCTGATATCAGTAAAATGACACTAAAGCAGGCTACAGTTTACTCTTATAAGCAGGTTGTTTGCCATCACGTTGCAGCAGGGCCATCAAGAAAGTACAAAGCGCAAGCTGAAAGGCTTTGAATTGAAACCCACCCGGCATCCTGCAAATCTCTCAGTTGTCTGTTTCGTTTAGGGCCACTGAATAGTGACATTTATATACTTTGTCCTGCAGAAGTGAGTCCTGCTTGTTTGAAAATGCCTAAGCTGACCTTATTCTCAATGCAAACCTCAAATATTTACAGATGTAGAGGAAAGAGCAGCTGCACAGAGGGGAATGTCTGAATTTCCGCTGACTGGGGATGAATTTATCTTAACAACAAAAATATATATATATATATAAAAACTCTGGCAATGTTATTCGTGATTTTTCATGACATGGGGTCAAATATGTGATTGTGAAATGTTGGTTGCACAGAGTGCATTTTTATCAATGACAAACACTGATAAGAAAGTTTAATATTTAGAGGGAATGAATCAGTTTTCTTCCTGCAGTCTTTCTGCTTTCAGCCTCAGTTTATCATAAAAACTAGAATATTTGGATTGAATCTGGATGATAATGTTATAGCCAGCATCTTTTTAGGAACATAAATCTGTACGGCAAAAATAAAACAGTTGGTTTTGACATCAATGACTAAAGAGGCCAAATTGAAGTTTTTATGATTTATTTCAGTCATTTGTTGCACTTCTTCTTCAGATTAAATAATCCAGACAAGGTTTAAAATTAGTGGGTGGAATTACTCTGTGCATTGCAGGAAGTAAACAGGTCATGGCAGTCAACCAAAATTGATAGAGCCAGATTGTAGATTAAACAAAAAAAAAATGTAACCAGTGGTAGAAACTGTAAGGAATGTAACAGTTCTTAGCCTTAAGGATGAGAACTGAATAACAGTGGTGCCTATAGCAAGTTTGCATGTATGTACAGCACACTGCCTGTGTGACTACTTGTTGACTCAGAGAAACTGTGAGATGCCTGTAATAAGTGGTTATACTCAGAGAAACTTACCGTCTTCTTGGCCGTTGCTCGTGTTCCCATCGAGGCGCTGTGAGGAGCAGAAGACCTGTCCTTGCTCTGACATTCCCCTCTGACAGGTCCTTGGAGATGGTTCAAGGCTTGGTTTAACGTGGACTTAGAGACAGCACCCCACTGCAACAACATCACAACAACAATCAAGACTAAGGGTCCGTCTCTGTGGGGCCAAACAGGCTAGGACAGGATGATCTCAACGGTGGCCAGGGGAAAAGAAAACAAGAGACTGAGGTCAACTGCTGGGGAAGCGAAATCTCCACTCTCAATTCAGCTTGACAGAGAAACACAAAAGAGCCTGTATGTGAGGATCCTCTTTTGAGAGGACAGAGATTACGACCTTGTCAAATATCCCAGTAAAGATGTCCTGTCTCGCCCAATCGCCTGTCATTAGTTAAAGCAAGTAATAGTGAATGCCTCAGATGGTTATGCAGATGCCTGGAAGGCATGTGAGCCTCTCTCAACCATTCCTAATGGACCAAATCATACAAACTCCCTTCAATACAATAGCTCCTCTGTGCAGTACATACACATGGACCCCGAAAGAGCACTTTTGTTCCCGAATTCTAACTCTAGAGGAATATTTCATGAAACATGCCACCATGAGAAAAGACTCTTTTTAGGAACAGAGTTGCGTGGCCTCAGTTACAACCTCAAAAATACAATAGCTGTTTGTTCCTGCCACACCATTCTGACCCGGCTAAAACACTGTACACTCCAGTATCACATCTAAGAGCCGAAGACCGTCATCATAAAAGAGACTCAAGTTAGGGGCACATTAAAAGATGGCCAAACAGAGCCTATAGACAGGGTCACTTTCATAGCTCACATGTCACACACATAGTTAAGAATCTGACAGACTGGTTTTATGTTTTATGTTTTATGTTTTAGGCTGCTTGATTTAAACAAGCTTGTTTGAATCTAAACCTATAATAGAATACTTTCAAAAAAAGATGAGGACATAAAAATTCTGATGAGCACCTGTTGCTCACAGGTCTGAATAATCCACTGGGATTTTCACACCACAGAGCAAAGTAAATTGATTTAGGGAATTCTACAAGCATGACAAAGTATGCAGCATACGCTTCACTGGAATGTGTGCAGTACCAACCGTGACAGTGCCCATACATACTAAAGGCCAGAGCGCTGACATCTGAATGCTGCTTTATAACGCAGAGTACATACAGTACATTCTGTGTTTATATCAAAGTATGTGGAATGAAACCGTCAAACACGCTCACCTGTTTCTTGCGGCTGGTGCAGGGCGTGTCACAGGGGGAGGAGCTTGCACTCAGAGCCTCTTCTATGTCCAGATTAAGCTGGTCCAGTTTCCTCATCAGTTGGCTCATGGACTCTGACCAGGGAGACTCGACTTGCAGTGATTCCTGTGGGTAATCAGAGACACAAGATATGAAGAAAAGCTACCAGAGAACTGAGTCATAGATTGAGTCAATATCAGCGTGTTGATGCAATCCGTTTGATTTCAGATTTAAGCATTTTGGTTGCAAAACACAGTTGTTCTGTACTGCTGAATCATGTTAATTAAAACAGGATTTGAAGAACTTTGACCTGACCTTTTATATTTTATTTTAACCTGGCTTTTGGTTTGAGCTTTACCATTGGTATGTTTCCAGAGTTGTGTATTTCTAGATTTTTTTTTCTTAATGTTGTTTTTTAAACACAATCATCAGATACTGTTCTATTAACATTTTTTACTCACAAAAGCTTCACATTTTTGCATCATGAAAAGTTGCAAGCTTTAACAATTACCAGTAAAAAAAGATGAATTGATTTGCTTATTCAATCACAAAAATTACATATTATACACACACATAATTCTATGTGGGCTATACAGACTTACAGTATTACACCAGAGTTTTCAGGCATTAATTTGAGCTTAATGTTAAGCTGACAGTTTTGCTATTATACACTCCGCTAAACTTCATTAAAATCAAAAAAAAAACTGACTTTTAAACTTGCAGTAAAAGTAATTGAAATCTGGTTCATTAGTTAGTAGAGTAATTGCCTGTCATCCTTGCAAGACTTTTTTAATGAGAGGTTTTGTGGGGAAGATGAGAGCATCTGTCACTTTACCACACTGCCCTAAACTCAAAAAGAGTTACAAGCAAACCCAAAAAAGTATCTTGTAAATTGCAGACGTTACAGCAGCAGATTACACTTCTGCCACACATGGAAATGTGATCTCCTCCACAGTGTCTCGAGGTGAAAGAGCAGAAGAGGAGGGCTCCAGACATGTGTGCCATGCAGAGCATGATGGAATTGCCTGCATAGGCTTTCACTGCTCCCCAGACACACCGTGTATATAAATAGACCATCCTAACACAGACAAGAGGATCTGGAGGTCCAGCCTCATAAATCAGTAGGATGCACCTTGGTCACCAAAGCATAAATTAACATTGTTGTTGTGTAATCTGAGCAGAAAGTTGGACAGACAGGACAGCTATCAGTGTGTGTTTCTGGTCTGGTCCTGTAGACGGTCACATAGGCAACTTACTCTTTGAGAGCATCATTTTGGAGCCTTCTCAAGAATCCCAATGAAATCCCAGAACTCCAGAGAAGCAGAACTCAGGTTTCTTTCATGGATCATTCATAGTTTCTGACACGGGAGTTACATCATGTGTATCTGTGGAAGCTCCTCATGTGGAATATGTAATGCAACAAGTTTCTGACTTTTTTTGTCTAAAAAGGGCCAAAAGAAGAGAAATTTTGCCAATAACACTTTAAATTTTAGAAATAAGAGAGACTCATAATAAGTTGTGTCATCTAACATGTTTTATCTAACAAGTTAAACCACTAACACTTTACTTAAGCATTTATAAATGGAACATAACAATTAATAAATGGCTTTTATTGACATAATGAGTTATATCAAGACATATTTTAGTCTATTATAATTGTGTTTTACTAAACTGCCATTCATCAACCTAACAAGTCAAGCCCAAACCTAAAAAGTAAACCTAATAGTTAAGTAAATTATCTAAATATTTAACAACCCAAGTGAAGCATGACATGATCAAGATGCAAAAACTTCCAGTTTTATTATGTTATTATTTATATTTATATGAACTGGAAAATCATCAACAGTGACTCTGCAGAGGCTACTGTTTTATCATTATAAGACTGCACAACTTTGGCTCTTTGGGATGACAACAACGGAGTGTTATAGATCAAACTCTAGGCTTCAGAATGTCTCCTCAGAAATCAACAACCGGCATGAGTTTCTACAGTCAATAATCTTTTAACAGAGACTGACTCCAGCTTAATTTAAAAATGACCTTCACACACAGCAAAAGAAGACCACCAACCATCCTCAGAAGAAATCATCACAATAAACCCAAAACAACAAAACCATTAATCCCCTTCCTGGAATTTCAACTTCAAGCCCAGATTACCGCCAGTCTCTTCAGAATCAAGGCGTGTTTCCATTTACAACATGAAGTCCCTCCATGCATAATCATTTCATTGAAGAGGCACATCAATAAATATTCTGATGGGAAAACCCCACAGGGCGTGGTTCCTGCCAGAAAGGCTTCGAAAAAAACTTTTTGAATTTTGGAAACAAGTATGACACTTGTTTTGGTATTTTCATTGATTCACTGCGGTTTGACTAAGAATAAACTGAGAGAGAAGTGGGAAGGGCATTCTATTTTGAGAGGGTTTACAAAGACTGTTTACTTTAAGTAACTGTTTAAAATAAAACAGCTTAAGTCTCTTGTGAGTTTGGTCTCTATGAGTATATATGTCAAAATTTTGCATTCTTTTCCACAGCTTCCCGAATGCTGCAAATTACTCCCCATGAAGCAGTGCAACCGAATTATAAACAAAATGAAAGCATCAACAAACTTGTAATATGTTGCATTCCCCTTAAATTATGAGGATTTAGGGGACCAGACACCAGACAGCCCCCTCACCCCGCTGACCACCCAGTGTCAGCTGACTGATCCAGCATTGGGAGAAAGTACCTTTTTCCACTCAATCCCTGAGGAATGACCTAAATCTGGCCAATCCCTTTCTGACCTCTGAGGCCTGAGAGGTCACCAGGGGTCACATAGAGGAAATAATAAAGCTTCTGACCAGAGAGTATAAAGGTTTGACATGGGATCATGATGTTCAGGCATCTCATACCTCTGTGTCTACTTAACAAATAAATAACTTTGACATGCTTTTATACTGTTTATGTAATAAATCACTAACTCTATTCTCTAATACTCACACTTTAGTTTCCCCTGTAAAATGTAAAACAGGAATAATGTGCATGAACTTTTGCTCAAATTTTCCTTTCCATGTAGGCTTTAAGGTGCAATGCTAGTGCAAAGAAATAAATATGAATTCCCAGAAAATCCTCCCTGTAGTTTCTGTTTCCATCTTAGATAATCTCAGAGGGAGCATCACAGAAAAATACAAGATACTTTCCTGCTCCACTTCAAGGAATCAGGGACAAAAACATGTACACAGTGTGAGCATTCATGTGATTTAGAAGAGGAGGACAGTGAAATTGTTTTTATAGCCTTTTTTAAGTTCATCTGCTGCACATAGCAGTCTGTTGGACACATGAATGTTGTTTAAACAACAATGTTTGATTTAGTTAAGTTTTAAATTAGAGGCTTATCATTAACACATGAGAGCTCTGTATGTGAGAGGAAACACTACAGCTGGACAGAATCAAAAATTTAACTAATAGATTTCACCCTAAAAACTTGTTCAGTTACTGACACTGACACAATTATTTTAGTCTTATAGTTTTCTGAAATATTATTTTTGAGGCATTATCATATTTAATGTTCACTTATTTGCATGCATTTCCAGAACAGAAATATAAACACTATATAAAGTTAGACATATATGTTTAAGTCAAATGTTTTAACCAGTAAAATAAGTCAGTAAAATAGTGTAAAAAGTCATTAAAAATCATGCTAGGGCTGTAATTCATGCAATAGGATATGAATAATATATAAACCAACAGCTCTTTAAAACTCCTTAGAATTTAGACAGGAACAAAACTGAAAAGGTTGGTCAAAGTGCTACTGAATTTAAGAAAAAGTAATAATTTCTGGACTATACATGCTAGGGATGTGTATTTTAAAACTTATTTTTAGAGAAAAAAAGAAAGTACAGGTGAACAAAATAAAAACAATACTAACAAGAAACTTCCCTAGCTGGTTGCATACATTGTTATTTTTACTTGATGATTACTTTAAAATTATATTTTGTATTAGAAAATTTGTATCTAAAGCCCACACTAATTTGCAAAAATGTCAGAAATGAAGATTTGAACTGAAATAAACACTAAAAAAAAATAACACTTCCCTTTTTTTAGTTGACACAACAGTGCTACATGTTTGCTTGCTCTACCTTGTTTTTGCTTTTTTTCAGGGGTAGGGGCTCTGCAGAAATGTAAATACTGTACCTAAATGAATAACGTGAAACCTCTATGGATTTGATATTCATTCATTCATGGTTCTTTTCATTTTATATGTTTGGTTTCATGAATATGTCTTTGATTAAAAAAAAATACATTTATTTTCTCAAAAAGACAGAGATTAAGGTTTCATTTACAATCAATGAGAAAAATTTCTTCATATTACAAAAAAATCTTAGAATGATACTATTTGATTAGTATTTTCTAATATACCGAGGTTACATTACTGATAAGCTGGGACAAATTCAGTGGCATGGTTGGTTTTATAGTCATAGTGCTAAAAATGTACAAACTGACCTGAAACTCGGAACAGGAACTTATAAGAAAGAAGCTATAGTTCCTCTTTATCATCCTGTAACTAACAACTTTGATGAGATAAGCAATAAACTAAAGAAATCAGGATGCTTGTTCAATTAATTTTTTTTTCACGTGTGAGTTGTGAACAAAACCTCATGTCAGCACCTCAGTGGCTGTACATTACTCCAGCTAAATAAGACAGAGGCTGACCAAACTGTTAAAATGTAAGCTCATATTTACTTGCATAATGCTGTCATGATAGCAAGCACCAGTTCTACTGTAATGTCCGTGAGCAAGACACCGACTTCAGGGTTTGTAGATGTTTGTCTGTGATAAGATGATTTCAGTTCTTCAAATCAATAGCAAAAAGCTGAACTCAAGTAACCTTTAAAGTTATTTGTGGGGGAAAAAACTCTGAGCCAAACGACAAAAAATGGATTTTAAATAAGAACAGGAAATGAAAGAAGCTGAAGCTCCTAATTAACCTCTGGAGTCAAAGATACACAAATGCGAGAAACAGATGCTCCATTCTGGCACATGCTGGAGCCAAATCTGGAACACATTCACACTGTCTCTTTTCAGTGACATCCCCACAAGGTGCTGTGCAGGAATGTGGGCACTTCTACTTAGAATGAGACAAATTCCAGAGAGGGCCTGACGCTCAAGTGAGACACTACGCTTGATTCATCTCTTCGTGCCTTTCCCCTCGATCCGGCCCCGGCAATTGTGTGAAGTCCTCACACCATGACAACTGAGCTGGTATGAGTCAATCCTTTAGATAAATGCATTAATGTTATCTTCTGGGGACAACAAAATGTGAGCTGACTATAACTTTATCAGCACAAATTGGCCACATTGTGAACCCCAACACAGCGGCTTTGACATGGAAATGAGGAGTTAAGTGTGTGAGCTCTGGGCTTGGTGCCTAGTCTGTGCCACCCACAGAGAGTGCCAGAGATCACCATGGAGGTGTCCAAATGTAGCAGCCGGTCATGTGAAAGGGCAGAGACTACCTGGCTACTTGGAGGAATAAATTACTTTCTTAATATCCTGTAAAACTCCAGTTGAATACAGCCACAGCTATGTCTGTAGGGTAGGGTTGATGAGGAAATGCATATTTTTAGGGATTTTTTTAGTCACACTTGAACAAAGTGGTGTAAGCAGCCAGAAGTCATGAGAATACAAAGAGAGAGGAAACATTATGCATACACTGCCCTCATATGGTTCATGGTGACAACTGCAACATTTTTTACACATATTTATATGTGTGACAACCACACTAAAACATCATTTTCAATCATTTCTGACTCCTATTTTAATGTTATTCTGTCATGTATTTTTTAAATTATTGTCATTTGCTGAAATTGCATACTTTCATTTTTACCATCATCATTTCCATATCTACTTTTTACTCCTTCATACTCTGGACTTTTTTCCCACAAACAAGGAGGGCATACTTGCATCAAAAGTTTTGATAATTCTCTTAATGTTGTCAGAATTTCTTTAAGTATTTGACTTTTTAAACAGTTTGGGGTTGTTATTTAAATACAGATTAAGTGTTATTTATATGCAAATAGGGCTCACATCCGAAATGTCAATATTAGTACTCTGCTCTGTTTTAGCTTCAGGTTTTTCAAAGCATTTGTTGGATTGCTTTTACTTTAAGATTTTTTTTTACTTGTTTAAGTGGGAGTATTTTTCAGTTTCACCAGTCTTTTTAATGCACTGATCTGCGTGTAAATGTGAGCTTATATGTGGTATATATAGTTGTATTTGCTTTACTTGTTTTTAACCTTTCCCCTCAAGCTTGCAGCCATAAATTAAAGAACTTCCTATTATGACCATCACGTTGAAGTCCAACATATATTAATAGAGCTTGTAGTGTGACAGTATGAGAGGCATTGACTTGCTGTCCTTCCTCTTTGTGACAGCTGGCGTTGCTTCAACATCACACCTGACCGACAGTCATAGAAGCTAATCTCCACACAACTTCATTCTCTGCCCTGTAAAATGTGCACTATGATCTGTAGCCTGTTTACAAAAGGGAGACAAATGTCATGTATTTATGAATGTTCATATGAGTCTTTAAAAGGGCCATAAAAAAGCTGGGATGAGGAGTTATAGGACGGTTACAACCAAGGTCAGGGTGGAGGTTATGTGAAAAAGAGACTCCAATGTGCCTTGACTTGTAAAAGATAAAGGGAGCTGTTCAGTAATGGAAGGCTAAGTTCACTGCTTATACTTTGCTATGGGCTCTGCCAAAACACCGCTGCCTGCTGAGGGAGTGGAGAGAAAGCAGAAGCTGTTTGCATTCCTCCTGGATCTGCATTTCAACAGCACCAATGTGATGTCAGTGTACTCCTACACACTAAAATAACTATACATTATCTTACAGTGTAATGATGTCAGCTGCTGGGATATGGCATATTTGACATTGTGCTCTTTTCCTTGAATATGTAAAAAAAAAGTAAGAGGTCAAATATTGCTTCTAGAGGTGCATTTTCTTCCAGATGTATTAAGTTCTCTAGATTTGTGTACACATAATTTTAATGGCCATTTGTTGGAGTTTTAGGGAAATTTATGTCTGAACAGTAATTGAATTGGATGGGCTGTGTGATCATATATAAATTTATTTTCTCCTTAAAAGCAAAATGTGTGGATTTATTATATGTGAAATGCAATTTGCATATCTAATACATGTCAAACACCATTTGTTTGATTAATTCACAAATATGCACACAAGGGCTTTTTCCATGAAATGGAAGACATCACGTGAAAAACTCAATTTTTCATGTAATTAACTGCTCTGCTTTTTGTAAGGGGAAAACAATTTATAGCATGAGAAACAGAATGCAAAAGTATTAACTCAACATTCAGAGAAATGTGGTATACATTAATGCATGTAATGAATATGTGCACATTCCTTGCTCTGATTTTTTTTAAGATGCCCCATATGTAATACTGAGGCATTATTTATTAATGTATGTGTTCTTTACTATACTGTGTATATTTATTATGTGGTGTATATTTGAGTTTTTTGGAATTACACATAAGCTCTGGTCTTATTAAATGAACAAGAACACATCTCCTCTACTTTCCTGACCTTAGTTAAAATGTTATTAATGCTACTATGCAAAGACAACACTGGATATCTGTGGATGATTTCAGATCAATAGCAGCATACCTCCTTACTGGAGCCTTCCTCCTCCGCTTTGTAGCCACAGTTTCTGGCCGTGAGATCGATTTCGGCTCGGGCACTCACAGCGCCTCTCCTCTTCTGTTTGTCTTTGTTCCTTTGTCTGTGATTGATTAAGACCTCTCTACTCTGAGGCAGCTCCTGGAACACACCATCATCATTATCATCA
This sequence comes from Acanthurus lineatus, assembly GCA_029814665.1. NCBI lineage: Eukaryota > Metazoa > Chordata > Actinopteri > Acanthuriformes > Acanthuridae > Acanthurus > Acanthurus lineatus. The sequence goes on along the minus strand of JAPZDV010000024.1, from coordinate 20,392,522 downwards.
TCATCCTCATCCTCATGCTCATCCTCATCATCATCATCATCATTGTGATCCTCCTCCTCCTCCGTTGAAGACCCTCCATCATCAGAGCTCTCATTGACAAAAGTGTGACTGTCAGCTGCAGAGGGACAGGTGCCGTGTGAGAAGGTGATGGAGCTTGGTTTGTACTTCACAATACGTGGGAGGCCTGAATCCGGAACAGTTGTAAGGACCTTGATGGTTGGACTGGAATCTGGATTGAGGATGGGGTTGGGGCCATTTGAGACTGGCTCTACACGGTCTGTTTTTGAACATGTGGAGTTCAAATCTGCTGTCTCACCAGCATGATTCTGAACCAGTTGGTCTGACTGGTCTTCTACAGCAGGAACAGGAGGTGAAATGTTGTAATTTGATGTGGCTACTGTGGACGCAGTACCTGCCTCATGAGGCTGGGCTGAGACCAGTGGACTCAGGTCCAGATGTGCTTCATTTGGAATGACTGATGACTGCTGTTCAAGTTCAGAAATTGCAGCACTGTTTTGACTGACAAAAGCAAAATTCTTCAGCATGTTTATGTCCTCATCTGGCTCCTGCAGTGAGCTTTGGGTTTCAGGGGGATGATCATCCCCTCTGTGGTCTGCTGAGCCATTAGCTGACAGAACAGAGCTCTCTGAAGTTAACTCCTGTGATGAGAAGACTAATGTCTGTAATCCTGAAGTTGTCCAAGACTGATGTCCATCCAAAGTCACCACAGGTGAATTCTCCATTATTCCTTTGATTCTACAGTTTCTCATAATTCAAGACATAAATCCACAGGTACTTGTGCTTGATGTATCTGATGGCCATTTTTATCCAAGATGATCAGTCAAAACCACACAGCAAACAACCTGGAAGAAAAACAGAAATAAGAGCAAGTGAATGGCATGTAAAACATCTGACAAGCACAGAGTGATCTATCCAAAAACAGTACAAGTACAACAAAATAAACTTTGCATGCTTCTTAGAGTGTAACCATATGTCTCTGTGTCTTGTGATGAGCAAAGTCTACATTTTAATGCCTAGCTTTTAAGTCAAGCTCTGAACGTCTCTGATTGTGTGCCATCCCATGAGAAGTTTGCTGTGAAATTCAACATCTGGCTCAGGCTGAGCTGTTCAAGTCTGGATCTGTTTCACACACAATCGTGGTGACATAACTGCACAGAGGAATCCGACTGCTTTTCCCCAGCCGGTGATTTACTAAGCACTACCCCATTCATCAGGGCAGAGGATGCCCCTCTGTCGACCATAGTTAAACGTCTCATTCAACCCTTTGTTATTCTTTCTTCAAAACACACCTTGAACAGGTCAGAGACATCCGCAGTACACATGGAAAGACAAACAATTGCACCTTTGTGTTGCTACAGAAGCTTATCATCTTGTTCAACAACAAACACTTTCCTCAGAGGACATTTTTTAGACAGAATAACGAGGAAGACTAACTGAGTTTAATCAACAAGACCTCCCTCTCATGTCACGTTTTAACAGCAAATCACAAAAACAATCAAATGTCAGTGTTTACTCGAGATGCACAAAGTAGCAGCACGAATGTAAATTTTGAACATGCAGGTCTCTGCTGTATCTGTGAGAAAGTTGTCAGCTGCTTTACCGTGGCCTTGATATGCTTGACACACACCTACACAAATATGCCTAAATGCTCTATGCTGTTAGGACACAAGCAGATAAAACAACTCCAGACAAGGACTAAATCAAATTCTGACAGTAGTTTTTATAAAAAAACTAGGAAATCCTGCATACAATATGTATGAAATAAATAAATTAAATACATCACCTTAATAAAAATCTCTTGTAGCGTAAGACTTAGTCAGATGATAAACTTGTACATTTCAAAAATTCTTTCACCACACACTGTAACCTTTTTATACATACCTTTTTTTCATTATGTTTCACATCACTGCTAAAAACTTCACATTTATTTCATTTAAATAATCATGTTTTGTATGTTGTTTTTAAAATATATATTTTCAAGTCTTTACTTGTATTAGTTTTTTTTTTAACATATTTTCCTCTTGCTAAGTTTGTTGTTATGCACCACAACACCAAGGCAAATTCCATGTTAAGACTTACTTGGCAATCAACCTGATCCTGACTGTGGTCGCAATTCCATTTACAGCAACATTAAGTACTTAAGCAAATTAAGTGCTGAATATTGCCTCCTGTAGAACCTGTCCCTACATGGTGAATGTGAAATGAGTGTACAGGAGATTAGGGTTCTCTCCAAGAAACCCTTCCTTTAAAACACTATGCAAAGAGGGTCTCATTATTCCCAAATGAATGCAGAGCAGATTTAAATAGAGGGAAGAAGTCACAGACTGAAAATGACCTGGGAGAGTTGACTGGCAAAGCAAGATCACCACTCATTTTAAAGAGTGAAAACCCTCAGCCTAACCCTAACCCTGAAGTATTTAGCATTGGAGAATTTCAGCAGAAATGTCCTGAACAAGTCCTCTCACGTAAAAACAGCCCATGGTATAACTTTCTCAACTAAGGAGGAATAGCGAAAAAAATAAGAGTGGTCATTTAAGTAAAATTCACAGGAAAACTAAAAAAAAAACTCACCTGCTGAGGGAAAAAAAGCTGCCTGTGTTGCCCAAACAGTGTCACTGAGATCATGGCAAAATAGTGGCAGTGAGACTTGTTCCTGTAAGAGCAGAGAGGGTTAGACAGCCCCTCACTGAGCCACACTTATGTCCCCATAGGCCTATTCTGCTAAAAGGCAAGCTTGTCATCACAACTATCAGCCCCTCCTCTTGTGTTTTCCTGGGGAGGTGGGGGGCTGCAGGAGTGTTCAGTTAGCAACGACTGAACCATTCAGAATATGCGTAAGAGCAGGGAGAATGTCTACTTGTTGGGAGATGCAAAAAGGAGGAGAAAGGAGACGGGGGGGGGGTGGTAAAAGAGGGAGGGAGAGGGTTGGTGGTGGAGGGAGCAGCAGTGGTTGGCACTGTAAAAGAACAAGGTGAAATGGGTTTTCAACCCTCACAAACAGGCTGTGAGGAATGGCTAACTTCACAGGTCTGAACTGTGCGGGAGCGAGATGAACCGCAGCCGTGACCTGAGGTCCAAAACACCGGGCTGAGGAATGCTTTCAAGTCAAAGAGGAGAGCTGCGAAACGCCATGACTTACTGGGGCATATTATGTGTCAGATTAGGAATATTATCTCCATGAGTGGATTTAATGCAGAACTGAAACCAAAAGCATGTTTTCTTCAATGTTTATTTGACACTAATGTGGAAAAACTGCCAGTTAAAAGTCAGTTAGGACTTATTGGACAGTGAGCCAGATAGAGGTGAAGGGTTGACATTATGGATCATGAACTGACAGGACGCTTAATAGTATGTACTGTATGTGACGGCAGAGCACTCTTGGTTTTACTAGTTGATTCACAACATACTTTTTAGTGTTTAATGCCCATCTTTTATGATTTGTGGAGCAGAAGTGACAAGTGATTCCCGTCTGACATGAATCAGAAACAAAATTAAATATGAGCCAAGACATTTCTTATGAAACAACAGTCCTTTTCTGGGGTAAGAGTGGGTTAAAAATGCATGTGGGAACGGCCAAATATACCTCATGCAGGAACTGTGGGTGAAAGTGTACTTAGAGAGTAAACATGTAGGGGGCATGTCCAAACCCTTGCTTGTTCATTGGCTGAGCACTTGTTTATGCTGCTGAGCTCTCTGATAGGACAGGAGTCATTGCACAAAGAATTTCTGAGTTCACATTCAGTGACTTGTCCTCAACTTTATACCAGGGGGGTCATTCATTCATTCTTCATTTGTTAATTCACTCACTCACTCAGTCCCCTCACCAGGAGTGAGGTGCTGAAGCCACAAATCAACACTTGGACTCAGTTTGACCTTTGGCCAGGGGCGAGAAAATGAGCACTGACTGACTCGTCTCATTCATAAAATACTTTGCAATCTGCCCGTGGCTGACATTCTTTCTCAGCAACAATCTACAGATTCTTCCTGTTTTCCTTTTTTTAAGTCTTTACAAGTCATTTTAAGCCCCTGTCCTGTCAAAACATATGCACTTTATTAAACGGAGATCCACATCAATGAGGCCTTGTCTCTTTCAAGTGTACTGACTTCTGCACGTATACAGTAACAATATACTGCCACAAGAGTATTATACCAACTAAAATTCAGATACAAGTCATAAAAGACAAAAGTAGATATATTCCATTGTATATCTGTGAATACTCAGAAAACCAAGCTCTATGCAGCAGCCATGATATGCTAAATTAACTGTTTGAATGGTGAGATAAGGCATGTGTGCAAATCTTAATATTTCGTGATCTTTTGTTCACAGTGAGTGACATTCCTGATGTCCTTGTTGGGTATCTGAGTTTATTTGCCTGAGCAGTTACATAGAAAGGTTACAGGAAACACGCATACACTTTTGCCGCCCAGTTGCCAGAATAAACTGTTGGCATTGTACAATTTTGTGATTCTCAAATAAATTACATTCATCCATTTAATATGTAACATATAAACATTGCTAGAAAGTGATTAATCTCAGGTCACATGTTTATTAGCTGACTTTCTCATTAAAGCAAGAAGATGATGATGGTGGTATGACGGCTAGATGGCTGAGTGTTACTGATGAAAACCCCCAGAATATTTAACAAAACACTGAGACATTTTCAAGGCATTTAAAGAGATATGGGACAATTTCCAGTCATGTTTGTAGCACCAGAACCATGTATTTTTAAGAGGATGCTGGACATTTTTAAGACTTTTTATGAGATATCAGGATTTTTTTTAGCCATGTAAACACAAGATTGTTTCCCAACCCTTAAAAAGGTGATTTTTCAGTTTAAACCAAACAAGAGCAAGAACAAAACCACCACATTGTTACAATATATAATAATATAATCTTTAAAATTTCTATGTCAAGAAAGAAAGATTAGTCTTTTGCTGAAAAGTAAAAATGGTATCATTAATTCTTTCGACTGGGCTGTGCTTTTGTTTAGTGAAGTGGTACAGCTGAATCAGAATTATTCCCGAAAACTCAGTAGAACAGAAAAACAATGTCAAAACTGAATGATATCGTGTTGAGCTAATTATCTTGCCTGGGTTGTGTACACGAAGATGCAGACAAATGTTTCTGACACTGTGCTCTGCTCTTGTTTAATCAGTCTGATAAAGGTAACAAATGTGTGCAGGTGCATGTGAATGAGAGGAAGAGGGACAGAAAGAGTGAAACAGAAATAGGAAGAAAATGTGTTTGTCCCCTTTGGGAAACACCAGCTTGAACAATTGGCTGCACTTAATGAATAGCAGCCTTTTCTCTCTGGTCTATCTGAGCTGTGGAGGTGAACAGTCCAAGGCCAGTGGGAGTGGGAACATTTGGGCCAAACACAGCTGGATGTTCTCACAGGCTAACCTGGGAGGCCCTGTCTGCCTACTAAAAAAGACAGAACGGAGACAGAAAAACAGCCTTGTTTGTGGCACTGCATGAAAAACAGGGTCTTCTCTTCCACAGAGGATGGAAGGCAGAATCACAGAGTGCAAAAAAGTGCAAAGTCATTGTGAATTTAAAATAGTCACTTTATATGCCATGCCTTGTCCTTCAGTGATAAATATTTATTGTCGGTGCAAAAAAACAAAACTTTTTTTTTGGCAATCCATTCCAAATAGAGGCATAAAGATATAAATGTATGCAATATTGCAGTAGTCAATAATATATAAATACTAAAAATTAAAAAAACAGTCTCTTTAGAAAGCAGCAGCTGTATGTGTATATTTCACTTGTCCATTGGAGGATGTATGCATCTGTGTGTGTGTATGTGTTTAGGTGTGGGGGTTCGTGAGTTCAGCAATAGGTTTACAGCTCTTGGAAAAGCTGTTTTTCAGTGTGTTGGTTGGAGCTCACATGGATCTCAGCCTGTCTGATGGGAGGGTGGTGGACAGGAAGTGTCCAGGCTGTGAAGAGTCTTTATAGATGTTGGCAGTTTGCTTATGGAGATGGTATGCAAGGATGTTACTCAGATGAGGAAGCTTAAGTACCAGTCTGTGCAGCTGAAAATCAAAAACTCTTAATGGTGCAGAGGGTAGAAACTAATGAGTAGCTTCTTGATTAGACAGAAGGTGCTAAGCTCTCTTCTCTCTTTTTTTGTGTTGAGGTTCAGGTTCACAGCTCAGACAGTGTCTGGACTTCCTCCACATAGGCCACCTGTTGTTGTTGGTTTTGGTCGGCGGTATATGTTGTACAGATTGTGAAGCCCCTTGAAGCAAATTTGTGATTTATAGCTATGGAGGTAAAACTGACTTTACATGACCACCAAACACGAGGAGTCTTCATACTAAAATTGAATTGCCCTATAAAGTCCTAAAAATAACACTTTGGTTTCCTGTGTGATCATTGAGCTTCTGTTTTTTTATCATTTCAGTGGCCAGAGTAGAAACTTACATTGTCTTGTATCAACACTAAATGTAAGTTTTAGGGCTACAGTCATATGTAAAGCTTTGTTGAATTAAATGGAAACCAGACAAGGCCTCCTGCTGCAGATCACCGCTATGACAACTATGTCAGGACAGGACCGGGGGGACGTGGACTGGCTGCCAAAGCAAACTGCGAGAGACGGCAGGCATACCAAGGCCTGGACACAAATCCTCTGCCAACCCCTACAGAAAGTAGCAAATGTGAGTGATTTTAAGAGGATATTAGTTTGTTTCTGGCTGATGTACAGAGTGATAAGAATGATGATTTCCCCGTCTGTTCACCGTATAGTTCAGCAGGAAGCGTGTTAGAGATTGAAACTGACAGAGTTCACAACCCATTCACTAAAGAATTACAGCACCTGAGGCTACAAAATACTTTTACAGTGAATTATTCATCTTAAACCAGACATAAAATGTATACTTTTAAATACAGACTTCATAATTTTAACACATTTGTATCTACTTTGTCTTCTAGTCCTTGTTTCAGACTTTGTAAAATAAAATAGTTTGACAAAAGTAACACACTAACTGAGGCTTGTGCAAGATATTTCAGCCCTTAAGAATGACCCTTGAGTACACACAGCTGTCTGACTCACTGTAAAAACAGCCATCAAAACACCCCGATGCTGTAAATCATCTACAGTTAGACTGACTAATATTTACTATACACAATATTCTGATGTATCTTTTTTATCTTTAATTGAACATGGTTGTTAAATGAATTAAAAGATTACCTTTTATCCTTTGACTTGATTTTGTTATATTCACTTAATTGTAGTAAAATATACTATTGTAATTTTTACTCCTGAGAATGAATATTTACCTAATTGTTTTATGTTTTACAGTGTATGTTGAGAAACACTGCTGTCATTTCACTTGCTGTCTCTTCTTTCCCTCTGCTCCTTATCAGCCATATCAATGCAGTTGTCAAGATGGGGCAGACGCTCTAAAGTGTCTGCGCTCTTCACGGGGCACATTGAGATTAAAGTGTGGTGAAGAGAACAGAGCCAGCTGTGTTGCTTAAACATGTGGCTATAAGGTTGCAGCTTTGCCTGCCAGCAACGCAGCATGTTATTGCTGCACATAACAAGCATGAGTCTAAAAAGACAGCCAGCACTGACAAGGTTCAATTACTTTGACTGTATGGAAAATTATTAAATTTTATCTGCTCCTGCATCTTTGACAATATTCATACCATGCTGCATTTATATCAAAGGGCAGTGTGTGTTAAAGCATTAAAATCTGTTTGAATGTTTTTTTAAGCTGCTGCACGCGGCTCTCTTATGTAACGTGAACCATGCCAAGCTGTGGAAGAGACGAGTACAATAAAAAAGGTAAACATCATTAGAAAACATTCCAGCAATACCACAGTCTGACTCAATATCTCTGTAGCTTTTCAACTCCCCTACGGATTCCCAGCATACCACAGATCATGGGCAGATGTTGTGCATTATCACTTCTCTCTGCAATCTTACTTTGTCTCTGTCCCCAGAGCTGATCAAATCACCACAGAGATGTTGTGGATGCAAAGATAATTGTCTGTTCCAACTGTTTTCCAGTTTTTTAAGATTTAAAGGGAGCAAAGGGTTTAAATTCAATATTTAGTTTCTGTGTTAAACTAAGAGCTCCTTTTAACACATTAAATCATTTTATTATAGACAACAGGATATGGAATTAGTATAAGGTACCGGGTAGTCTCACATTTAATTGAACATATAAACATAGTACTTCAGCATATTTTATTCCCAAGCACAATAATAATAGTAATGAATGATTAAAAAATATAGTAAGAAATAAGAAACTGTCTCTATGTAATCCTGTTTTTTAGAGCTGAGTGATTGTTAGCTAACCAAAAATATCAGCTAACAAAGTAAGCAGGTTCAAGACAACAATAAAGAAATACGGCAGAATCAAATGTTACCACCATATTAGATGAGAAACAAAGACCAAAAAACAAAGGTGTTTCAAATCTTATATTAAGGAGAAAGGTCGCAAAAATCAAAGGGAATTTTTGTCAAATTTAACTGGCAACTGTACAAAGGCAGTTTTTATGCTCCTGTGACCACTGAAAATAAGTATAAGCCCTCTCCCCATTCATTTAGATAGGGGCCTGGACTTGTTAGCTCAAATTAATTGCCTGGGGGTGTTTCAAAGGTAGCTGCTGAATGACAGGACTTGCCTAGGAGGGCTTTGATAACATTCATGAGTTTGTTTTCATTTGATCCATTGTGATTTCATTCCCTTAGAGGGAGCCTCACACATCTGCAGATATGTAAGGCAGAATTCACAGTGTTTCACCACCATGTTTCTATAGTAGACTAGAACAAAACCAACCAAATACCATCGTTTGTGAGTTTTAAGTGATAATAGATTCTCCTACATGCCTAGAAAAGGAGGGATAATCAGATGGTTGCAATCGAAACCTCATAGTTAAACGCCACTGAATCCTACACACTGCAGCTTTGATTAATGAACTGCTGAACAACAATGCATTTTGTTCAATTGCAAGTACATGCCTGACAACGCCTTGAGACTTGGTTATTGTTTGAATGAGTGCAGACTCTTGGCCTTGTCCCTCCTCATAAAATCGTGGTACTTTATTTGCTCGAACATTACAACTTTCTGCCATTTTTCTGTCAACACATGTGGCCAGCAGCACACGCTGTTTACCTTGTAAAAGCCCCACAACAAGGTGCCAAAACTTATTTAAGAGCTGCTAAAGATAAGATAGAAGTCAGCTCCAGTGACAACGAGAGAAGATGTAAACATTGACTAAAATTATATGAAATTATACTACGGCACAATGATTTCACAGCCCCAGCATGTATGTGATTAGAGGAGGATGGGGATGCATTAGAGGTGAATCAGCTCTACCTTTCATGTGACCGGAGGGATTGCCTTGGAGGGATGAGGTGGCAGGCCGTTACCATCACACACAGCGAGCAGCTACAAATTAATTCCCTCCAACAACAACCTCTGTCCTCACCTGCTGCAACACGCTCTGCCAAGCACTCGCAATCACCCAGCAAATTCCTTCCGCTCTGAGTTGTGAGGTGGAGGTGAAGGACGGGGGGTTTGTGGACTCAGTGTTTTGATTGTGATGTTGTGTAATTGACAGGTATGTGTGAATCCAGTGTGTGATACAAACATCACACCACCCATTTCACACTGCGTATGGACAACAAACACGTCTGCTTCTAGGAACGTGAAAATACATGCCAAGATGACAAGGCCATTCAGTGATGGCTGGGTTATTTATTTGGTTAAACATACATTGCGTGCAGCAAATCAATGATTCCATCATGTTTGAACCAAAGACAGTATGAGGTGTCCAGGTACTTTCTGCCAAGTCTGTGCAGCCATTCTGGTGGAATATACTTCAACACCTCACCTCATTTAAGCAAGGAAACAACTTGGTAACTCCTAAAATATTTTAACATATTTTTTATATTAATAATTTATGACAACACAATACTAAAAGAACAGAAAACAAATATTCAGACAGCAGGCATTTTTTTCCTATAGCTCTGCAAGATGAGCAACAGTGCTAACTAACAAAGTACATTAGCTCGAGCACTTTAAGTACAGTTTTGATGTGCAAGTGCTTTACTTTACTACTTTAAGATCTAAATAACTCTTTAAGCACTGCCAAGGAGAGAAGAGAAAGTCTGATCAAAGCTGAGCAGCTGTCAGCTTCTCCTTTTGTCTGTGTGAGGAATGAGATGCTGGGCTGCGAGGCCATGGACACAGGCGCCCTGAGGCCGACTGCTGCTCGGCCCAGCTGACTGTCAGCTGTGTTTTCTCTTCCACTGGTGCAAGATATCAAAGAGCCATGCCAGTGCTCCTTCTACAAACCCTGTATGCTTTCCATTTTGTTGACTATTTTCAAAAGCATTCTTTCCCCCTCTTTCAAATGCAGATTTTGGGGTGAATATTCTCTCTTTTTTTGCTGTTTCAAGCAGCCTTGAGTTTTCATTGATTTCTGAATGGTATAAAAAAAATATCTATTGTCAGATTCTTGCTTGATTTGTGTCAGGAATCAACATAAGCATCAAATCTGACAATAGATTTTTATTTTTATTGATCGACTATTAGTTGACCCGAGAAAAAATAATATAAAAAAATAATAAAATTATTATATGTAATTTTTGATAAATGTTTCATCATTCATTGTTTGAATTGCTCAGATATAAATACATATCGGTTTCTTATTGATCCTCTATCATATCAAACTGAGTCAGGGCTGTCAGTTGGCCAAACAGGTGGGTGGAGATTACACTGTAAAGTGTGGTGTGTATTTTTTCCTGTTTTGTGACATTGACAATATGATGCATCAAAACAGAGTTTAATTTATAATAAATAAAAATTATTAAGTTGCACCCTATTCTGCACCTCATAACAACAGTGAAAATTTAATTAAAATGAATTCAGATGTTCACTTTAATGGATTATACATTCCAAACATTTTTTATGAGTTAGCTAAGTCATATGAATAATTAGATTTTTTATGCTTTATTAAGACAAATGAAAGCCTGGAAAAGTAGAAAAATCTTTAAGAGACAGAAGCATTGCTTGCAAAATGTTACCTGCAATATGAAATAACAGGTCTTTGTGAAAATTTGGTAAAAATATGTAAAAGCAGCACTGAATGAAATTTAGAGAAACACAACAGTGCAGCACAAGAAAGAGTATGAATAAATAAATAAATAAAAACCTTTTATGTGCTGCACAATGCAAACTCTCTTTCTGTCAAGATATACTGGAGTCGTTGGAGAGTGAGTCACTTCTCCTTCCTCTCTCCCTGTTTGAAATGCCTCTTAACAATACTGAAATTGATTTTACCTCTCTAATCTCCTCTCGCTATTGTCGGGAGATCTCTCTCTGCACCTGGGGCCAGTGCTCTTGTCTTTTCTCTTATCTGCCCATGGGTGTACAAGCCCCTCCCAGCGGGGGCTGTATTAATCCCCATCTACCAGACTCTTCATACAAATGCACTCATTCTAATTCTCTCTCTCTCTCTCTCTCTCTCTCATGGGAGAACCCCTCAGCCGACAGTAAACCAGACAGTGCCTTGAGCAGCCTGCTAGCAATGTAAAACAGAGACAGATGGAGAGGCAGGAACAGACACAAAAGTAGCTAAACAAAGGCCACCTCACTACAGTGATGAGGAAACAATGGTGTTTTCAAGCCTCAGAAAAAAACATTGTTTCATCTATAAACAGTGACATCATGTGAAATGCAAACGATGAAAATTTTCTGAACATTGTAAAATGTAAGACAAATATTTGCATCACATCACTTACCCTTCCTGTTTCTCTTTAAACTGGAACACGTGGGAGTGAAAACAGCAAACCTCTGAGTCTACCATGATTTCAGTGTGACTCCATAAACAATCCTCTGCCACTGTGATTAATCACATCAGTCACAGCACACTTTGACTTGACAGTAGGGGAGATGACAGTAAAAGCTGCAGAAGAAGACAAAAGAGGAGCAGACAAAATGATCAGGACACAGACAAACATCAGAGAGGAAACCAGACATATGCAGACAAAAACACCTACTCTCACTGTTCTATGTAAAAACATTAGAAAAGAGAAGCAATTTGTCTGAGACTAAAAATTAAAAACAATGAGGTGCTTTGGTAATTTGATCAATCTACAAAAAAAAGAAAAGAGTGCAGAATGAACAGAGCCTCATGAATTGTAAATTCGCCTCATTTGCATGAGGTTTCTACATGCTGACCTTCTCTCTCTCAGAAAGTAATCAATATGTATGCAGAGAAAATGTGTCACTGAATATGATATGATATGATATGATATGATATGATATGATATGATATGATATGATATGATATAAGGCCAGGATTATCTCCAAGTCAAACTGGCCACAGTTTTTTATGTCAATTGACTCTACATTCGACTATAGTGTTGTCTATTTTATATCATAATAGTATTTGAAATTTGGATATTAATACTTTGTGTTCTGTCCACAAAATGGTTAAAACTTTATTTTGAGTAGGATTAAATGAAACTGTATTGCTTTTGTTCAACGTTTAAAAGCTAACAAATAGAAATGCAGCATAATGTTCATGGGTCATATGTGTAACATAAACTGAACAACAGGGAATTTACACAGATATACTTAGATTAATCAACAGTATGAAGCACAGTAGGCAATATTATTAGAATGAAACGATGAAGCTTTTACATTTTTGACTATTATGCTGCACATCTGCAGTGTTAACTCCAAACCAGTAGATGACGCTAATACCCTTTGTACCGGAACCCACGCTGCATGTTATTTTCACTCCAAGGCGGAAGGTGGCAGTATTACAGAGGATAAACACAGTAACACATCCGTCAACAAACAGGACACCTTCAGCACGTTCATTTACATCAGTTTGTATTACGGGTGGCACTACTCTATCTTACATTACCGAGTCGTTTGGCTCTAACGTTAGACATTAAAATGACCTGCATGAAACACATCTTTTCTAAAAGACCTCGTGTGAAAGTCGGACGGCTAGTCGGTGCAGCTTTTACCTCCTGCAGATGTTTCCATGCTGAACTAGTGAGAACTTGCTGTATGTTTTACTGAATATTACCAACATAATTCATTACTTCACAAATGACCTCACTGTAAACCTTTTCACCTGGCAGGTAAGACATGAATCCAGCGGACTCCCAATAGTTCATCACAGCAAGTATGTGTGTGACCTTCCAGCCAATCACAGGTTCCCAATGGGCAAGTTCCCCCGGGTTTTACACTTCCTGCTCAAAGATCAAGTCATCACAGACAAACAGGTGAGGGCCACGTTCATGTTTTCAATCAGAACATACAATGCGATCATTATTATTAATCTGGACTTAAAAGCTCAATAAACTTGATTAGCCCACAGATGGAGATCCCATGCATTCATATTTTAGAGTTATATTTATATAAATATATGCCATGTCTCCATTGATTTGCTGAATGTGTTATAAAATCATACTCATGGAAACAGGTATAATGTTTATGAAATTTAAGTTGGACTATAGGAAATTTAATGAAGGTCTAATATTTTTGTTTTTGTTGGAAAAAGTAATCACTAACATATTCAATATATAACTCTTAAGCACACTAAGGAAATTTTAAAACAGATAGTTGCAGGACTAATGTTATTAGTAGCAATACAACTTAAAGCCCTTTTCTCACATTTCTTATTCATGTAAATATCTTTCTTCACAGTAGGTGTGGGTCCCTGAAATTGCCTCCATAGATTTACTCAGCTGTGTGCACACAGAGGAATATTTAAACAACTTCATTAATGGGCAAATAAAGGAGCAAGAACAAAGAAGGACAGGTTTCCCCTGGAGTGAAGGCATAGTTAAGCGCTGTCGATATGAAACAGGTGAGAAGACCAGCCAAGTCCCCTATTGTCTTAACAGACCTTGAAAGATCAAGCTACATGAGCTGCTTATTTTTTGTTTTGTCGACAGGTGGGACTGTTCTGGCTGCTGAAGTAGCTCTGCAGAGGGGTTTGGCCTGCAGTACTGCAGGAGGGACCCATCATGCTTTTCCCAGCTATGGTTCAGGGTTTTGTCTTCTTAATGACCTGGCAGTTACAGCAAAATACCTGATCTCCTCCCCTAAAAGAAAGGTCTTGATTGTGGATCTAGATGTGCATCAGGTAGTATTTACTTGTCTGCTACTCTAAATGTTGTTGGGTTATTACACTATGTCTTTGTTCACATCGGTAAAATTGTAACCTTTCATCCAACAGGGTGATGGCACTGCTTTCATTTTCAAAGAGGAGCCATGTGTGTTTACATTCTCTGTGCACTGTGGGAAAAACTTCCCTCTTCGCAAACAACAGAGTGACCTAGACATCAGTGTGGAGGACGGACTGGAAGACAAGGAGTATCTGTCCACAGGTACAAGAACACAGGCCAGAATAATCAGTGTAACATATTCATAGTTGAGATTCAGTGTTCAAACATTTTTTGCTTTTGCTGGTTTAGAAACAGTTAACTGAGCATCAGACACGAAATTATTTTAACTAGTGTGCTAACAGTTCATGAAATAACTCAGTTTGTTGATCCACAGTGGAGACTCACCTTCCATGGCTGCTGGACACTTTTCGTCCAGATCTGGTCCTGTATGACGCAGGCGTAGACCCTCATCGAGAAGATGAACTTGGGAGACTCTGTCTGACTGACCAAGGTGACTGATAACTACACACACATAAACAGGTATTTCCGACTGTAAATCATTGCTAGAATGTCTGTGAATGACTTTGAGTATTTCCCAGGGCTGTATCAGAGAGATCTGTATGTGATGAAGACTGTGGTGGGCAGAGGAGTTCCTATTGCTGCTGTAATTGGAGGAGGATACTCGAGAGACATCGACAAACTGGCCCTCAGACACTCCATCGTCCACAGAGCAGCAACACAGGTACAGGACGAAAATCTTACTAGATATTTCTTTTCGAGCCTGAATCATGTACGTTAATATTTTTTAAAAATTAACTTTTTTGGATTGATTGGATGCTAAATTTATGTTCTTCATATTTCAGGTTTGGAGGGAGTGTGGAATGTAAACATTCATGCTGTGGATCAGGAGGACCATTACTTCCTAAATGACACTTGATCCTAATGCTAATATTGATATTTAAAAATTTTAAAAGTCTGGTGATGTTGTATGAGGCAATACTTTTTGTATAATGTATATCTATTGGCTGTACACGTAAAGGCTTTACAAGAATTATGAAAGAGATATTGGAGGCAATGGAGTCTTAATGGATTCTACCATCTCCTTCATATATCTTAGTATCTTTTTTGTTATAATAGTTAGGGTATTTGCAGCTAACAACATACTGTATATGATAAAGTCACACAATTTTAATTCCAGAATAGCTTGGAGGCTGTGTAAAACATTAAAAAAACAGAATGTGACCATTTGCTAATTATATTTATACAAATACTGAATTGAAGCCCAACAAAAACAACATATTCATACTGTTAGGCATTTTTTGTCTTATATGTTTTACACAGAATGGCAACTTTTTTGGACTCAGTGTTGTGAAATTGTCCATTTAATACACAAAAAGCTCTGCTCAGGATATTTTACTCAGGAAAGTTGGTGTTTGTGGTCATGCAAGTGAGTCTCTAACACAGCATGAGGTCTGTTGGCTGAAGAGTGATTTAAGATGACGTTCAACTAACTGTTTACCTCATCAAGATACTGTATCAGTATTTCTACAGTAGTTACTGTCTTGGCATCTATTAAATATTCATTTACTGAATTATACAGTTTTTTGGTTGTCAATGTTAATTATCTACCAAGTACTTACATGTTTCGCTCATGACAGTGAATGCAACACAACAATACTCATGAATAAAAACATTTAATTAAGAAAAGCAAAGTAACACTCAAAAGAATTTACTTCAGGTCACATAAGACATTAAAGTACCAGAGTCACTCAAGAACAAACACAGTTGGTCCACACATAGTGTACTGATAAGGATGTGTACTGTCACTGGCACAATGGGCACAGAAAACCAGTATGTTTCAAGTTTCAGCTAGTTTTATGCCACTCACTGACATCAAGCAGCAAAATATTAGTAGTACAGTGCAATGTTTATTCACAGTATGGGGCAGCTGATTTGCTTAAACATACTGTACGAGTGGTATAGCTCAGCTTGTTACTTCAACACGAGACAGCATATTATCACAAACATCAAGAACACACACACTGGCCAACACAAACAAATGCACGCATGTGTTTGGAAGATATTTTGCACAACTTTGAGCTCTTATGAAAGATTACATATGAGCAGTTTACAGAGAGAAGTCTGTTACACATATTTGCTGCAGGTAAGCTCATATTCAAAGTTAAATAACGTGCAATTGTAAAACAGGCAGACACAAAGAGTAAAATAAAGCTCCTCCACTGCGATCATTACTTAAAAACATTTAAGAGCTGATGGAAAAGTGTAACTTAGTCTCACAAACTCCTCTTTGGCTAACATTAAAAGTCCAAAGAGAAAACAGCACTCCTCCATGTGTCCTTTGCAGAAATGCTCTTTTAAAAGTTAAAATCAATAACAGCACTGCAGCTTGCTGTGGTTTAATAAAAAAAAAAAAACAAAAAACAAAAAACTTGAGAACACATACTGGATATTTGGATACTGCTGGTTGGTTTCATGTATTGAAAAAGAATAAATACTTTTAAAACTTGATATATTTACAGTGCTAGACATTGTTGAAGACTGACATCCTCAGTGCATCCTCCCCCAACACTACCAAACCATCTTAAATCATATTTAATGCCTGATACTGATAGATCTGTTGCACAGCTAGTTTCAGGTCTACCAGAACTTAAAGGAGAATAAATTATTTGGGTGTTGAAAAATTAAATAGAGAACTGCAACAGTGCAGTACTTTAGTGTTCAGTATATCTTCAACAATGGCTACATCTGTATATTTCTACACTTTTTATTTAAAAGAGAGTTTAGTATCATCAACTGCGTGATTCAGTGCTAAAAGTTGAGGCAGAGTTGAGACGAAATAAAAACACTATGTTAAAATCATATTTTCCATAACTGAACCTTCTCTGCCACCACACACCAGTTGGCATGGTCAAAGTAAGTGTGTTTGACATGAAGCTCTTCGACATGATTCTCAATTAGCTCTGCCAGTTCTCCCTCCCTGAAGACATGATAGTACCTCAGGCAGGAGCCCTCCACCTGCCCCTCGCTCCCCTCAGAACTCCTTGTGCTTTCCTCCTCTTTTCCCTGCTGCCCTCCGCTTTCTTCCCCTGGCTGCTTCAGGTGCTCCTTGGGGAAAGGAACCAGATCTGGCAGAGCCAGAGAGCCACACTCCTGGGCTAAAGATGGTGGGACGCTCTGGTTGTCTGTGCGGTTATTGTTGTTGCCTCTAGGATCATTTTGTCTCTTGTGCAGGTCTGTGACCGAGTCAAAGACGTCCTCCTCGGATCCAATCACAGATGGCGGGGAAAAGAAGCTAGAGACCTGCTTGATGAGGCCCCGTCCTCTCCCACGCTGGCTGGCCTTGTTGTTGGCCCCCTCCTTTACCACCGTGGGTGATGATAAAGTGCTCAGGTCTCTGGAGGACGACCGGGAGATGGCTAAGCTTCCAAAGTCGAACACAGAATCCAGAGACCTGGAGAAGAACCACAGTCTCTGTGTACTCTGCTGTGGCGTGGTGCAGGTCAGATCTTCTTCGTCTGCCACGGATGATGTGCTTCTAACCTTCCTGTGCTTGTCAGTATTGTCTATGGCTTCGCTCACACTCTGAGCTGTGGCCCTCCGTCTGGGTTTGGGGTGCTCTCTGTTTAAGCAGGGGGGTGAATGTGGGTTGGGATTCCAGGGGACGAAAATGTCTTGTTTCTCGAACTTGCGACGTTTCTGTTCCATGGCCCACACGTAGATCATGATGCGTCCACCCACTCGCAGGGTGCGAGCCATCTCCTTTATTGCTCGGATACGACGCTCTTTGGTGGACAAATGATGGATGACTGTGAAAAAAAAACATTCGATTGTTAGAACTGAGTAGGATGAAGAGTAGGTATTTATTTCACCATGATGTGTCACATTCAGCACTTAGAGTGAACAAAAACACATTATGTACTCTGTTTATGACAAACAACAAAAATTAATAGTGTGGGTGTCTGCTGTTGTGTTGGGTCCTAATTACACAGGACACACATGAATTATGTCACACAGTTGGCTTGGCAACAAAAGCTCATGGTAAACTGATGTTTATCATGATTATGAGTTCATTTAATTTGGAGCAAATGGCAGCTTTCATGCATATTAAGAGAGTGATTTGTTACTGAGTGGGAGGAATAAACAACACCCAACCGTCCCCTTATCCCTGCCTGTTTCTCCATTACCTGCAATAGAGAGCACGGCGTCGAAGCAGCTGTCCCTGTAAGGCAAATGCAGCCCGTTGCACATCTGGACCTCGTGTCCTTGGCTCCAGGCAAAGTCCACCAGGGGGCGACAAACATCACACCCCAGCTTGAACACCTCCTTGTTGATGTGGAGATACTTGCCATTGCCACAACCTGTCAAGGTCAAGACAGTCAGCTTTAACTAGGGACTGATTGGGGATTATTTATGGCCTGATGAAATTAAGAATACTCCTTCTCTCTCCTTATGGGAAGCCAAGTTTAGAAAGACTTATTGTGCTGCCAAATTAAACCAGCAGCATAAAGCACAAACACTGTAATAATGATCAAGTGTCATTGCCAAGATTACATTACTGCTCGAGGTGACACCCACCAATGTCAGCAACGATGCTCCCCGGCTGCAGGTCCAGCAGGAACTGTCGCACCTTGGGCCAGGCTTTATAGCGGCTGTCGTTGAAATATGGAGCAATCTTGTCATAGACGCTGTGAACGTGGTCTCTCTCAAGCTGACTGGCAGCCTCCTCCATCATGTCTGTCCTGGCTGCCTCATGCAGCTGCCTCACAGTATCATATCTGCTGGGACAAACACATCTCCCTGCTTATTTCCAAATGATAAATCCATGCAATAGTTGCTCTATGTTTTAGGAAGATAAAATATAGCAATGTGGACCCCCTGAGGGGAGAAGCACAGTGGTTCTTCTCACTAAATGCTTGTTAGGATCCAACTGCTGGAGGCTGTAATCAGCAGACACACTTGAGCGTCTGTCAGGTCAGACAGACAGCATTGGTAATTTAAGACCAAACCCTTCACTTTGTACTTTAAGTACCAGCTGCCATCCGCCTCTTCCCATCCACCCTGCAGTCCTCCAGAAGCACACACTGATGTGAGGCACTAAAAGTCATCAGGTTTAATTTGCCATCAATTGTCTGTAATAGTGGGAAAAAACAAGCTGGGACCACACATTAAACAACGAGGTTATGGCAAGGAGAAAGTCCCCATCTCACAGAGCATTAACAGGTAAATTTTCACAGCCGCTGTGCCACAGTTTTTTTCACTAACACACGAGCAAAAGGTCAACACCGTGATCGTTTCTGTTGGCGAAAAGAGAGATGCCAAAAGAACGAAGGTCGCTTTTACAAAGCCATGTTATACTAAGTGGACATCAGCTTGCTGCAAAGGTTTTTACATATTATGTTTCACTCAGAGTAAATGACAGATTTTAGCACAAGCCCACGTTCTAGGAACTTCTTTTTCCTAAAATGAACCTCATTGATTCCGAGAAGGACTTTCAGTTTACCTGGAAGTGTAAGGCTAATACGTACATAGGTGGATAGATTTCCAGTCTGATTACATTTTTTTGACTGGACTGCATAGCTGAATATGACTCTTCCAGCTGTGTTACAGCTTTGGTTAAGCTGTTACTCCAAAAAAGAAAAGGTAGTCCTTTTTCAGTGATATATAACTGTCGTCCTTTCACAGTCTTTTGCAAATGAAGTTGCCTTAAAAATAATTTGTTAGCAAGGATGATTGTACAGATTAGTGAGGTTATATGGTTTAAAAACCACCCATAACATCTATTTATCAAAATTTCATAAATAGTAGGTTCTTCCATATTTCTTACTGTTAAACTTTTTAGTGCGCATTGAAGGACTGATTGCAAATTTAGGGATTACGTAATTGTGATGTTTGTGTTCTGTCTGGTTTTCACAGCTCCCACTGCAGTCATCTCAGTTTATTAGAATGCGGCCCACAGCTCCTGCAGTGCTGCTGCGGCTCCCTCAAGCACCACAAGCATGAAGAGTTTTTCTATGTTATTATGCAAAGGATAACATTGTTATTTTATCGTTAAACATTTCAGTTTGCTGCGTTCCTATTTGACATGTGCGCAGTTATCATTCACATTATATCATAATGTGGTTTATGTATTTCATGCAAAGTAAACCACACATTTGCACACAATTGCCATTAAATGTTGACCAAAAGGAGATTTTAAAAGCAGTGATTGGAAATGTGGAATATTTAAACAAAAAAATCTTCATTTGACTTTCAAAGCTGAATTTTCTCACAAACATATTATGGGGAAATAATTATCTGGTTCAGGTGTTTAGAGCAAGTATTTAGAAAAAACTGTTTGCAAGTAAACTCAATGTACCACATTTACTCTTCAAAGTTTAGCAATTACTTAAAAATAATAATAATTCTGATCCTCTTCAAAAAATGTAAGTGACTAGTTTCAATAAAAATCTAGGAATCTTTCATAAGCTTTGGCAGACTACGAATCTCCAAGTTCCCCTTCAAATTGATCTGTAATTGATGAGAGAAATAGCATTTTAAATTTGATGACAGCAGTTAAAGATTGCTTCCTTACATTTGAAGGGGACCAGCAGAGAAGTGAGCAGTTTCTTTTACTTTCCGCTCCCCTCTCTCTGCATGCAATATCTGATTGGTATAAACACTGATATTGAGCAACAAATCATTATTAAATCACTGCAAAACATCTCATTTGAAATTACTGACAGGAACATGGCGAAAGCTGCAACAAACTTTAACCTTTTTATAACTTGTCAATCCATATTGAGCAATTTGAAAAGGTTTTATTTTGCTCTACTATACAGAGCCCCCCTGCTCTTTTAAATAACATGTGATGGATCAAAGCTGTCAGTGCTGACACATACCAGCTCCAGCAGATAGGTATATCTTCAACTGCATTGCATAATCTTTATTATACAATCTACTCCTTCCAGTTTCATCCAGTGTGAAAATCAATTATCAGGTTTGACATGTTCTTCTCTTTTCTTTAACACAGGCATTTTTGGGTACAGTCAACATCCATATCTACCTGTTTGAAGTGTGCTTGCCTGTAATGAAATTTGCAATAAAAACTGATAAACAGAGTGATGCAAACTAATGAACTGTGCAATGCCACCGTGCACTTTGCTGATGAGGTAAACCAGGAGGAAAGCTATCAGACATTTCCCCTCCGCTTCTCTGAGAAGGCATTAGACTCATATGACCTGCTGTTAACACCGTCTGGTGCACATTGTGTGAAACTCAGTACACAAAGACCATTACAGGGAACATTTACCACAGGATATTAGTAACAAAGGTCAACATGTGCTACATTAAATGCTGGTATTTCTCTCCATAAACTGGTTGTCAGAGCTGTGCCCTCATTGTACATTACCAGGCTGGTCTGTGTATTCCTCCGTTGATAAATATAGTGTGTGCAGCATCTTGTCCTCCTTCACTCAGACCTATTTCTAGACCACCATCATCTGCATCATCCTAGCCAAGTGGAAGGAAAACATCCCTTATGTAACACTGTTCTCTGGTCCCCTTCAGTATTCTCTCAGCTCAATTTCTCCTGAGTTTTCCTCCTCTGCCTGCTAAACTGTGGCAGTCCTCGGCTGACATTATGTAACCAGCAGCTGGGAAGGCTGGGAGCATTGCCTCCAACTGACAATGGGAACTAAAATTAAATCAGAGGACAGAGACAATGTCTGGCACACAGATTTGTTCAAGGTATAGGATGTAGACTCAATATAAGTATCAAAATATAAATGTATTACAACATTTCCCACAAAATGGAGAGTAGTTTGCTCTTGAAGTTGCACAATTCTGCATATATTTAACTGACAAAAAAGGGTTTCTGGGCTGTGTTGATAACCTGCCCTCAGGTCAGATCTCACAACAGCACTGATGAGATTAGTGTGGTTGTAAGGACAGACACGGATGTCCAGTCAGTCTGCCAGCTGCCACTAACTGCTGGAAAACCACAAGGAACCACAGAGAACAGGTTTATCTGTCAAGTGTGCCAGCACAGTCAGACAGACAACATCAACATGTGGTGAGACGCAGTCCGCTAAACTTAGACTCCTTTGATTAATTCCAGCATTTATTGTCCTCATACAACAATGTACAGCACCTACACACGGTGATATGTTTGAATTTGCAGAAATTACTGAGTTAATGCAGTCATGAGCCATAGATATGAAGCACTATCACTGAGCAGACAGCCTGCAACTCTCAATCTGTATCTCTTCGTTCATTTCACGCGTCTTGAAACGTATTCCAAAACGCAGACGAATTAATTTTGGGTATCGGACGTGCGTGTATGTCAGCTTCCACTTTATGTCCCATCAAAGTTACTTTGGTTAATTTAAATCCACTTAAATGCACATGCAAGGTCGGATTTTTTGACATTTAATCAGCTGAAATCTGATGTCAGTGCTGCAGTTACAGATGTTATCATGTCATTATTTGCACATCCTCTCCTTTATCCTTGGGATTCACGGAAACGCACAGACGCTTACCGTACAATGTGAAATCCGCCGTGCAGTAATGCGCCTCTCCTCAGGTCGCCGGTGGTAAACTTCCCTCTCCGCACTATATATTCGGTTTGACATAAGGATCAGAGGCACGCGCTCGACACGGCGGTACCGAGCACATTATCGACGGCATCGTAAGGACGATTAGCGTGAGTCGAGGGAAACACCTGCCGTGCGCGACCGCCAGCAGCGTACGAGCTGCCGGACTGGATCAAATCCACGGCATGTTGAGCCCTACACCTGTCAAGGTAGTCGAAGGAAATAGAGCCACATATCCGGTGACATGTTTCAAAATCAAAGTCTCGTTGGTAAAGGAGTAAAATTTATTTTAACCCTTTTTTCGAGGAAAACCTTCCTTTCTATTAAAACACGACAGTTAAGAATATTCATCTGCGAAATGATGAAATGAATTTTTTTCACTCAAAGTAGCCTACACCACAGACACTGAAACAAACAAACACACAACTAAACACCAGAAACGTAAAAATCGCACAAAATAGAAGCAATGCCCTCCATTTAATTGACCTGATGAATTCATCAATGCTAGACAAAGGCAAAGCAAATGTTGGTAATTCACTGTAATGATAGGAAGAGCTTTTCATCCCTCCAGGAAGATCGTTGCCATGCATGATTTGTCACTAAATGCAGTGATGCAAATGCAGTTTAATGCAATTTTAAATTACAAACCAAGCCCAGGCCTCCTTGTAAAAATTGAAAACAACAAACGAATGAAATGACCAAGTGCTCGGATAAACATATCATAAACTACACCGGCACAGCAATGTTGCTGCCTGGTGTCAGTGAATGTCACAGAGATGTTATAATACTAACACTGAAAATTAAAGCCCTCTTAAATTGAATTATTTTGCTATTAAAAAACAATCCCAGGTGAAATTACAGACGTTCATCAGTGACAATAATCTGATTATTTCACTGAGACTCCTGTTATATTATGTAATCTATCATGTCATTACTGCACCGTTTCTGTATGGCTGCTAAGGTCTATTTTAATATCGCTTTTATTTTGAAGAACATATATCCATATGTCCTGTTTTACTGTGATTGACTTGAATCCGCTGATTGGTCGCTGGTGAGTGAAAAGATGACACGCTGTGCTGTTGTAGAACGCGGTTGTAGTTGGTTGTCGGACTCACGTGACAACCACAATAAACAAACGTGAAGTGTTGATTTCAGCAGAAAGGGGACAGCTCAGGTTCTCCTTCAAAACTGTAACGTTTCACATTTTATATGTAGCACTTTGCAAAAAAACAAAACAAATATCAAAATTTTTAATATTTTTATCCCCCTTAAAGTCTTCTTCTCAGCCACAGTCCCTTTTAGACTTAAATGCTTTAACCTCAAGCCTATGAAATTTCTGTTTGCAGCCAAGGGCCGCACCGGACGGAAGTTACTCAGTAAAATCTCATTTTATCAGTGTTATTATGAGGCTGTCAAAACACTATATTAGATGTAAAGTTACGGCAGGCTGTCAGTATGATGGCCAGTAGATCTACTAGTCTAGACTCATATTAGCTATGAGCCATGTTTTTGAAAAATTGGATCAAGGATTTTTTTTAAGCCATGGAGAGACCACTTCCCCTCTTTTGTTCCAAGCATGAAGGACATAGTTTTTAAGCTTTAGTGTGCAAAGACATAAATGAAAGAGATACAACAACTGCATAAGCAATTCAAATAAAGATAAATAAGGATAGCTATGAGTTCTACAGCATTGAGTAATGCTTGCTGGGCTGGTACTTAGCACACACTCGCCTGTCACACTGTACCCCAGGCTATTATTTGCTGTCTTTTTCTTCAAATACGAGCTGTGAATTCATCTGCCCTTTTTGTCTGTAAGATGGTTAACAACATTCTGGCTCATCACCCTGCCATTCAGAGAGCACAAAGGGCTCATCACACCTCCCTCACATCATCATCATTCAAAGCACACATGGACTTTTTTCTGCTGCTTGCTGCCTCACATTAAAATTACACACCTTCCAACATGGAAAGTCATTGTAAGAAAAACACAGCGATACAGCTTTTGCTCAGGAAAAGGGTGATGTGATGACCAAACACGTGTCCTCTCAAGGTCAGGTGTGTTGGCTGATAAAAATCTTTGCAACTTTCCACATCTTCATCTTTGCCATTTCAGTCAGTTTCTGTTTCATCTCTCTCTTTTATCTATTTTATCATGTATTCTGATAGAGGTCAGGCTCCATCCTTCAAAATGACTGTGTCAAGGACTCTTATCCTTAGCCTGAAAAAGTAATGTTTTTTGTGCAGCTTCAAACTTTTGGCAGAGAGAATCTCACAGGTTGAGGAAATTTTGAGAATCAAGAAAATCTCTTGGAAACCAAAACACATTTAAAAAATAGAGACATATGAGAATGGGAAGCTAACAGAAGAAAGAAGAAACATTATCATTTTGTTGCCTCAAGCAATTGACATTTACAGTGTATTCTGTAAATGCCTTTTTTTCTGTGGTTTTCTGTTTGCTTGAAAACCACCTGTGTTCACTAAATGTAGTCACACAAATAAACCAAGAGAGTTTTTTAAAATTATTATTATTTACTGCACCTTTGCCTGAAGTTTTTCAAAATGTAGATTTTTGTGTTCAAAGAACAGGGACTGATTTTGCAGTTGCAATGCAGAAAGCAAAGGCACAGCAGCTCCCCTGTGTGACTTTCATGCTACAAACATCGTGGTGTTGAAAAACAGCAGGCCACTGTGTCACTGTTGCAAAAATTACAGTCCTCGGTCGACATGATCTTGCTGGTAATTTAATTATCCACTGAATAAAGTGTTTTACTCTCTCTGGGTGATTTAAATCTCTATGAGGAGTGTTGATAAATGACAGCACATATAAAGGGTTTGATGTTGTTTTAAAAAAATACAGTGAAAGAAAGTATTGCCAACAACTGATCATGCAAAAATCTCTTAGGTCTGTCAACTTACCTAAAATAAAAGTACTATTTTAATCATTTTAAACAGTAGAAACCCTCATCAGTTAAAGTCTTAATGGGGAAGCTTGAGCTAAAACTTGACATACAGTCTTATAACAGAAAGAACAAATTTTAGTTTCCTTTAATAGAAGGAAAAATTTGAAGAGTTTTGAAGAAGGTCACTGATGTCCTAAGTATAATAAGAAATCTCACTAACTGCTTATTTGTCACATTATGTGACAAGAAAAGCTTTCTGGTTTCCTACAAGAAGTCCCACCTCATAGAACCCGTGTGAAGGATGCAAATCGACCACATGTTTAAGGAGCTCTGTGTTTACTATGAGCTTTTCTGTTTAAATATGCTGATCATTCCCTTGAGCAGTTCATATTTTATCAATGTCAGAGCATTTAATGCTCCTGCTCACGTACAGATCTCCGCTTTAATAATGTCTAGAATGCTGAACTGCTCCAGGATTTCAAATGTCAAAGCTATTACTTGAAAGATAAAGAGGGCAGCTTACACTCTGTTCTCATTGAGAATATGACAGTGTTACTGATTTGATTTGCAGTTGGATCGTACATTGAAAATTTGGAAAAAGGGTGGGACCATCAAAGCCTCAGAAATGTCTCTGAAGGACACTATTTTATACTCAAGCAAATATAAACCACATCCTCTTCAAAATCTCTCACTAGAAAAGAAAACTGATTATTATTGTTTATAAGGATAGGACTATCATAACTTGCTGAGGGTCATTTTGGCTGTGATATTGTGAGTACCTTTGTTTTAGATATAAATAAGCAGCATGTTCAAAAATTTACATTAACTTTCATTGGACAGAAGGGAGCATTGCTGTTTACATGATGGAAGATAAACCTGTTTGAAAGCTCCTTGAAAACTCCCTCCTCTCTCACACTAGGAGACTGATCAGATTAACCTTTCTATCTACTTAAAGTCAGGGTCTAGCAGCACATCTGCATCCTAATCAGCTGATCAAAATATGATTAGTTTCTATTTACTAGACTTAAAATGAATCTGGAAATATCTATTAAATGAATGAAACATTCCATGCCATGTCTTCTTTCATTTGCTTTGCATCTCTCTCTCTATGCCACTTGCCATGGGCACTCTTTTTCTTTTTCTTTCATTTCTTGCAATATTACATTTTTGTAAAGTGTATTTGCAAATCTTGCACATCTTTTTATGCAAACATGCCATGTACGTAAATGAACTAGTGACACAAAATGCCCCCATGGCATTTTATACAATACTGATTAGATTGTTCTTATTATTATGAATTATGATGAATTCATACTCCTGAATTAGTATGAGTACGCCTGCAACACAGACTTAGAACATTATAAACTGGTTCTGATTATGTTTGTGTAAATGTAGCTGTTTTTGTATCTGGATGGGATGAGTTGGATGGAGAAGGATTACTGTGTTTCACATCATCTTACTGTCATTCATTATCGTACTTTATAGAAAATGTGTTCTTGATGCTAAACTGAAAATGCCTTGTTCTTTCTTTCAAATATCTTTGTCAGTAATTAAACAATTTAGCATTTTTGTTCTTGTTCCTGGTCACTTTAGGTCACTTTGATCCCAAAATCACATATGTCCTTTTATTCTCCCAAAGACTGACATTGTTCAGGCTGCAGCAAACTCTCCTCCATCAGTTATATCTCAGCACATCCTGCACCATGTATGTACTGCAGAGGAGACTGTGATCCCACGTTTCCTTTCCTTTCCTTTACTGCTAAAACTTGGCTACCACATTGGCTGGGTTCTATAGTCCAATGTCGGTACTGTGTTAGTAAACCTCCAGAGAAAAGACAGGAAGCTGCTGGCAAAAGCACAACATATACTGCAGTCTGAGTCATCAGTCAACCTTGAAAAATCAAAAGACACCAAATAATGTACTCTTTTCATTTTTGTTTGCATATCCGAAAGATTACCAAACATTAAAACAACACAACAGCACTTTTATATTTACCAGAATGAAAAACCTGTTGCCAATAGGCGGACGGTCATGCTACTCAGCAAATAAAAGCTTTTGTGTTATTGAAACATTTTCAAAACCAATTGGACCAAGGCTGAATGAAAATGACACAGCTCTCAAGATTCAAGCGCTGCCGACAACAGTCTTTTTTGAGTCTGACCAGCAAGAGGTGAATGAAATTAATGGAAGAAAACAAAACAAAACAATGCAACAGCAATTAACTAAGACTCTGACTGTTTGAGGGAGCGCTAATCTGAAACATAGCAATATGAGGAGATGGGCAAGTCTTGAGAAATCATGATAACATTTTAAAAAATGACAAAGAAAGAAAGAAAGAAAGAAAGAAATAAAGAAAGAA
>JAPZDV010000024.1:20347202-20359477 GCA_029814665.1 Acanthurus lineatus | reverse complement strand
AAAACATGAGTTAGCAAAAATGTGTTTTTTCCTATTTGTTTTTATGTTGGAGAGGAGTCAGAATCAGTTTAAAAAAAATGTTTTTGCCCAGCAGAAAAAATGCAGGTCTGAAGGGGTTAAACTAAAACCGAAACCAGTCCGTCATGTCTTCTTAAACAACTATGTTAAGAAGCATAACTTATTGTTACGATTACAACAGCAAAGAGTAAAGTTTGCTATTCAAAAACACTTACCGTTTAGATTTAAGATAAATGAATAATGGAAAAATTAACCAAAAACACCTGGCATACAATTTCCACATAGCGGGTGCCCTTTATTTAGGGAAGTGACGGTATTCTTTTTCTGACTTTCCTCATTAACAGGCTGAGAACTGGCAGGTGAGTGCGTCAGCGCCACCCGCTGGACTGGCTGTGAAACAGTATACAAACAAGACGCACACCAAACAAAAACTTAATGTGCTGGTTCTTCATTTATTTATTCATTCATAAATTAATAATTAATTAAATGAATAAATAAAGGTAGGCTTAGTTTTTAGGAACAAATATATTTAAGACAAATCGGGTTAACTTAGGTTCTTTATACCTCATATAAATTAATCTAAATCTTAATATAAAAGAGAAGTTGTTGTTAGTCAACATATCAAACAACCCTAATATTCATTTTGTCATGAGAGGGAAATTTAACTATTAATGTCAGAGATTTTCTTTTTAAAGTAGCATGTGATAAGAATTTTTACATCCTTGTTTTGAAATAACTATCATGTGTCTCACTCTGCTGCTGTATATGGTATATACAGTATGCTATATAGTATCATCTTTTTTAATTCACTTACTTTAGAAAAAGCCATTATCTTCAGGTGTGACGGCAGACTCTCTGATCAGTCCTCAGTTATTACAAAAGGAGGGGTAATATAGAACTAAACTGCAGGATTAAAATTCTTAATTTGTCTTCAACTTACTTAGCTGTATATACATAACAGCATACTTAAAAAAAATGTAGATCAGCATGAAATGATGACATGAGTTTTCTGCTGTAAAGTGATTTATCCTCTTTATTGAGTCCAGTGAGACTACAAAAAACAACCACAGAGCATGTGCTATACACAACCTTTACATTCACTCATTTGTACAGTTTTTTAAGTTGTAGCATACTTGTCACCGTACGGTCTCATGTATCTACTTCAAATTACCAACAAGCAATGCCTGAGTATCAATCATAGCCAGCTCCTCGTCATTCACCCATTCATCCTCCACCAGTGAACTGACAGGCTTTCGAGCTGGAGTCTGTACAGTTTTTAAAGTGCTAGGTGTCCCAGACCTCCGAGGGGGATTGAATGTCTTTTTTACACAAGGAGATGCCACTGAGCCCAGCTGGGAGAGAGGCGGTGGAGACGGGATACGAGACAGATAATCCAGAGCTCTCTTCCTCTTCAGGCTGACAGGGTCTTTCTCTGTTGAACCGTTTGTAGCAAGAGGGTTCCTGCTGACAGGTGTGAAGGATCCAGGGTTTCTGACTGGCTGCTGCAATGTCACCTGCATGAACGGACTCACTTTAAGTTTTTCATCAATATTAAGTAGTTGTGAAAGCAAATGTAATGAGGACGTGGACTCACACTTGTTTTTGCGTCTTGTCTTCTGTCTGTTGTAGATACTGGGGTTCGTATTTGCAAAGCTGGGGTAGAGATGGAGCTCCGGCCATCAGATTTGTTTAAAAGGGAGAGCTTCTCTTCAGCAGTAAGAAAGAAGTTCGCCTGACCCTGAAAACACAAAATGAAAATTATTCTTATGTCACTAACATTCTACAGCATTTAACTGTATTAGTATCAAATTGATTTGTGTTGACAGAGCAAATAAAAATGAAAGCTCTACAGGGTTCAGGCAAGTAAACTCTCTTAAACAATAACTACAAGATCTGGTCATTATTCTTTTACATACCTCTGCACTTACAACTAATCACTTACTTTCAGACTGCAAGTCTTGTGTTTCTATATTCAGTTTGGCATCTGTGCTTTATTTAATGCTGATCAAAGTGAGTTTTTTTCATTCAAATGTGAAATGAAGACGAACAAGGTACAAAAACCTCATAAGAGGTCAAAATGAGAGACAATACTGACCAAAACTCTGCTTTTTCATAGTATTTTCATCAAATGTATTTCCAGTGCTGCTCAGCACAACTTTTGTTTTTAAGTTAAGTGAGCATGACAAAATTACATTTGAGAAAAATTGTTGTTTTGAATCAGCATTTCCAAGTTAGTCTATCATAATCTTTCCCTGGACCTTGATGGAATTCTAGATAATGCAGTCCTAAACTTGACTGGAACAGAATGCAAAGTGCTTTTGCCATCAGAGCAACAAGTGAGAAAATGGTGGACACTGTTTTGAAAGCAGGGATAACAGAACTGTTACCTGGACCAGGCTTCTGAGCTGGCTGAGGGATTCCTGCAAATGAACTTCTTTTGGGTTTGTTGAGAAGACAGTCAGATCTCCAGCATACACAACAGGAGTAGGAGATGTGGACTGACCTCTCAGCTGCAGGTTGCTCAGAGCCAGCAGGACACGTGGTTTTACCACATCTTCCAAGCCAGACTGAGCCAAGCTGCTGAAACAGCGCACTTTGATAAAGTTCAGTTTATCATCGCCCAAATAAAATGCAGGAGAGGAACCTGTGTTCAAAAGCACAAACAATAGTTTTGAAGACAATAACGCTCTGACATAAACTGCATAGAGAAGCTAGAAAATTACCAACCTTGTCCATCTATGATACTGATGACATATCCTGTGAGATCAACCTCTCCACACAGTGGTTGGAATTCTGGGTTTTGAAGATCCACAAAGTGGTTGGAGACCCTCTTCTGAAATCTTGCTGATAACCATTCCTGAGAAGCCTAAAGGGTAATACAAATCATCCTTAGTTGAATGATTTCATTCATTTATCCGAAATAAAACAGACTATCTAAAATATTCACACTAAATGTGCTCAACACAGCTCTGAACTCTGACCTGTAGGTCCTGAAACTGTGTTTTCTTTGTCCCACTCAGCTGAACAGTTGTTCCACCACCATGTTTCTTTCCATCTGAAGTGGTGAGGTTATATACTTTGTATCGGCAGCCTTCCTTCAGTAAAGACTCAAGATCCGAGGGAGGTCGCCAAAGGTTCAATTGGTAAACTAAGACGACATTATTTTGATTTATCACACTTTAGTACGTACATTAAAGTGACCATCATGCATCTAAAATCAACTAAAATTAAAGACCCACCAGTGCCAGGGTGGTCCATTGAGTCAGTGATGCTGAGTCTCCACACAGGAGTAACATCTCGCTTGGGGCAGCTACCTTCCTGGTCCTCTGCATTTTCTAAAGCTCTTCTGTATCGATCCTGCAGCTCAGCCTGCTTCCTCTCCATCTGTGAGCGCCTGTAGGCATGGAGAGTCTCCAGCTGCTGTTCACTCAAATGAGCCTTGAACAGACACCAGAGATATGATTCATTAAAACAGGAGTGCAATTAAAATTACTTCATAAGAGAAATTAATTAAACAATTTAAGTAAATCTCACCTCGAGGTAAGCCGGGTCATTCTCCACTGCTTCATAAAGCTCCTCTCCATCTTGGAGACTTGCAATATCCTGACGAGTGATTGTCCGTCTTCTACGTTTAGGTTTGTTGTTACCTGAGTATGGCAATTTGTTAAAACTTATTCTGCCTCAACCTCCATTTATCATGCTGCAAATAGGATTCTTACCTTTTAAATCCTTTTCAAATTCAGCCTGTATCTTGGCAAAAAGGGCCTCCATAGATTTTTGTTTGTGGCTGTTGTATCTTCTCACCTCCTTCTCCTCTGCACGAACTGAACGGAACACAACACTTCCATCTGTTTTCCTCTCCATCCACTGGAAAAAAAATCACAAGCAAACAAACATACAGTAATTAGCCTCTAGAAGAAACAGTGCAAATGTTACAAAGCCAAGACTGAACTTACCTGTATGGGGTAGCTTCTCAGTATGATAATGTCCACACAACCAACTGGTCCTCCATTGCTGTATAAACAGGAAACAGGAAGCAGGAATGGCCGAGGATCTCTGTAATATCCCATTTTAGCATCCCAACGTGCTGGTCTGCTGCTGTTGGCGCAAATCTAAACACATAAACAATTCATGAGTCAACTATCATATGGTGGCCTTGTGGAAACATCAAGCAATTTCTTGTCATTTTGTTAAATTACCTTTAACATGAGAGAATCAGGGGCCTCCAGAGGGGAGCAAGCATCTTGCGATCCCACCAGCTGAGCCCCATGAATGATCAACTTCCCACCGACAGCCAGGCGTCCTTTGTGAAGCATGGCAGTCAGAGGTTCATCCAGCTGACCTTTAATGCTATACCATCCATCTGTCAGCCAAACAACTGCAGAGGGGCTATCAACCCGGGCAGCAGCACCCGGAGTCTTTGTGTCACTCAAACTGCGTCTTTTGGGGGACTGACCCCTTGAGACGACGCCACAAACACAGAGAACCAGAGTTTTGGCTGCTGTGTCGTCCTTTTCCATGATCTTCCTCAGAGCTGGCCTGCGGCTGTGGTCCACCTCTACATCATATCTAAACAACAAATATATATTACATTCTTCAGAGGAAAATGAAAAATTATTTAAGAAATTGAACATTTATTGCATTACAATACAAAACAAAAATAAACTAATCTCATTATCTACAATACAGTTAACATAATATACAAAATAAACAAACAAAATATTTTTTTTCTTGTTTCAGTTGATTAAATCCTGAAAAGGTCATTACATCAATCCTTTAGATCTTACACAAAAGTGCACAAGGTGGTGTTAGGGATGAAGACATTCTGCAACAGGATGTGTAGATGATGTCATTCTAAATATATGAAATAATTTCAACTACAGCCTTTCAACCAAATACCTTTTTTTTCCCCAAAATTTCGGACAAAATCTAATCTCTTATCAAGACATTGATGTAACATTGATATATTGCTCAGTCATAAAATACACTTAAGTATATTAGACTATAAGGCTAAGTACCTGTACTTAAGTTGGAGGAGAACCTGCTCTGGGGTGAGACAGAGGCTGCCCATTGTTTCTGGAAATGATCTTTCCATGGAGGCCTGCTTCCACACAATCCATCGGTAATGATTGTACGCCCACTCCTCACTGATCAGCTTAGGATCCACACCTGGGGTGTCACATAATGCTCTGTGGACAGTGAAGACCATTATGATATTCAGTACTGTCAGCCCACAGTTTGTATCTGCACATAGTATATCACACCAGTTATTTCAAATGTTAAAATAGATGTATGAGACAGAACAACAGTACAAAGACTCGTTAGAACTTGAATAAAACTAAATAATACCTATAAAACTCTTCTTTCCCTGCAGTGCCATCATTACTGGGGATCAGCCATCCTCCGTCAGCAAGCTGAACACCACCTCCCTCTAAAAATGCCTCCTGTTTGACGAACTGCTGTAAACTAAAACGAAAAGCTTCTGCAGTCTCACTTGTGATCTCACACACATGTTGATGAACTCCATGGATATACAGCTACAAAAAAAACCAAACAAGAACACAATGGTGTCAAAAATCAGTTTAAATGGCAGTGATCTCATTTTTAATTAAATACAACATTACTGTTTGATAGAACATATCTGGCCTTGCCTGTTTTTGTGTGCATCGCGCAGGGCATCTTCCATGTACTGCGGCTTTTAACGGTATCCTTGACACTCCAGAAGTTTTTATGAGAAACAAACTGCCTGGCAGAGGTCTAATGACCTGGCGCTTCTTTTTTCTGATCCTCATGTCTTGCATATCTCGTGCCAGCTCTACATTATGAAGATTCTCAAACAAGTCTGTAGACCGAACACACAGTATATTAGCTACGTTATGCAGAGTTTTTACAATGTATTACAGTGACCTCATTCAGAGGGTTACTATACCTTGTCTGGACATGTCCTCTACACATGATGCCTCTGCAAAAGAGTCCTCTGATCCACAGCCAACAGTAAGGTTTTTGTTGTTTAGGTTATCATTTGTGTTGTCAGCCAAGGTCACGGTCTGAATGTCTTGTTTGTTTTTATTACTAGTTACGGGAGTGCTTTGTGTTTTCTGAGAGGGTGGTACATATGTGTTGCTGTTGAATTGAGTAACAAGGGTGTGACTGGGTTTGTCCTCCTCCCTCTGCGGTTTGAAGGAGCTCTCCTGGACAACAATTCTTTGTTTTTTAAATGGAGGAACAAATGCTGAAGGCGTTCTTATGTTGTCCTTGTGCACTGTATTCTTGTGGCTCTCTGTCTTTGCATTCTTGAGGAACGGAGGAACGAACGTGGACATTTTGGGATGTGCTGATATGCCATTTCCTGGGGTTAACTGTTGTGTTGGTGGTGTCTTTTGTAATCCGGCTTCCACATAGTTTTTGCCATTGCTTTGAGGGGAAAGAAAGGACAGAAGAAACGGCTAATGACCTGTGTCAGCTGCATGAAAACAAGGCCGACAATTCAAAGGCAACTTACCTATGTGGCCTTGTGATGTTTGGAAACAGAGAGGTGCTATACTTAAAAACTCTCCTGTCTTTCATTACACCTTGATTAAGAAAAAAGAAATAAAAAATGAGTGAATTAAAAACAAATGAATAAGTTTTTTAGAATTAGATATTACAAAAAGATGTTTTTTTTAATAACTAATAACAGTGATTTACCATTTGGGTTGCTTATTTGTTGGTGAAGCCTTGAACCTTTTGGACCATCCACAGTCCTGTCGAATTCTTCCAGTAATCGTCTTTTTAGGGGAGGCTGACCTGGAATGTTGGAAAATGGTAAGGGAACCATTTGTAGTTATTAGCCATGCACGTAACATATAAGAGTCACAGCTAAATAGTTCAGTGTGTACAATTTACTGCCATCGAGCAGTGAGATTGCAGATTGCAACCAACTCTCTATCCCTTTCCCTCCCCCTCTGTGTAAGTGAACCAAGGCATTATCTAAAGCTGTACAAGCATGGCAGTGCAACATGACCGATTCCATGGAAGAGGGGCCTGCTCCTTCTGGAGACATGAAGAGCTTTTTCTAGGACAGCAAAAAGAGAAATCCTATTTCTTGGTCACTACACGCTCATAAAAACATAATGATTAAAATGATTTTTGATTTAAATCTTACTCACTGAACCTTTAACCTTCAACACTATACAAGCATCTTAGTAAATATAAAAAACAGTCTATTTGCATCAAGGAAAAAACAATGTCACTTTAAATATCCAATTAAGCTAAAATAGTCAAACTTTAGCTTAAGTTTCAAGACCTACAATGAAATAATTCTATTCATTAAAAATAATTCAGATCAAGCAAAATCAAAAACGGAGACGATCTGTGAAGCAACATTAAAAACATACTATAATTCTTAAACTGAGAGTGATCACACTCACCACTCATATCTGCGTCCTCCACCAGTCTTTTTCCTTTCCCTTTTGGCTCCTCTACACATCTGTTGCTGGATTTTTGGTTACTTTCCATCGGTAAATTTTCTAACGTCATCGAGAGTCTCTGACCAGCTAGACTTTCATCCTCTAACAAAGCTTTAGTGCATTCAAGAGCCTCCTGCGCAAGAAACTCGTGCTGGGTTTCAGAACAGTTACTTAGGTTAAGTGAATGAATGTTCAGCAGAGAAGATTCTTCTGTCCTTTTGACCTTAGATTCCTCACTGTTACTCGTCTGATCATGGTTCAACACATTTGACTCTTCTGCTCCAGGGCTATTATGGTGGTTGCCGTCTTTGAACTTAAATGCATCTGTAGATATCTTGTCTTTGATAAGAATGCCACAACGTGCACTTGAATTATGAAGAGTCTCATTTTCATAGTCAGTAGCTTCCAAAGAGGTTAAAGACTTAACTAACTGAGAGTCACTTTCCTTAGGAGGCATGTCTTCTCTGTCAATAGCTGCAGTGAGATTCGAATTAAAAGATATTTTTACATTTTTCACTTCTGACTGATCAGATTTATGGGTATAATGTGGGCTTGAGGAGTATGAGTTTAAATTGTGGCATTCTCCATTTGCAAAGTCTCTCAGAAGGTTCTTTGCTTTCAGCATATTCTTCTGTGATACATGAACTTTCGCTCCCCCTGCAGTTGAGAAACCAATGTGTGATTCTTCTCTATTTTCATCATTGTCTTGTTTCTTGTCACCGTTCTTTGTGTCTGAAACTGCTGGGATCTCTGCATTGAAACTGATGTCACCAAAGAGAGCCTTTGCCTTCTGAAGGGCCTCAGAAGAAAAAGCCACTGGCTTACCACTAGCTGCAAGAAATCCACCATTTGTAGGTGTTGGACCAGGAACTGGCACCTTGGATTGTGCTGTTTTTTGGCTGATTTTAACATCAACCTCATCACATTCACTTAACAGACTTTTTGCTTTCTTCAGAGCTGCAGATGAAATAGTCACTCCTTTGCCACTGGCTGTCTGAAATCCACCAGTTTTGGGCGTTGAACCTGAAATTTTGCTGGCAAGATGGCCTGTTCTTGTGGCATCTTCAATTTGTTTCAGTTGTTTGTTTGTGTCCTCATGTGTATGAATGTCATTCAATAGACACTCAGCCTTTTTCAATGCAACAGCTGACACAGGTACTTTCTTTCCACTGGCTGTAGAGAATTCACTCCTAGTGTTAAATTTGTTGATGGCAGAGGAGACAAAATCTTTGGATGATGCACATGAGGGAGGAAAAATATTATTTACAGTCAAAGAGGAGTCCCCATGTAATGATGCTGAGTTGCTTAAAGCCTGTGTAACATCTTCATCTCTAGTGCCTGTGACCTCTTTGTCTGAAGAAACTACTTTTTCTCTTTCCTCTTTGTGATGCATAGAGTAACCTGCGTGATTATCTACACTAGACTTGTGCTGTGGTTGTAATTCAGTTTCACTACTTTGTTTGTACGGAGTTTTTTGTCTTGTAACAAGATTCTCCTCTAAATCTGCAAACAAAGCTCTAGCTTTGCTCATATAATTTTCTGAAACTCTCAAAACATTTCCTCCTGCAGTCTTAAATCCCACACCAAGCATCAAAGGATTTTCGTCTTTCATCTTGCTTGTTTCAGTGGGCCCAGCTGTATCAAGCTTTATGATTTCAGTGGACATATTACTGCTACCGCCTTCAGAGATGTGCTTTGAAGAGGAAGACACATCTTTAGTAGAGGGATTTTCTTTTTTGAATGCACTAGATGGTAACAATACCATGGATTTACTTGTGACACTGGATGTTTTACAATTTGTTTTACCATCGGAAACTACAGTCATTTTGTCATGCATTACTTTTACTGGGTGCTTTTCAGCATCTAAACTGAAACTGTCATCGAAATCTATACCAGCAAGAAAATCTGGGTCAAATTCTTTGTCATGTTTTTGAGGAGAGCTGGCATTATCTTGACAGTGTTGCTTAAGCTTTGCAGTTTTGAACTGTGTAAATTCAAACTGGCTATCTGCCTCTTCCAAAAGAGTGCACAGCTCAGTCACGTCAGCCTTCTGTGAAGCTGTTAACTGACAATTGTTATCTACTACTTTTTCAATTGAAGAAAGTGGCTGGTTTGAAAAAGTGGTTGTATTTTTCACTGATCCACAACTTAAGCTCAGTCCATCTTTAGTGCTATGGACACGTTCAATGGGCTGGTCACAAAAAGTTCTTTCCCCTTCAGTCTCTTCAAAGAAATGCTTAGCTTTCTCTAAGGTGGCTGAGGAAATATGTATACTCTTATTTGAAGCAGTTTTGAATCCTGATGCATGGATGGAGGAAAGAGAAACTGTTGGTTTTTCATTCCTTATTTTTTTCTCATTGCCATAAACTTGACAATTAGGTGCAATGCAGTTATCTGAAGTTCCTTTTGCACTGCTGGGTAGTTGTGCCAAAGTGCTCTCCGTGTGCAAATCAGTCTCTCTGCCAAGGTCCAATGGTTGGCTCTCCCTAACTGCACTGTTTAACTTGGCATCAGTTTCTGATTCCTTAAAACAATCATCCAAATAAGCTTTTCCATTTCCTTTACTTGCAGATGGAAAAGGAGTACTTCTTTGGAGATTGGTTTTGACGTCTGTCCAAGGTTGGCTTTGAGGTTTGTTTTCAGAGCTGGATAGAACAAATGAGGATGCAGTCATATGTGTAATATCTGCAACAGCTGACTGGAATCCACTGTCGCTTACTGGGCCCTCATTGATGGAGATACTTTGAATAGTGCTGGAAACAGATCTTCTGTTACTGATGCCATCACAGTCCTGGTAAAGATTTGCTTGCCTTGCTTTCTGATTAGCTCGTTTCATGGCTGACAGACAAGCTGATGGAGAGAAGCCATTTTGAGGAGGATCCTCTGCTACTGTACTCAGTTTGGAAGAATCCGGAAACTGAGTAAAGTCTTGTGCAAAATCTCTGGCAAGCTGTGATATGTCAAAATCAAGGACTTTTACTTCCTCAGAAGGAGGTACATTTTCTTCAGCACGATTTCTCAGATTTTGCATATCATCCTCTCTGATGCTGCAGCAGTCAGTTTTAACTGGGGCTTCCACCAACTGCTTCATATCCACCTCTTGCCCTGAAATAAAGCACAATAAGAACAAAGAGAAAATTAAGTAATTGTTAAAAAGGTGCTTTTCCCATGTTAGTAAAGAAGGTATTATATTTTACATAACACATTAATAAGAATATGTTGTTAGAAACTGGAATACCTTGTGATATGTTCGCCCTATGAGACTGTGTTTCTCCTCTTTGAACTTGGGGTTCTGAAGTTTTAATGGGGTAAACAAATTTTCTCTTTTTCTTAATAAATCCAGAGTCCGTGATTTTCACATGTTGTCTGACCAGCTGGCCAGCATCAGAGTCAGTCTGCAGCTGTTCTGTTACAATATTGTTTTCCACTTCCTTGGGAGTATTTTCACAGCAAGAAATATCCTGAATAGAAGGCAGAATTTCAGATAAACTCAATGGAGACCACTGGGTGATTCCCTTATCTTCAGTTTCTGCAGGTATGGGCGAGGGAAGTCTAGCAGGTTCCTGATCAGCTGTTCTCTGTTCAGTGGATGCAGTATTGTTTGTTACTGAGACGTCTGTAGAACTGCAGCCATGTTCTTTTGTTGGAATGATTTGTTTTCTTTTGATTCTATCAGTTTTCACTTTTCTCAGTGCTGAACTACTGTTAGTAAAAAATATGGAGAGGACATCTTCAGCTCCATCAAGAACATTTGCCACAGTGGTGCGGACTTCTCCATCCTCAATAGCATCAGGTAGCTTCTGTCTCCAAACAGAGTCACCATGATTCAGTGAACCCTGAGTGGAATCATGGGACTCTGGATTCTGGGCAGCCTCAGGGGACATAACACCTGTTGATTACAGACCGGCAATTCATGTAATTTTGCATGATATATCTGAAAGCCAGTACAACTCCAAATAAGTGAATCAGTTGCAATGCATAGTTATCTTACATTCAGAGCTATAACACCATGTAGTATGTTAGCACATGGTAAAGGAAAAAACAATACCTTGGTAATCACTAGCCATGTCCTTGTGTTTGGGTGGCACCACTCCAACACTGGATGCATTTGAAAGAGAGGGAAAAAGCTTCCGTACGAACTGAGAGAGATGAGACAGAAAATGTGTTCTTTGTCATGTTTACTATTACGGCATTTTTCCTCTAACAACAGAAAAAAGTTTAAGGTAAACTGGGAACAATATCTGGTTCCCGCACTCTTAATTGAGACTTCTTCCCACTAAGTGATGCTCACCACATCTGGATTTAACCAAATACTCAAAAAGACATGTTTAAGTAAAACCTGCTTCACAAATACCCAGAATGCTCTTGCATAAACCTGCTCAGTTAGTTAGCTCCTGTGACTGGGTTGTATTAACTGAATGCATACAACTTCTTCCTTTGTTATTCCTCTTTATCCTTCATCTTTTTACTTTTTCTAATGTGACATGAAGATGACAAAATAGAGACTAAGAGGAACATGTTTAACTTAGACCTCTACATATATTAATAAATTGATTAAAGAAAACTAATTTTGCTAACATGAAATCAACCCTGTAGTACACAAACAGCAGAGCCAGAGAATTGACATCCTGTCACACTGGAGAAATGAGTCGATTTCTTTCTGGGCAAAATAGAATACTCACAACAACATTTTGGTCTGCACACACACTCACTGGAAGGGGACTCTCATCCGGTTTAGCTGTAAAAAGAGAAGAAACATCAATTATTAAACAAATTACATAGAAAAATTTACAAACAAACTACTGTGAT
>JAPZDV010000024.1:20264875-20347102 GCA_029814665.1 Acanthurus lineatus | reverse complement strand
GATATTTGCTTACTTAAAATCAGAGTGGATGCTAATGCTGGTGGGGTATTGAGAGAACTGGTCCATGACATATCAGGATGAATCTCTGCACCAAGACTTTCAGAAATACGCTTGGCAAAGCTGACCTGTTTTGTTCAGAATAAAACACAAGGTTGAGAAACCTCATTTTTACATAATGCTCCATGTTAAATTATTGAAATTTGCTGAAAGAAAAATCTGGACTAGAATACACTTACTGGGGATTTTTGTGGTGTATGAAGCCCCTCTGTGGATGACAAAGGCAAAACAAAGCAAAACAAATTAACCTGTGATGAAATATTCCTTTTAACTTTAACTCAAACCGTTAACATACAAATAAATTTAGAGCTCACCAAAAATGTCTTGAGGCTGGATACCCCTAAATTTTGCACCTTGCACCCTTAACAGAACCAGACATAAAATCTGTAATGAGTCACTTCAAAATTATCTGGAAAACAGCTAAATAAACACTAAACGTACACACAATTAGTTATATTTATATATTTTTCCCAAAACCTAAGTTCATTACAAACAAGGCTTATATTTGAAATCAATCAGTTTGTTCTTCTTCGCTAAAATCTCTTAAGATAAATTATACTGCTCCTGATTATAATGATTTAAGAAATACACAAATTTATTTAATTAGTATTTTTAACTTACTTTCAAACAGTACAGATAACAGAATCTCAGAGTTGTTACACTTACCCCTCTTTTGACATTTCCAACAAATATGGACTTTGTGTTGCTGCCCATGGGGATGTTTCTTTTTCTACAAAGTAACACAAAAAGACATCACTTTTAGGATGCGGACACAAGAAGGTTATAACAATTTACAAAAATTAAATTAAATTGTCCTTTAATTGGCATTAGTATTAGTGTTAGTATTATTTTAAATCTTTAATTTATATAACTGCATACATACATCAACTGGCATAAAATAATCAAACATCACCTTGTTCAGCAGTGAACGATAGCTCATCAGTTTTGGGTGACACAACTCGAGCATGTCTGAAAACTTTGGGGGTTGAAAACAACTGACTGTCTACTGTTCTGTCAAAAGGTTCAGTTCTGTCGGTTCTGTCAAAAGGTATTTTGAAATCTCCCTCCTGGTTAGCACACAGGTCATCTTGCTCAGAGACATTTTCCTCATTAGTGGATGCTTGAGCTGTCAGTGCCTCAAACCAGTCCGGATCCAGTGGTTCCAGCTCTAAAATGGAGCATTAAAACAGTCAATCGGACAATAATAAGTGAGTAGGTTATACAGTATATAAGCTTCCAACAAAGAGGATTGTGTTTTGCTTTGTGTGATTGTAACAAGGTAACTTTTTGTGATCATGCAGCTGGATTTTATGGGCTGGATATTTATCATGATTATTTGTACGATGAAATACATTACAACAGTGCTGCAACATGAGTACCTTTTGTGCACCTATGATATTTATCACTTAATGTACCGTCGACAGAGTAGTTCAACAGTAAGTTATACCTTACCTTGCCAAATTTTATCTCTGAATGTATCGTACATGTTTTTAGAGGGTAAATCCATTCCAGGTGACGAGTGAAATGTCTATAACTTATATGGAATACCTGAAAAGACAACATTTTTATCACGATTAAAAGATTAGTTAAAAAGGTACAAAAGGTAACTTCCTCATTATGGTGATGGTCACCCTACTAATGCATTAAACTACACGTTACGTAGCTAGCTGCAAACGTTGTTTGACATTAGCTCGCATTAACGGTAGCGTAAATAACTTAATAACAAAATTTTTTTGGGAAAGGTAATCTTTGCTTTCATTTGATTCAAATTCACTGAAATTGATAGAGCTGGCTGACAATTCTTGGAAACAAGCTCATGTCGATTTATAATGACTAATTTACTCAAGAAACGAAGCAGTACGACTAAGGTTACTCTAGCGTTAACTTACCATAGTGGTGAACAGGACAGTTTGCTTTCATGTCGCGATGAAATCCTTGACAAGGTATAAACGACAAACCACAAAACTACGGTTCATACGATTAAGAAATATTTTCAGAGTAAAAAGGCTCCGATATATAATCTTTAGTATGAAGACGATCTAGCTAGGAAGCCCCGTCCACGAAAACAAACCTCGCGCGCCGCAGTGCCGGAAACCATGCCGACTTCAAAATAAGAGTCACGTTTAAAACAGTGTAGGGTGAAGTTCGGTAAAGGTGCCAAAAGATTTATCACTATTTGCAGAAAAAATCCTTACTTTAACCCTCATAACTTTGTTAGAGTGGGGATAGAAACGTGGCAAAATTCCCATTAAATGACTGGATTCAATGATAAATTACGGATGCAGTATACTAAACAGGTTCTTTATTGTTTAGGATTCCCGATATATTCCCTCGCGACCAGAGTTTGAACACGAGTCATAAAATAGTTACCCGTCTTGATAGGCTGCTTAACACTCATGAACCAGACATCAGCCCTGTACATACAGTACACAGTCGTATTTTGACACAAACACAGAAGTCGTACCGTAATATGTGCTGAAATATTCGATATAGAGTCTTTGATTTTACACAGGTCAATTTCTAGTGGTTTACAAAACTTCAAGTTACTTTTTACATGAATAAAAGGATAACTTAGTTAGAAGTGGCGATTATATTTAAATATGTAGCAAATTTAAATACATAAATGTAAGAAACTGCAGGCACATTCATTCCCAAGTTTAGCATTTCAGACAGAACTTCCTTCTTCACACTCCTTCGTGTTCTGCAGTGCAAGATTCAATCTGGTCCTCTTGCCAGGTGTGTTCTCACTGATGCATCTGACAGGTAGAGCCTCTCTTAGTTAATGTCTGACAGGTGAAACCAATGGCACAACAGTATCCAGCTTTTATGCAGAAAACAACGATAGCATATACAGCTTGGCCTAATAATGATAGGGAAATTATTGTAATTACTAATATCACAAACTCACAAAATCAAACCACAGTTAACAAATGTAAGATTTATTTTTCCTGTTACATAAGTGTACAGAACAACAAAGTACAGTACATTGCAAAGGCAGTAGTATTTACAAGGCGAGAGGCTACACCAACAGTTCTTGTGGAAGATTTACAAACATGTAGCTATCTCTTTCTCTCTACATGCAACTCAAATTTTAGGTTCATAAAAATACAATCTTATGAATCTGAGCAAAGCCCTCATTGCACTATGTACAATTATTCAGTTAAAATAGTTTCTATATTTGTTCATAAACAATACTATTAAATCTTATAGTACATAGGATTTGCAAGCTTGGCAGGTTTAACAGATGAAACTAAATATTTGTTTTCTATACATCTAGTTTGATATAAGCATTTCTTTTTCTTGCAAAGTATATAAATAATTTACCTAGCTGCTAAAAGCGGCAAAGTTAAAGGTACAGTAAGATGTCTGGAGTAGGCTAAAATATAACCCACACAGCAGCATGTAGTGTAGGTTTGGGAGACATTACAGTAGTTTTGCAGCATGTCGATGAAGTTAAATGTGAATAGTTTACATAAACCAGTATCCATAATTCTGTCTGTGATGGTCGTCAGGTTTATATCACACGCTCAAACACCCACACATAACAAACCCACACACAAACACACTCAAACACACCATGAAAAGACCCACTACTTTCATTATGCAATAAAGCCTCCCTTTTTCTGTTCTCACAATGTTTATGTTTTCCAATGCTATAATATTCAAATACATTCTTTTAGGATACAGTAAGTCTTCCACTTCTGTGAAGGATTGCACATTTTCCCTTGACAATCAAAACAGCATAACTGAAAGAGAATCACTTAGCTTTGGTATGTCATTTGTTTAATGTGAAAGTTGTTGACCTCAGTAGCAAGTGGACGCTCTGTGACGATTTCTATTATTAGTGCAATAAAAGCCCTCTTTGCAATAAAAGTTTCAATGCAACAGAAAAATCTTTCATCTCTCTAAAAATCAACAGTATTGCTGCACATCTAAAGATCTGGTTTTGTGACATTCTGATGTGCTCTGAGCAAAAAGAGAAAAAAGGGTTTGTTTTTTCCCAGAAGAGAGCAGAGTGCTTTTTAACCACTGAGATGATAGCAGCAACCCCAGACAGGACTGGAGGCTAGTCATGGGACAGGGCGCTGTGCAGGAACAGGTGCTACACACTGCTGGACCGCCATCATAGAGTTGAGCCTGACACCTTGGAGTCTGGGAGGAAAGCTGTGATGGC
This sequence comes from Acanthurus lineatus, assembly GCA_029814665.1. NCBI lineage: Eukaryota > Metazoa > Chordata > Actinopteri > Acanthuriformes > Acanthuridae > Acanthurus > Acanthurus lineatus. The sequence continues at coordinate 20,342,871 of JAPZDV010000024.1, read as the reverse complement.
TCGGTAGCCTTGAGCTCGCCGGATCATGTCCCGAATCTCTCCGTTAAGTTCCATTAACTTGATGGAGATTTCTGTGAGAAATCCTGTTTCCTGTTTTGAGCCCACCAGAGCAAAAGTTCCTGTCTGACCCAAGGTTTGATGCCTGAAGTAGATGTTAAGTAAAGTCTGGACCTCATCTTCAGAGATGCTTCCAAAGATGTCATTAGGCCACATTGTTCTGCAAAGAAAAAAAGAATGTAATTTTGCTAGGGGTATTTTTTGACAGTATTTGCTCCTTATGTACATAAAATGAGTTTTTTTACTTTTCTTACCTGCACTCACGAATGTAGCGGATTGCTGTCACATATTCATTATTCTTCAGACACTCAAGGATGGCCTGGACAGCTGCTTCAGAGGAGCTGAAGGTAGGCTCAGGGCAGGAGTTCTCACGGGTAGCAATCTCATCATTTGTCACTGAGGCTGCTGCTACCCTCAGGTTGCTCTTCAACTCATTTAGCTCTCTGGACATGTTTGTCAGCTTAACATTGAGAGAGATTAAATGTGGATTAGATGGTTGATGTCATAGTTTCAAAAACAGATGAACAGCAAATGCATGATGCACCTACCTCAGGAATGGAGCTTATTGCATGGACCTGTTCAATCAGCTTACAATAGGACTGAAAAAGCAGCAGCAGCTGAAAGTGGAGTTTGTAGAGTCGTTGACAAAGCTCCAGTTGCTGAAAGCAAGAGAGGAGTGGTTGTTAACAAAATGCCTTTTTACTGGACAAAGGTTTCTCTTTCTTAGGTATGACTTGATACTTGTACTATCCACTGCATTTGGTGGATAATAAACTCACATGTAACTACTGTAGAACTACAATAGTTCAAACCTGCTGCTATATGCACAAAACTGTACAAGTGCTAGCTTAGCTTTAAAATACAGAAAAAAGACCATTTCAAACAACAAAGAGGAACAGGTTTTCCAACTTACTGCCAGAGATTCCATTCGCTACAAAGCAAGCATGTTACAGGAAAAGAAGTGAGGAAAGCAGAGAATCAAAAGAAGGACATGCAATTCCTCATTATTTTCATTTCAGAGGGGTTGAAAACTATTAGCACAGGTCATTTTATTGGCATGCAGAGAGGAATAAAACTCAGGGTCGATGCATGTGTACATTAGAACTGAAAGGAGGGCTGGAAGTTGCCACAAATTAAAGGTACCCTGAGGAGTTTTGACCTCTAGTAGTGATATGGAGCTGTTTTTCAATAAGTGGGTCACTGCTATTGCTTATCATGTACACACATACACAAGGACTCACATGCGCACCCATACACATTAGTGGGCGATGCAATACACAGTCCTACCAATGGTGTCACATTATTTCAATAAACAACAGGTAGCAGTAGCTTGCCAAAATATACTGCAATGCTCCAACAAAGTAAAGAAAAAGTGACTGCAAGCTAATACACACTGATGTAAACAATGTTTGATTAAATAAGACTTTGAAAATGACTTTGAAAATGCTTCATTAGTGAGGAAATAAACTTGACATGTTTCTTAGAAAGGATACACAAATTTAATTTACAAAAAACTCCACAGGGTCCCTTTAATTAAAAAGCCAAGTGAAACAAGCCAAGCACAATTTTGCCTGTTATTTAGCACAGATGCACTCACTCTGGTGGGACTATCTAAGACACTGAGTACACACTTTTAACAGCAAAAACTTTTCCATTTTGCTGTTTCCTTTCCTAATTACGAAGTGAGTGTGTAACTGTTAACTGCTAGATCAAACGCAACTAAAAAAAAATTGCTCCCATGCCCAGCAGAGCTGAAAATAATCGCAATGCACTTAGAGATGAGATCATCAATGTGACGTGCGGCAACTCAAGGTTGTCAGAGTCTTGACATTTACATAGTGTGAGAAAATTAGAGGCAACACTCACAGAGCTACAGTACCACACAGTAATCGTAATGCAGAAAGTACAGCATGAAAGGTCAGTTAAAGGTGAAGTTATTCTCATTCTTCCAGAATGAACAGTGTTTTCTATGCAATCTTTTGTGTGTTTTCACACTTAATGGATGTATTACTAAACCACAGAAAATGCCAAACCAGTATTTTACATTTTACTTTCATTATTTTGACAGCATGTCAGGGTATTTGCTTATTCAGTAGTTCAGGTTTTACCTTTTCTTCATGCTCTGATGGTTGACGTGTTATTGCACTGCCTCCAGGACTCCTGGGGAAGGTGGCCTTACAGTTGCTCAACCACTGTGGTTGACAGAGAAAAACATAATAGCAATGTAAACAAGTCTGTCAATGTACAAGTAACATCCAGACTGGAAAGAAAAATATTTAATTTATTAAACTTACAGTGAGAGCAGCCTCCTTTCGGTTGTTATATGTATCAAGATACTCTTGAAGTTCCAACACGCTAAATTTCATTTTTTCCAGAAGCCCATATGACATTATCTGTGAAAATAGTTTTATTGTTGAATTTGTTCCACTACCACGAACAAGTGAATGTAAAAAACATAAAAGGAAGTGGAAACCCTCAGGCCACTCACTGTGTCTGCATCAATAAAGAGTGTTGGGCACTCCGAGCACGACGTCAGCATCTGAGAAGACCTCAGAAGCTTTGATCCTAATCCTCTCAGGCCATCACCGAGGTAACTCACAGCATCACAGGTCAGGGAACAAAATTTGGTCTGAATATTCTGCAGAGCGAACAGAACAGGCTGGCTGTGATACTGTCCAAGTCACTTCTACATCATTTAAGCTACTTACATTCTGTCATTTTCAGTTTTATCTGGAAGCCTCCCTGTCAGCTTTGGTCAGTGAAGTGAACAACATCTTGTTAATGAATCTCGGAAGATTTTCAAGCTAAAAGCATCCGCCGACTGCCCTTTATTTGTAATTAATCAGACCTCTTATAAAGGAAGCCACTTTCTTTAAAGGTCAATCAGCCAGATAACTAATCCTGTCACCCTTTCACTTTGATTATTCAGTTTGACCAGACACTGTTTCAGATGTATGCCGGCTGAGAGGCCTATAATAAGAGGCTATAATACCTGAAATAATGATGAAAACACATGAAAAGTGTAGACTGCACAGGATCCATCTGAGTCAGACACGAGCTGGTTGATGTGACTTCGCCATGCTTCCTCTGCATCATCGCATACAGCCGGTTGAAAAGCCGCCAGGATGGCAGAGAAGAAGGGTGACGGTGGCGGAGAAGAACGGGACTCCAGCATGTCATCTCTCTCCTCCTCAGCAAGACTAAGTGGATGTAAAGCAAAGTTATTAAGCATTTAATGTCTTTGTCACTCTGTTTTTCTATTGTCGGATATGAGTATGTACCTTGGTAAGCAGCCGTCAATGTCCAACTCTCCTTTGCAATCAATGTGCACCATGTCCATTGTCAAACTGTCACCACATTGAAATTCAGGGGGCAGCTCAGTGATGGAGAGAGAGAGGTCTTCCTCATGGACATTGGTGTCTTCATCTTCTTGGAACACCTCATGCTAAAGAGAGCAACAGGGACACATGCTTTCTCAGCAGCTGCAAAAATTGAAAGGATTTATGAACAAACTCTGATGCAGCATGCATTAAAGGTTTTTATTAACTGGAATTTGTTCCCTCTGTTACACTAAATTATTTAACAGATTATTTTGTCATTAAAATGGATACACTAACCTTTGCATGGGACCCTATGGACACTCCTTGTGGTGTTTTCTCTTATTTAGTAAATTCAGTGCGCATAAATGGTGCCAATTGAAAGATTTAAAATAATTGAATTCAGCCAGCATTGTGGCCTTGCACACTCATGTTTTGGGACAGGCAATGTGTAAACCTTCCTTGACCTCCCACATGCCAAGAGATTTTTTTAGTTGTTGCTTAGAGCCACCCACGCAGAAGCAATAGGTATACACATTGCCTTAAACAGACAGACATAGAGAGAAAGAGACCTTTTTTTCTACTGCTGGCTACATCCCCAGACAACCGCTGCCACAAATAAAATAAGGCACAAACTAGCCCACAGACCAAAGCGTTATAGATTGGCGGCTAGCAGGTTTTGGTTCATTTAACTTTAGCATGCAACTACTGAAATATCATGAAAAGACCCTCTCATGCTCTACTCTGAAGAGAGGAAATGAAGAAAAGTCACAGCACCACAAAATACTTAACATAGACTGAACCCAAAGCACGAAAAACATCACAAGGAAAGATGCAACAGATTAGCTTCTACTTGGCAAAGTTAGTAAAGAACTCGAGAATGGAGTGGCGATAGGAATTAGTAGTTCCCAATATCTCAGACACTCTGAAGCCCTTATTCACCCGCTGCTTCGAGTCCTCTGGCAGCTGGACCTCGAAACTAGGATTTTTGGTGTTCAGAGGGGTTGAATCAGCAGAAGTTGTATCATAAAAAGCGGAGGGAGAGTCCATACTGATCTCTGCTGTTGGAGAGAGGCTGACGGTCTGCAAAGACACAAAGTCACAGTTGTTGGAATTTTTTCTAAATAAATTTGTCATCTATCAATAAACACAAAAGTTTTAAAGAAACACTGAAAACCATGAGAGCTGAAGACACTGGGTTAAAAACATTTACCACTGCAATATCTAAAAAAAAAACAAGCTTAACTGCATGTAAAATATGGAGGTGGTTGAGTGGCTGACAAATCAGGAACAGGAGCATTTCTATGTGCCACAACACTTTCCACTAACTTTATCTAGTTGTGCATGAGGGCCAGTAGTCATGGAGTCACAGAAAACAGAAAAAATATCGCATAAAAATGCAAAGCCATGCTAGCAGCCCCTGGACACTGCAGTGTTCACTCACAGTCCACAGTTTGTTTGGCTGGGTCCATGTGGAAGATTTTACTGTTTTATTATTATTATTATTATTTTTAAACTATTACAATTAAATCCTGTCTTAAACATTGAAGGGTAAGCTCAACAACCATTAAAGTCAACTGCCTCATCTTCTCAAGGGCATGAATGTGCCTATTAAGTTTTATAGTGAGCAAAGTTAACAGAGACTGAGGGCAGATCAAGAGGAAGGGCAAGACAGATTTATCCTCTAAATGTCTAAAATAAATTTAATGTGATCATTTGATTTTAATACATTTTTTTTAAGACCAAAGCTGCTGTCAATATCATGATGCTCATAAATAAAGATTTCAGCAGGGGCATAACCAAGTTAAGTTTTACATTTTTTAGGGTCTACGTCACAGAATGCAATTTAATGCCTGTTACACAATACTACTAGTTGAGGCGTAAATATTTGAAAACCAGGACGCTTTGTTTTTTTACATGTATGTGTGTGTGTGTGTGTGTGTATATATATATAGTAAATTGTAATAATTAATGAGGTTCACTACAATCTTGTGCAAATCTGCAATGTCCATAATTTGCAAAGTAAAAGTCCACATTATGTAATCTTCATCCCATGCAAATTGGCACCTCTGTGATTTGGAGGTTTTTTTTTGTTTTATTTACTTTGTATATTTGCTTTTTTTTGGTTGTCAGAACAATTAACAATGAAATGAAATAAATTATGCTTTCGGTTCAGTACGAAATTTGAGAAAATCAAAATAAAGGCATTATATGTATATCTCATTATATGTTAAACAGGCTGTGCAGTGGAACTGCTGATACTGACATTTAAAATGAATAAGCACAGAAAAGACAAGGAGCAACCAAATATAACATATTGAAGTGTAGCCACAAGGCATATTGACCTTTAACAGCTGAAAATGTGTTTTCATGCTTCTAACATGCGCAGAAAGATGGAAAAACAACTCAAATTTGTATTATTAATGTGGCTGCTGAAGAACAGACACTACAGCCTATTGGGGATAAGGTAAGTTAATGATTAAAATACTGAAATTTAAATATGATTGATTGATTAAATATAGGCTTCCTTATGGGAAATTCATAACACAAAATAGGGAGGCAAGTCCTGGTAATAGTGTCATATGTTTATAGGGCTTAAGTCTTTTTTTGAGAAATGTAATTTTAATGTTTTGACTTTTTTAAGACCTGCAGATTCTCTGCGGTAAAGATCATTGTTTTATGCTCTGGGACTTCAACACCTACATTTCCCTACTTTTAGACATTAATAAATTGGCGTCCAGATGAGGATGAACTTACAAGCTGTGAGTGGGAGAGTATCTGGCTGGCAGTGAGGGAATCCTCCTCAGACGACTCGTCTGAGTCCTCTCGGGCGATCTTGCTGAGACTGGGCATGCTGCTCGACAGCTGACTCTCCTCTAAGGGCTGCAGGTCACTGCGGTCCAGACTGTCCATGGAGCGTCTGCGTACCCCCCAGTTAAAGTTGTCCATAGTCTCCCCCTGCAAAACAGAATATCCTTGAGTTATCAAGAACCATGAAGTAAAGCAAAACTCTTGTCTAACACAAACGCAGGCACAGGCACATACAGTTTGAACACACTGACACTACCATGCTGTGCAGGTTCAGGGAGCGGCCAGTCTCTGGAGGACTTTTTTCCCTCATAGCTAAGAATGGAGTTTGACACAACATTGTGAGCCCTTTGCAGTGTATTCACTTAAACTTCTACCAAAATACCAAAGATGCTGGTGAAACTGGTAGAACAGTTTAGATTTGAGAAAACCTTGATATTAACAGACTTAATATATGCACAGGTTTTATTCCTCCGAGTTTGGCTGCTTCTTAAAACAAGATTCTTTTGAGGTTCATTTACACACACACACAGACCAGAAAAACTTCAAGGGGACAAAAAGGACTTGAACACAGAATAAATACCAGCCTTTAATAGTTGCCTTGAACTAATGTCTCAACATGACTGGCTACTTCTGGTTCATATAACTCTAAAGATGAAGCGCGACGTCCACATTCCACCAAAGTTCCACACCAACAGATCACATTTTTCAGACATCCTGAGGTGATTATGTAATACTTATCACTGCTAAAAAGCAAAGGCTTTAACTTTGGCCTATTAGCTTATTTAACCATTCTATGTGTGAGATGAAAAACAAAGTTTTATGTGCCCAGAAAATCTTCCTCACTCGGGTCATTTGACTTGTTGTGGTGTCACAGACTTATAAAACTGTCCACTTTGCACTTTTGTTGAACACTGCAGTTGTTTCAGTTTTCAATCTGAGTGAAATTTCAGCAGGCACAGCGAATACAGCTGACACTGAGTTCCAGCATATATAGTCTGCAGCTTTAGAAACACAGATATAGTTACACCTTTATGTATGTACATGTTGCTGCAGTTTTTGAGCTTAACTGATTAGAAATGCTAAAATAAAAACAAATATTTTATATTTAAAACAATGCAACATAAGTAGTGTTAAATTTAAACAGTTAATAAATGCAACAATGGTATTTCTAACAATATGAACACTCATATGTATATCATTAACATTTGGGTGTCATTTTAATTTGACAAAGCTGACTTTGTTAAGTTGGATGTTCTCCTCAATTAAACTACTTGACATTTTTACTGCATGAACTTATATATTTAACTGTACACTGATATTTAATACTTAACAGATTATTTAACTGTACACTGGATAAAGAAATGCAGAAGAATTGATTTGTGTTAAATTAAAACTGTTTTTGGATAGCATAAAAAAATCAGTTTGATGTGTTTGAAAAAGGCTAAAACTAGAACTAGTGACTTCTGCTGTGTGTGAATGGAGATAAAACACTGTCTGAGATGAAAAGTTAAGACATGAAAGTATTATGTTTAAAATGGCTCCATGTTGGTCAGATTTGGAAGGGTTTTAAAGAGAAAATAAAACAAAAAAACAATTAAATTCTATTGTAGGTTAGACGCTTTATTAGATGTTCAACCTGAATCAAAGAAAATTGCACTTAGACTACTAGAAATGTGATGTGCAACTATGTGGAAATGAACATTAGCAAAAATCAAGGCACTCATGTTCTAGGTTAGGTGCTTAACACATGCATGGAAGCTTTGAAGATATGATTGGATGTTAAAGCACAGTTGTGCGTAAAATGTCATAACTAATATTTGTTTCCTCCCAATGACCACAAAACATTATTACACACAGAGGATCCACACATGTCAGCTAAGAACAATCAGTAAATCTTGTAAAAGACACGTCATGTTGACATGCATTTCACAGGTTACTAACACTAAAACACTAGTAGACTTATATAATCTCTTCGACAAATATTCTACGTTTCTAATGGTCGGGAATTTAGTGAACGGTTCTCTTGCACTACATGCATGAACACTGCAGAATCCATTTGGCAAATCACGCTGCATGCACACACATTTGCTACTCTTTGCTATCAGTGTGGCAGTAATCTCACTGATCTGCACAAGCAAATACACTTTTAAAGAACAGAGCAAGTACAGATGGAACATGACTAAACTTACCTGTAGCTCCTAGATAGCACAGACAGAAAAAAACAGAAAACAACCCATTACACAGAGCAGGCAGACTTGTTCCAACACAGTTAATGAGTGCTCTTTGGAGGAAAATACTCTGGCATCTTGCTGTATGTTTGCTTTACAAGTTTGACAATGTTATTCTCCATCAAATGTAAAAGAGTGGCAAATCCTGAGACTCACCTCTCCATCTTCAAGCTCCACATCCAGGAAGTCAAAGTCTCGAAAGACTCTGAACTGCTGCTCGGAGGCGGTGTCGTCCATGTTGTCTGGTTCACGGGTCCCATCATCGGATGACACAAGGCTCGGCTGGTGTTCCATGAGGTCCAGCTCCCCACAGCTGGAGAAAATCACCTATACAGAGAAACAAACAGACAAAAAAGATTTACAGGCTATTCTTGAATGTCTGGTAATAATAATTGCATAATACTGCTAATATGAAGTTTAACTTACTGAGGGATTTTTTGTGAGCCCCACTTCTTGTCCACACAGAGACAAGACATTCACCAATTTTTCCCGTGTTCTCTTCTGCACAGAGAAAAGGAAAATATTTTGAACAAAATTTCACATATCCAGACACAGATCTGATTTTAATACAAAGGTTTAAATGTCTAATAATAGGGATGATGCAGCTCTCTGATGTATGTTTAAATTATGAGCATAATTCTGAGAGGGCATTGAAAGAAAAGCACACCTGTGAAGACTGAGGCCTCTTCCAGCTGACCGGCACCAGGACGTTGTTGGAAGTGGATCCAGAGGAAGTGGAGGAGGTGCTGCGGGTCACTGCTGTGGTCCTGCTCTTCACATCTTGGCCTGGAGAACGCTGCAGGTCATCGTAGCGCCGACCAATCACCGGTGTCTAACAGCACAGACGCAAACAAAAGCAACATGTGCAGACAGAAACCTTGATGAGTCAGGGAAAAGTCAGAAGAAGAGAAAGTCCTTCTCTGCTTAGTCAATCCATGACTCAGGCTCCTCTGGAACTCCTGCTTCTTCATTACTTAAACAGGTCCAAGATGATTTAAAAGTTATTAATATCTCAACATAAGCTGACATAACTTTTTCTTGGCATTAATAGCTCTTCTTTTCCCTGCTCCTTCAGTCTAAAAATATCTGGATATTTTAAGAAATACCACTGGTTTGTCCAGTGTGTCTCAAGTTTAAATACACACACTGTTGGCTCTCCACTAGAACTCACTGATTCACATACAAAGGGCGGCAGCAAAGAGCTGACATCATTTCCTGCCATTCATGAACTACACAAATAGCTCCCTGTTCAGTTCCCACACATGCACCACTCTGTTTGTATCTTTGACATCACTTTCCAGCTCTGCACTGCTTGGCTAATTGTGTTTACCTTTTAAGCCTTCAAGCTTATCTCAAGGGGCTTGGTCAAAAAGAAAATTCAGCATTAGGAAGGGGAAGAAATGCTTCCTTTCCAAAAAAGCTTAACAAGATTCCACACAACCTCTACAAGCACCACACCCTGGGTTATACTGGAAAAATACAAGGGAAAAACATATAAGTGTTACACTCTCCTCACGTCACCAAGAACTTTCACACACGAAAAAAGAGAACTGGAGATCAGTCTCTCACCTCAGATATGTCAAAGTGGAAATCCAGCGTTTTCCCAGGCAAGGCCTTGGAGGAACGGTCCCAGACCCGGCTGATGTCCTCATAGGAGAGGTCACTTTGTGGTAACGAAGGCTGAACTAAACTGGCTGATCGAGAAACCACCAGCTTCAGGATATTCAGCGCTTCCCCCCAGTGGACGGTCTTCGGTCAAGGCAGACATGCAAACACAAATTCACCCGCACACACGGACAAAAAAGCAACACAAGCGCATGTTTAGAAAGAAACAACCGCAGAAGTCATTCTGTGTGGTTTATCATTTCATTTTTCATTTTATTTTTGGAAACATATGTTCTGGCAGTTGGCTCCAAGTAAGAAGCTAAAGGAAATAGATTCAGCATGAGAGTGAGCAGAGGCCTGTGGCAGAGAGGCAGACTGTTTATAGTTTGGGTGTGTCTACAAACTTACTGCGCTGACAGAACACAGTTTTTTTCTCCCTTTTTTTTCCCATGAACGCTTACAAAAGGAACAGGGAACACAAGACTCAGAGCAGGATGCCTAAAGATTTCCAGTGATCACATCAGATGCAGATGATCTAAATGTTTTCACTTCTTTCAAGCATGTGCAGTTCATCTCAGTGAAAGTTACCACAGAAATCTCCTAAGAATGTAAACAGCCGTTCACTCAGAATCAACACCAGGCAGCAGAACACAGATTCAAGTGTTGATGTTTGAACTCACCTGGACAAATTTCTCTATTGTCTTCAGCACCTCCATGTTGAAGGGTTTGGCTTGAATCCCACTCAGGTCCATGTGACACAGAAGGCTGTAGATGATTTGTAACAGGGTCTGCTGCATACTGGGGAGACCCTTCTCCAACAGCTGTTACAACAGAATCAAACACCATTAATTCATTCAGCACTTTGTGAGAAGCTGCAGTGTTAATAATTACTCTATGACCATTTTACTGCTGCACAGCAAACACACCATCTGCTGACATGGCTGCACTAACCTCTGCCATGTAAGTGACCAGGTTGAGGGTGATATCCGAGAAAGCTTCGTGGAGATACCGACACACCACATTGACCCAAGAGGAGCAGTCACGTGTGTATGAGTGTGTTTTATACAGAGTCATGACATGAGCAAGGTTGGAGAGCTTGGCGTTCTTCTCTTCAAGGCATACCTACACACAAAAAGAGCATGAGTTTGAAACACAGAACTATCTATGAAACAAAATGAAGACAGAAACATTAATAGAGGCAAACCTGGGCTATCCTCTCTGCAACATCTCTGCAGAACTGCGTGGGTCCGTCAAAGTTCTGCACTAGGTGTGGGAGCAGGCAGAGAACATTCAAGGGGAAACCTAATGAAAAAAACAGACAAATTAATTCAGCATTGCATTTTAGAGAAAGTTCACTTTCAGGAAATAATTGAAATGTACATAAATACAAGGTTACAGCTTTTTTGGTTTTTCAATAATACACAATTTTAACAGTATGAAACAAAAGATTTTAGCTTACAGACTTCTAAAATTTTAACACTTCAACATTCAGATTGTCTAACATCTGTATTCAAAGCCCAGTATCCACTGATCCCTGCAGCATACCTATGGCTTGTGAAGTGTCTACGACAGGCACTCGTGACACAGGTGTGAGCTGGCAGAAAAGCTGCAGCGTGAGGTCAGTGGTGGACACGGAGGTGAAGCCCTTTAGCAGCAGCTGCTGGAGCCCCGTGAAGCTGCTCCATTTCAGCTGGCTCTGCAGCTTCTCCAGCTTCTCCCTGTTCTCCTGTTTGTCTAGTGACATGTGACCCAGCAGCTTATTCAATAGTCTCAAAGACATCTGATACTCAAACTCAAAGTCTGACTCCATCAGTGACACAGCAACCCAGAAGATGGTGGCCAGCAGGTTGCTGGGGTGGTTGATGTTGGTTGGATCGGTGACGTTGTCTTTAGATGAGGATGAGCTGCGGGTCTTGGCTAACAAAACCTGCTGTTCGCAGGCTTGGATTCGGTCCAGTGTGGCGCTGCGAGGTGGATCTGAACACTTATCCGCCTCTCCAAACTTCTTGGGGACAGAGGAGCTCCTCTGATGTCGGCTCCTCTCTTCTCTCCTAAGGTTGAGCTGGCCAGTGCTCTTCCTGTTGGACAGCAGCTTGAAACTGGTGAGGAAATCTGGAGATGAGGCTCTGGAAACCAAACAAACAATCAATTTTTAAAAAAGTAGTTTAAACCTAAAAATATCTTCTTTTTTATACAAATATATAAAGGGGAAAAACCTTGTTAATACAGCCATAAGATCATTGTTCTTGAGACATTCAGCCAAGTTATCCACCACAGACTCCAGTGTAAGTAACACCTCCATCACGTAGCCCTGCAAGAGAGAAAAAGACATTAGTATTGTTCTATCTAAGGCTGTACTGAGTGCCTTTCATTTTATACATTTTAAGTTTTTTTGAGGTTTTTGCATGTCTGTCATCACATTTTATGATACACAAAGGTTAAAACTATTTGTTATAGTCCTTTTTAGCATTTATTTACAATTGAGCATTTTATTCATTTATTATGTTTTCATTTGTCCATCTGCAGGGTTTCTAAAAAAAGTGACAAATAGGTTTGTTTAACTTTTGATGTAAAGGTACAAAGATCAGCAGGTAGACTCTTATTATAATAATCTAGGATTTCTGTCATCACATGTTGTTTGCTACACAACACTAAATTCCTGTGTTACTTCAAAACAAACTCAGAATACAAATGATAAAGTAAATCAATATATGCTGTTTCTGAGGCATGTATGGACGTGCCACAGTCATCAAGATGCAACAAAGAAATTCCCAACACATATATCCACATGTATATGCACGATGTACCACACAGAGCACTAACCTGCACTTCCTCTCCATGTTCACCAACTACCTCCACCAGCCTTGACAGCAGATCGGAGACGGCGTGGGCAGAGATTGGCTGCCGGAGAGCTCGGAACACCTGGAAGGAACGGCCAGCGTAGTGACGCGATGAACTACACAAGGCCGTCTGCAGCGCCACATCACTGAGCTGCTGGTCCAGGTGGAAATCTGACAAAAAAAGAGAATAATAGTGAGGTAAACACAGGGTTCTGATGTCTAATTAATCAACAGTTACTCTGAAGGATATACTGAAGGCTTACCTGACTTGGACTCTTTGAACACAGATACAACATGTCGCAGAAAGTTAGTCAGCTGCACAGTACTTTTTGAAATTTGGTTCTTTGGAGAGATGTCTTCATGGCACCACAGCGGTCCATATGCCCTAAAAAACAAGATTATTAGTTATTAACAACAAGCAGTATTTGTCTATGTGGAGGTCTAGTAAGTGTGGGACAATTATACGATTATTCTAAAACATCTAAACAAAGCCCAAATTCCTGTACATCTGCTAAGCCTATTAAGGACTCCAGTGATGAGAAAAAGCTATTTCAAACAAATAACATCCTACATATTTCAAGAGGATTTAAAAAAAAAAGATTAAAATATCAAATCTAAGTTACTCCTCTATTGCAGTATGCACACTGAACCACTAGGTGGTAATCTACATCAATAAATATTAGAAAGTGTAACAGCAAATTAGAAGTTTTTTTCTGTGGTATGACATGCATTTAATGTATAAAATACTTGCATACTTTCTTTATGACCTGTCAGTGAAAGTACATTCTTAACTTCCACACTGCTGAAAATGATTCTAACAGCATTTTAACATCAGTACCTTGTGGTTAAAAACTCAATGAGCTTGTTGGTCTTCTCATCCATTTTACTGGAGGCCACCAGCTCCTCCACCTGTGAGATTTCAGGCAGGTTGTTGCTGCTGCCTCCCAGACTCAGACTGGACGATGTAGAAGAAGAACTCAGACCAGAATCTGGCACAGGAGACGCCTGGCACTCCCGCAGGAAGTCAAAACATGCTCCTGCACACAACAAAAGAACAGGTATGTAGTTGGACGCAGGTTACTGTGGTTCATTTGCATGTTTGATTTGATTTTCACCACTGTAACTTGCTACTGGAAACAGCAAGAGCTACTGTGAGAAGATAACATGGGAGGATCTTTATCTGTGTTTTAACATGTCAGGAATTTCAGTCCAATTAGCCTCACCAGCTAACAGTATTTAGTGAATGTGGTGGAGCTGTCAAGTTCGACCACTAAGTTGCTACACACCTAACCTTCTTGTTAAAGTACAAACAGATTCTTTCTACAAGATACCACATATGTTTTATACAAATCCAACTAACACTAGGGTGAAGCTGTTACAAGACTGAGAAAAAGTTAGATATTTATTTTGGATCTCAAAGGCAGCGTTATCGTTGTGAAATATTTTTGTTTAAAAAAATTACTTTCTTTTACAGACTGAAAGTTGTATTCAAATGGTCAAATGGTCAAAGGTTACTCTGGACTTTTCCAAATGTCCAGACATTTGCAAAACAAATCATCGGCAAGGGGGAGGAGGCAGCCAAAGCAGTGTATCCCAGCCCGAGCAGATGGCCCCAATTTGGGCAAGAGGATAAAAATAGCAGGAAGGAATGCTTTAATCAAGACCTTTGATGTCCTCTGTGCTCACTATTGCTTTTGGCACAGTTTCCAAATATTTTCTGTCCAGATAAGAAACGCATCTATCCCCCTAAAGGAATGTAAGTCATTCCCTCCTGAAGTCAAAGTTTATACTGTTATATCAACCATTTACAGTGGAGGGACAAGCTGTAAAGATTGAAGGTACTTTCTAAATATTTAGGAATTATTTTAGACATTAACTTAAAATTTAATCATCATTCAGGCTACATTTTTAATGGGGAAATGCACAGATTGTTTCTTGACAGGGAATTAAATACTTTTTAAGATTTTTTTTTTGGAAGCAAAGAAGTTCTAAGGATGGTTAACAATAACCCAGTAGAAAGTATAACCTCCTTCATCATCACATGCCGATCTGAAAATGTAGGGGCTTGGAGCAAAAGCAAGGTCACAAAAATAAATAACACAGAAAGCAAAATTATATGCAGCCCAAAGAGGAAAGCAACATTTATAACTAATGACTGTGGTTAGTATAATTGTCAGACAATTTTTCTACAGATATAAAAATGTCTCCTATTTAGGAGAAAAATGGCTCATAAACTAATGTATTTCAAGTGTTTTACATACACAAATACAGAACCTTAGAGTGTTGTGTTACCAATTACATTAAATTTTTTCCTGCTTAACATAAATTACAAGACATTCAAAAAGTAAACTTAATTTAAATTCTGATCATCCCTTGGTATGACATTTTGTTTACACTGGGTACTAAAGTTGTTTTTATGATGCCTATTTAAGATATGTATTCATTGTTATCATTTTCACATTTCTTTCCCAAACATGAATTACTACAGACACTTTTTTTACACACTGAATAACGAGGTCTGTGTGTATGAGCTGTCTTTCTGACAAAGACAATGTTTCATTGAAGACAATAAAGATATGTATTTTACTTTTACTAAATGAGAAGCTGCTCCATCAACAGGACCAGGTTTACTGTAACCTTTTGTTAATCTGTATTCACATGTGATCAAAAGGTAAGAAAACTCTGACAGGTGAGTATTACTAACAGCCTAAATTTGTACCTGAAGGTAGGTACTCTGGCTGTAGACTTGGTTTGCAGGTGAGGGTCTTGATGCTGTTGATCTCTCGTGTCTGCAGCAGGACTGAGGCAATGGCCTGGAAGTTGTTGTTACAAGACAGTGTTATGAGCAGGTGGAGGAGGAGGCGTTGGCTGTGCTCAAACACCTCTGGACGGTAGTGATCCATGCCTGAAGAGAGGAACAGAACAGCCAGCCTGTTCAGCACACTGTGAACCTTTCAGACAAGCTGTTGCTTTTTTTATAACAAAAACTATTTCTGTTTCTTTTCAAGTTGCCTTCTCCTGGTTGCACAGTTGCACAGCTTTATCTCAGAGTCCATTAAAAAATGTACCAGTCTGATATCAGCTGTTGGAAACTAAATAACACATTTTTACAAGAGGCGCAACTTCATCTTTCTCTCTAACTGGCTGTGGTTTAAATACAATGGTGATGAATCATACAGGACTGAAAATATCTGGCAAATGATCATTTCAAAATCTGAACTCAACCATATGACTTAAATTTCAAATCAGCTGTGAGTTTGCACTTTATTAAACTGAATAAGCATATCATGTAATTATATAGATGGATTTTTCGGGGGTAACTTAATATAGTACAAACTCACCCAAAAACAAGGAATGTAGCAGTAAAGGCAAGTGCATGGCCCAGTCCTCTCTCACACTGTGGTCCACCACCATCTCCGTCATGAAGATGACGGCTATGTTACACCTACAAGACACAAGAACACATTCTGTAAAGCCTCTCAACAAAATGAGGAAAATTTTTTTACAATCAACAATAACACAACCTTGAGGTGCACAGCATCAAAATGAAATCTGAGTGCTTCTGGCATTTAGAGGCAGACTGTGGCAGATTATTAAAGGTCAAAGTGAACTGCCCAAGAAATTCTATAGGAGAGACTAAGAGCAGATTCGTCTTATTGTGCATGGATGTGTGAAGTGGTGTAACCTGTGCAGTGGTCCTCTGGGAGTGATGGTCTCTGGCAAAAAGTCCACCAGTGGAGCCCAACATCCTCCATTCAGAGGCATGGGCAGAGGATGAGGATGGTTGGTCTCAATGACAGTCATCAGCCAATCAGCATAAGGGGGCAAAGGTTCATCTACAGAGCGAACACATGGCACTTTTCACTTAAAAACAAGAGTTTGTTAAGTTTCGTAGGGCAACTGACAGCTGGAAAAGGGCAAATGACAGCTGAAAGATCCCTTAAAATAATCTAAAACCACTTTTTAAGATGAATAGTTACTTAATTACCTAATTACTCTTACTTATTATAAATTACTCATTATTCTGTGAGACTAATTCAGACTGAGAGTGTAACAAAGCTGTTTTTGGGTCACTGGCAGCAGTGTGGAGGCCCTGGGCTTGACTACTCTTATGTCAGTGCCAGTTCTCACAGAAGCCTTTTAAGAACCCCAGGCGACTCTGCTCTGCTCATGCATTATCGATGACAGCAGGCTGGTCACCATCTTACCCTCCAACCCAGCCTGTGTACTCCACACTCACCAGCCCATGACAAACACATTTTTTCACAGGGTGTCTGGTGCAGAAGTACACTCACTCTTATCTTCGTCGTATGATCCTCCGGAGCTGTTGCTGTAGCGTGATTCCAGGCGGTTGTGGGCTCGCATTATGTGGCTTAGCCTGAGGTCAGAGAGAAAAAATATCGACTATGACGGGTCTTTCTAGGACTTTATTAAATATGATGAAAAACTTCAAGATGTTATTGTCTACCTCTCCTCATTCTCCTTTACAGTCTTGGCATCATCAGTGTCAGGGAAGCTCTCCTGGCCTGCAACAACAGTATTGCTGCTTGAAGTGGTGCCTGGAAATGAACCAAGAATGAGCTGATTACTTATGTTTTTAGAGCTTGTTCAAGTCAATGGAGCATGATCCTTATCATTAACTCTGCTTCACACTCACCCCTGAGATCCAGAACAAACACAGTTTTCTGGTTTGTGAAAAAAGTGAAAATGTGAGTGAGGCAGTGTTGTTGAAAGATGTACCTGAAGCTGCTGTGGAAATCTTGCTTGTGGCAGTAAAGCGGTAGAAAGGAGGGCTATCACAGTGCTGCACCACAGGGTTGACAGGGTCTGTTTGTTGTAGCTCAAATATCAACTCCTCCATGGTTTGCATGGTGTTGTTCCGGCACAGATAGATCACCACCTTCTTGATCTGATGAAATATTTAACAGGATATCTATGAGAAACTGGAAAGAGTTAAATAAATGGCAACATGATGTTTTTCAGTCAACCTAAATGATATCTTACATATGGCAGCAGGGTGGTGTCACTGCTCACACCACATAAGCTGATGAGAAACTGCAGTGTGGTTTTCAGATTGTTGCTCCACTTCTCATTGCTGACTAAAGCATTCCAGGCATTTTCCATCTCTGGTCCAGGGAGGTCATCTCCATACTGACCAGAGGGGTTAAAAAAACAGCAAACATAACGTTATCTTACCTGAACTGAACTTAGACTACCAATTCATTGTTTCAATGCATTTCTTCAACATGACTTTACCTTGGCCGTCATGAACATAAGGTTATTGAGCACCATCGATGTGGCCTGTAAGGAGCCCCAGCCGGTGCCCCTGAGTTGGTGGGATGAACCTGAGCTGGTTGTTCGACTGGAGGCATCATAATCTGAAGTGCAAGGTGTGAAAACTGGGAGCAGCAGGCCGCTATCCACCAGCTCGATGTTACCGAGCCAGGGCAGGAGATAGGTTAGCATGATCTGTCTCCCGTTTGGATGTGTGGTGGGGAACCTCTGGCTAACCTCTGGAAGAAGCAGGGGAAAGCCAATACTAACATCAGAATAACATCAGAATAAAAAAAAAAAGAATCGAAATAAAATACACACTGCATACTCAGCTTCACCATAATAGCCAGTGTAATATGAATTCAACTTAAAGCTGGTAGTCCCTTAATTGAATTTCACTCGTGGCGTGTCTGTGGCCAGTGGGAGCATCTATAGATACAGTAAGTGTCTCTGGAAGATGAGCGACCAGCATTTAGTGGGCAGCCATGAGAAGATGGCAAACCTGTGTGTGTATTACAGCAAGCTAAAACACTATGGCTTACCCTCCTCTGGCCACACACACACACACACACACACAAAACATATATATGGCCCAAACAGCTACCTGAAAATAGTGGAAGTGTGAGCTCAGGGTACATTCTGGCCAGCTGGCTGGAGAGCTGAGGCAGGGAGACGCTATATAGAGGTGGCAGTGGACCGTGGGTGCCATACAGGATGCTGTTTGGCTTCTGCTCTGCAATCCTCTTAGAGTACACAAACAACTTAGCTTCAAGAATCTGTTCAGAGAAAGAAGAGAAATGTGTGATTTATCTGTTTAATCCCAGAAAACTGCACATGGAGACAAAAGGCCACAGTGTTCGTGTTTCTCACCTGCATTAGCTGCATTGAAATCTCATAGATTTCTCTGTTGGTGTCTGATGCCTTGAAGAGGACCAGATTCAGCAGTGTGACTATGTCACTTGGATAGTTTCTGCTAGTGAGGAAAATAGAGAGGAGGAATAATTATACAGTAGAGTCTCAGTATCAAGAATACACTGCTGAGTGTTTGAGTTCATGTTTTTGAAATAAAACAAGAGAAGGAGGCCAACTTCAGACGAACACTGAGCCATTTAAGAGGATTATCTGAGGTGATGCTTTGAAGCCTAAGCTTATTTGCTAGTGTTTTTTTCACGTGGACAAGAAACCTTGGTGATCCTGATGATTCAGCAACAAAACTTAAGGTCTAGTGTGTAAGAATTAGGGAGGTTATGGCAAAAAACAATATAATCTTGATCATTTTGTTTTACTTGGTTTATAATCACCTAAAAGTAAGATTTTTTGTGTTCTATTACCTTAAAGTATAGCTTTTGAATTTACAGAGAATCAGTTATCAGTTTACCAGTTAGCACTACCGTGTTTCTACAGTGGACTAGAACAGACAAACCAAACACTGACTCTAATGAGAGCATTTCCATTTAATTTGGAGTTTTGAGGCCACCGTAGATTCTCTACATGCTTTTAACTAACTGTATTTCAAAAAGGTGATATCCAAATTAATATAAATGGCACAAGCTCCAAAACGAGAAAATGAATTGAGAACATAGCTGCCCTTCATTAAAACTACATGCGCAGGCATTTGACCTCTATTAAATGAACAGCCAGTGTTAGGTTGTGAATTTGTACCTGCTGCCACAGACTGTAGCGATGGCTTTGAAGCAGCCTGAGGTGAGCTGGTAGGAGCCTGTGTAGCAGCGATCCACAGCCCAGTTGAATAAGTTGACCTGGTCAGCGTTGAGCTCCAGGAGCAGGATGACCACTTCACAGCCAAGCTGGTGAACCTGAGCCAGGAGCAGACACCCACACAGACTCTACTGAGTTTCATTTCTTTCTAAAGGATTCCCTGTGTTCACAATTTTATCATAGCCTGAGTAATTTGAGGCTTTTTATTTTCTTAAAAAGATTCCAGTAGCTCCACTTCTGTGATAAAAAAAAGACAATAAATTGCATGTTCCTGGCTACCTGCCCAGGTAATGCTACCCCTTGAGTCATGTAACAAAAACATGACGGCTAAAAGTCAATTCTGCAATGGGAGAATGTGTAAATAAGCATGCTACTATCATAGTAAACTAAAATAAAGACAATATTGAACAGATTTATTTTAAAACAAAACTCTCCTTCACTACTTGCCAGCACTGTTACAAGATAATGGCGAGCACTTGGCAAGGTCGAGTGTTGGGCTTTTACAAAGCAGGCTTCATCAAGCTATCAGAGGGGCTTTCTGGGTCAGCTCTTTGTTTAAATGCACCACTGTGGTGAAGTATTGGCCACATACCCGCTGATCCTGGCAGGCTAGTATGTTATCCAGCCACTTATAGAGGTATCCGTCTGGAGAAAGGCCAACGTTATCAAACACAGGCCCGCAGCACAGCACAGCAGACATGGCCTGGAGGAACAAACGGTCAACGTTACTCACTGTTGTGGATCTGAAAACCCCCAAAAACTTATTTAAATCTCTACTTTTTCCTTTCATCTTACACAGCTGACGTTTCTCCTCCAGGAAGATTTGTCAAAATAACAGCATGTTTAATTCCAGTGTTCATGTTGTCAAAGTTTTCTGGAATATCTGACTTAGCAACTGTGTTGTTTGCAGCTGCAATAGATGACACTGCACATAGCAATGACATTAAGACAGCAGTGGGATGAGAGGTGGAAAAAATGTAATGCTGGTGAATCCAGGATTGTCTGTATGGAGCACTTGTTCAATACAAGAAGAACAAAAAATAGTTGGGCCACAGTGTAAAAGACTTTGTTACAAGTAAAAGTCTTGTCTTTAAAATGTTACTGATGTAAAAGCACAAAAGAATTTTCATCAAATGATTTTAAAGCACAAAAAGTAAAAAAGCTAATTATACAGAATGGTCCACTTCAGGATAACATGACCTATATTTCTAGATTAGAAATAATAAATCACATGCATAGTTAACATTACTCTAATGCTGCAGCTGGTAAATGTGGGGCTGATTACCTGGTAGCTTAAAACCTGAGACCAAACTGTGTTTGTAAGCTGGTCTGGTATCCGTTATCTCATTATCAAAAAGGGAGGCACTGACCAAAATGTTTCTGTATGAATACCAGGACACAAGTAAATTCTCTTACTTACAGATACACAGATAATAACAGAATCTTGATTCAAATTTAATTAACAATGTCTAGTTTCACAGTTCTGAGCTGTGTGAGCTGTTTATTTTGCTCTAGCTTAAGTAGTTGCTCTAAACTGCTCTCACAGACGTTTATTTCTCTTATGGGTGGAGAAGATTCCATATCAAACAGAATTACATTTAGAGAAATATCTTGGTTAGTGAGACAGGATGGGAGGATATTTCTCTAATGCAGCACCACTGGATGATTCAGGGGCCTGTTTCAATTGCTCAGTGAAATAGATTAGATCAATAAATATAAAACAGACATATTTTACTGAGTCATTATCCAACAGACAGAAGAAATATGTGGCTTTATTTTGCAGTTTTTCTCAGAAGTATGCTTTGTACTTGGATAAGCATATCAGCCCAATCCACCGCCAAGAGACATGTCTTTTTGTGAGAGGCATTAGGGGGGCAATATCAAAAGAGAGATAATTAATGGAGGACACTGGATTGCAGAAAGCATGTTTACCTTTAGAGCACAATATTGATATCTTGTGATCTGGTGATTCCTGTCACTGTAACGGTCCAGAGGGGTGAACATGATGCTGAACGGGCCGGCCCACTGACTGAAGAGGATGAAGAGGTGATGCCGCAGACTTTGCTGTGGAAACAGGAAGCGCCTGTGGTGCACTGAGGAGGAAGAAAGGCTGTTACGGGTCTGCAGAGAGTGGCGAGTCAGCAAAAATATTCAACTATCTCAAACTCTTAGCTGACTACCCTAAGTGCATTTTCCAATATGATAATGGGGTGTTACAGTCCCTTGACAGATCATTAGCTATTCAGTGGGGACTTCAGAATGCTAGCAACACATGAGTCATCTCCTGTCCTGGCCTGCTACGTCTTTAAGCAGCATTATTCTTGCAGCTTCCCTTGGGCTACATCCAAATCAAGATCAGGGTCAACAGTCTTGTGCTCCACGTGCTATCCTAACTCCAGCCAGATGGAAGCCTATTATATAATTCACAAACTGATGGCAAGGACAAATGTATTGTTTGAGGTATCCAATTAAAAGAAATGTAATTCAGTAATTTATCAGTCTCACCTGAAAAGAATTTTAAGTGACCATTTTTAAAATAGAGAGGTCTTTAAGGCTGAATCTTTTCTGAATACCTGGCACACACTGGATGAGGTTGGCCACCATGGCACTAAAGTGAGCTCGGATGTCCTTGAGGATCTCTGCATCTTTGTCATTCTCAGCTTCCAGGAGCATCCGGGTTAGATCAACATACTCCAGGAACAGAGCGCCAAGGGCGAGGGTGTCACGTTCCAGAGCTCCGTTTGTACTGCAGGACCACGAATATCACAGGCAGACACAGAAATGATTGAACTGTTTTAGACGCTACTTTTGTTATCCTGCTTATGCTGCCCTTTGTGTACTGTGAGTATGATTCTGTGCAGTGTGTGGCTTGTAATGTGTCCACTACAGCCAAACTGACCTGTCACTGATGACACCTGCATCAGCCAGCAGCTCGAAGATCCGCAGCAGCTGCAGTCTCAGCAGGTCTCGCCGTTCACGCCGTTTCTTGTTCTGCAAAAAAAATATTGGGATGATTCTCAGATGACAGAATTCCTGCTGATAATGTCATTTAAATATATTTTATTATATTATATCACTCTCAGTTCTTAGGTACAGCCCATTGTGTTGTTCATCAACAAATTCAATCCAATAGTTAAATTTTCCTTCAGTTGGATATTGTGCTGTAAATACTATCAACCAACCTCAGGTCTCCTTTCCAATGCTTCTTTCATGAGGGGGTGCAGCTCTTCCACCAGTTCTCTGCATTCAGTGATGAACGGGTAAACAGGTCATTGTGGGGTAAAATGTTAAACATTTTATCAACAACAACTAGTTTAAACATTTATTTCAATGTTTAAACATAATATTACTGATGTGTTTTTTTTTTTTTAAAGTGACCTAAAAAACAGAAACAATAACACATTTTTTGTGAGCTATTTAGATGCATCTGTAAATGACGACAAGGCAGCACTCAGCTATAATCTCCTGTTTTTTTCCATTTTAAATCCACAGAAATACAGGTCAATGTGCACTCAAGCTACACAGAAAATAAAGGGTTGTGCTCTAACCATCTTTTGACTGGTCCTGTCCCATTAAAAGAGACCAGACCAAAGCTACAGCTCACTCAGCAGCTAAAATATTACAATGCTGTGCTGCTGTCCATCTTTGAAACCAATCACATGCAAAAATAAAAAAAAAAAAATCAAATCACCTTTTTTGGAGAAAATTTGAAGTGAGGCTGTTTTGTAAGGGCAAAGATAGTTCTTTATTATAGGAACACTGTTTGTTGTCATACCTGAACACAAGGGAATTGGTGCGACCAAAGCCCAGAACTAATGACTCTGTCAACTCAATGCTCTCTGCCCTCATCAGTGGAACCAACTGCTTCAGAAGCCAAGCCACAGATGGGCTCCCGATAACCTGAAACATCAAACGACGACGGTTCATTCAGACAAATAAAACCTCTAACGTGCTCGAACACCCCTAATTACACAGGGCTGAGCTGAGATAAGTGTCTGTACAGTTGAGAAAATATCAGCTTCCTGTTCTATTCATGTAAGGTAGCTGCTGTGTAATTTGATGCTTTGAGTTTGAATGTCAACAAGCTTCATATGAACACCTGATCCAGGAGAGACAAAGCACTGGGGGAATTAATGAGGCCAGAGGGCGCTGAAGCAGCTACCTTGTTATCGTAGCTGACGCCGCTGTCAGGTGTGGCTGCCGAGATCTCAGGTGTCGATGCTCTCAGATGGCCGGGGCTCATGATACTGGGCTTGGCCACCCCAAAGCAAAGGATCAGATAGTTTCTCCACAGGGTTATGTAACTGTCCCCACTGCCAGACGTGCTGGTCTTCTTGGCATACACTGGGTTACTGATGAATCACACAAAAAGAATAATATATGATCCTTATTTTTATCTGAGCTGTTTTTAGCAGGGGATCTTTCATTTCATACTCAATGAGGAACTGATATCAGGTGTCTCTACTCAAAACAGCAAACAGGATGTACAAAAAATAGAAAAATAGGAGAAGTACAGTGTTTGAGGAGGACTTACTTTGGATCCACCAGGGGCATGAGCATCTGCATTCGAGTGAAGGCGTAAGGCCAGGCGTAGCTAAGAGCTGTAGGACAATGCTTGGGCAAGTGGTCTTGTCTGAGGAGGCTGTATACACATAGCACCCATGGGTCCTTCACAGACTGGGCAAAGATCCATACGTGTGAGGGACTCCTAATGTCATAATGACTGTTGACGAGCAGTGCATTCCACTCCACGAGCCACTGAAGGTCCACATGGTGGCCAGCTGGCAGGGTGGCCTGCAAACAAGCAAATGGCACAGCAGGGTCAAAGGTCAGGGGTCATGACTGAATTAGATAAGCAACATTTCTTGCATCTTCCTATTAATCCTCATGCAAAGCAAATTATTAAGGGTGAAACAGAGAGAATAGAGAGAAACATAATTCAATAATGCATAGAAGGGTTTTCTGAACTATCCCACTCTCAATAAATCTGTATTTTTAGCATCATGATGACAGCTTGCTGATTATATAACTGAGAGTCAAAAGACCAACAGCTGCTCAGTTCCAGATGTTCATTCAGTTTTTACATGTGAGATAACTAACTGGAGCTTCTGTCTTTTCTGTGTTTTAACGGTCTTCTTGAGAGTGGCTGATTAGATTATCACATGAAATTAAAGAAGAAATTAAGACAAAATCACAGAATTAAGCTACACACAACTCACTGTGTCAGAGACGGCAACGTTGACAAAACTCTCCAGGATCACAGGACTGAGCTGGTCCATAATCTCAATCATTGGTTTGTCATCATCCTGCAGATGACAAAGCAAAAATTCAGTCTGTAAAATCAGTCATCAAAGATTTCTGTTTCCTGTCACCTGAGCTTAACTCTGTCTCGATTTACCTCAGATTGTCCGATGGTAATAAAGAGACTTCGTATCTCTTTGAGGATGGCGACAGCAAGCCTGCGTGTGCTCAGCTGACAGGAGCAGAGCAGTACAAGCGCCAGTCCCTCCACAGCGTGCAGCACATTGGAGTGAGGACCGCGCTCTGCTGGTATCTTCAGACTCGAGCTGGTTTGCAGCAGCTGTGACAAACAAACAAAAGCTGGTTTCACAGTTGCATTATGAGAAGGACACCTTAGTGCATCATATTATCTCTTTCTTCAACAGCATTTATCTCAAGAGTCAGAGCAAGTGTCATCTGAAGCGATCAGAGGGACAGATGGCAGAATCAAAACACAAACGAGTCGAATCGAGTCGAATCCGTCCGACCTGACGCAAAGGTGGTTACCTCTGCAGTGTGAACTTTAGCCGTGTCATAGCTCTTCCCTGGGGCAGCCAGGGTGACTTTCCACTGAGTGAGCAGCTGCAGCAGTAGTTTGAGGGATGTGTCTAACAGTCCCTGGTGAATGTCTTGAACCTCGCGTAACAGGAAGTTAGTGAATCCAAACAGGACATCGTCACGCCAGTCAGAGAAATCCACTAACAGACTTTGCAAGGAACTCTGGGCAATGAGTCGCAGCTCATCATCCATGTGGATTGTCAAACTGATAAAACAAGACAAAGGAGAATAGAAATGAAACAGGTATTTTTGTGGGGACAAAATTAAGCCTTTTACCTACTGCCAATTCATGGAATATAATTTAGATAAATTTAGACTAGGGGTTTTGAGGCAAACAGGATTTTTGCAGTGCCAAAATCTGTCCTATCACAATAGTTGGCTGAAAACAAAAAACAAACAAAAAACAAAAGATAGGGTTGGAAACAAACTGTGGTGGAAGGGAATTCAGAATGTAAACCTGAATGGTACAAGTTTGTTTCTCTGAACAAACATTAAAGTTTCTCTCGAGAAACATTTTAAATAATGTTAGGAATACTGTGAAATAATTCTGAACAGGGGCTGAATGAACATTGACTGTCACTATCCTAATAAAAAACTCTCACATTTAAAAAAGTGCTGAAGATTTCCCGCTTCTGCCTGCAACTAGGTTTGAACTTTGTACAGTTTGAATCTCCAATTTTAGTGCAAAGACATATTCCTGTTCAGTAGAGGGACGTAAAAATATCTTTTAATTGACAAACCTGGCACAGATACGGGTCAATGAAGTTAAGGTCTAATTTTAGGGTACATAAACATAAGAAGATCACGTTTTTGAGATGCCTGGCTGACTTTCCTCAGCAGAGGTGACTCACCGGGAAAGCAGATCTATGAGCTCCGGCTTAGACATCCCATCTGGCAGGATGCGAGGAATGGCAGCGACACAAGTTCTGAACAAGTCAATCTTGGGCTTCCTTTCACCTCTGAAAAAAATCAAATTTTGAGTTTAACTATGAAATCTGCCTTTAATGTGACCAACTGTCAAGTGCAAATTGCTGCTGTTGAGATACCCAAAGTTTTCCCAACTTGCAATGTTCGAGCATGTAGGATGGTAAAGAGCTGTTTGCACTTACGTGATCATGTCCTCTGGCTCCTTGTTCAACATCTGAGCATTGGTCAACATCATGCAGCGTCCCACCTCTTTGTCTAGGTGCCTTAGGATGTTGTCAATAGCTTTTCTTACATGAAAATAATACTGTGACATCCCTGGAGAAGAAGACAAGAAAAACTGTTGATATCACTGTTATTCATCTACAAACAACTAATCTAATTCCAAATTTAACACCAAAGTTGTCACAGTCTTGAGTGTTTCTGATTGCAGTCAGTCTCACTCACCAATGACTTTAGCCTCATCATCCGTCAGTGTTTTGCTCAGGTATGTCTTCTTCACTCGGAGCGTATGCCCAGAGGGTAAAGTGCAACCAGTGTTAGGCATTGGAGGCTCGCCGTCCTTCTGCTGCAGTTTATCAGCTATGACCAGGAATGCTCTCAGACCAATATTCATTCTCTGCACAGACAAGAAAAAGTTCTGTTGGTTATTATCAGTTTCTAATATTGTATTGTTGGTAATGCTACAATACTGACGCTAAAACGGCATTTCGTTAGATGTGTCGTTAAATGTACTAGCAGCTTCAGCATGTTACCTAGCAACAAAAGGTTATTATAGGAGCATCTTTAAAAGTTTTCTAGAAAGGCATCAAAGAAGTGAATACTGCATGTTTACCTCCGGATTAAGACTAAAGGCTTTTGCAGGCTTTCCAACACAAAGAAGGTCAAAGATAATCTCTTTCATCGCAAAATCAAGTCTTTCCTGTAATGAAATATAAAGAAACAGAGTGTTTAATATGATGTATGAATGGCAGGAGATATCTTTTACAGTTGATTAGTTTTGAATGACAGTTACATATAATCTCATTTGTGTGACATCTTCTTAGTATAGTGTAGCATATCATTGTGTTTACCTGTGCAATAAACTGAATGATTTTGACAAAGATATTCAGAGGCATGTCTCTTGGTACCACACTGCGGGATCCTTTGGGGAAAAGTGTTGTTACAATGGTGTTGAGACGGCTGTGGGCAAAGAAACAAGAGACCTTTAAGAAAACACCTTTGACAAGTACGCAAATACTTCTATAAAGTTGTATGAAATTACACAAGCACTGTATTTAAATGTTTTGCAAAGTACTCCCACTGCTTGTAAAGAGTTTTATTTTAAGGGGAAGTTTATTTTGGGCCTAATTAACACGTTTAAAAAGTCTGGCTTGACCCGTTTGGGATTTCTCATGTGGGCTCAGGCTCATAATAATGTCTGTAAGCTCCTGCTAAACCGGTGGGCTGCTGGCACTGACAATCTGGTGTCAGCCTGACCCCAGATCTGCACACCTGTGCACATACATACAAAACAGAGCATTCCTCTCTCTCTAAATGCCAATAAAATCAGTAACAGGAGTGAGGGGTTGGCCTAAACTAACTTGAAACAAATGTGATTTCACCTCAAACCACCAGCTTTCATAAAAGATTACTGATGGATAAAAACACTATTAAAAAGACTGTAAAACATATTAATCCAGAAATTCTCAATAACACCAAATGGAAAATAACAATCCTTATATCGGCCTCTTTGGATAGCTCACCACATTATACAAACAGTTACAAGATATTCACCCTTGTGTCGCAGTGTTGCTCTCACACTTGATTCTGATCATGTAGACCCACAACAATCGATATAGAGACTCCAATGCAACACGAGCCATTTTAGGGTCTCGACTCTGTAATGAAATACAGTAAAAAATAAAGTTAGGGACAGAAATAATAAGCAGCAGCCTCACTAAACTTTGCCTCAGAGGTGAGGACAAGTCATTGTTTCGTAAGTCACCATTTAGTCTCCACTTTTGGCGCGCAGGTCCAAAGTCAAGTCAAGTCTATGATTAAGTCCCAAGTCAAGGCTGAAAAAACTGAGTCTAGTTCCAAGTCCTTTACTTTGAGTTTTGAGACCCAAGGAATTCATTATGTGCTGTTGATTAAATGTGAATCAGTTTTAAAAACAGAGCCTCAACCAGGCTGTTTTTGTGCAATTTTAAATAAATTTGATATTGTTGCGTCTCCGCTGCCATTTTTGATCCAAATTTTTTATTTATTGCATTCACTTTTTGTTCTTAAAAATTACTAGTGTCCATGTCTAAGTTAAGCTTGTTTGCTTGTTTGTTTGTTTTTTATTTTGTCTAGTGGAGTCTAATGTTATCAGATATGTGACTCAAGTCTGACTCCAGTCCAATTCATAAGACTCAAATCACACTGCTATGCTGCTTTGCTTACATAATACAACTAATCTATTGCATATAATCAAATACCAAACTGATGCGTAGAATAACACGCCACTGTTTGACAACTGAGGACAAATGTGTCTGGCAACAGGGATGCACACTTGAACAGCCTCTCTGCATCCAGATGCTCCTCAGTCCTAAACAAAGAGCACTGTCGTCTAAATAATGACTGCTGGTTTCCAGGTTACATCACCTTCAGATTGGAGAGGCAGTTGTTAAGGAAGACATGCCATCTGTTGAGGAAGAACTGTTTCTGGCTGACACACAGCAGGCAGGTCACCAACGGGTAAAACGCCTTTGAGAAGAACAGTCAGTGTTTAGATCATTTTTGTCATGTAAGGTGTTGTTAAAAAAAAGCTTCACAGTGACTTAGAAATAGACTGAACACTTTCAGTTTGCACACATAATCTTTGTGTAAATCCTGAGTAGATATTTCAAGGAATTAGGCATTATCTCTGAACCATATCTGCATGAGTGCTTTTTGAGTAAAAAAAACAAGTTTTCTTTTGAAGACATAATGAGGTTTTCTTTTGTTTTGCCTTTTGCTGAGGATGCATTGCTCATAAAATGTGGCTTTCGGCCACAATGGCTGCCTTATGGGAACATAGACCTTCTGTGAATGAAAAATGCTGCTCAATAAGGGTTGTTGTCTTTTCAGCTCACTGTGATCTGCTGTGGTGAATTGTGCTTTTTGAAGACACTTAAGAGAAAAGATATATTGCATACACTTCTGTATACTGCACTGCTTTCATTGTCTCCTTCTGCTTTTAAAAAGCAGCCTGTCTCCTCATAAATTATTTCTAGTGTGGACAACGACGCATAAGAGAACATTTCACAAGAGTGACCTTGAAATGCTTTAGGATTCACAGTGACCACAGGCATCCAGGCAATCTAAGGCTGGAGCAGAGGGTGTCAGGGTGAAAACGGAGGTGTACAAAAACAAACAGGATCAGTAAGTCTGTTTTCTGCAGGGTAACTAACCAACGAGTGCTTCTTCCTGGAGGACAAATCCAGGGTTGTGTCATATAAGCTGTCCACAAAGTTCCTCAGGCAGGGCACATTCACCTCGTTCTTCACAGCCTAGGACACAAACAAGCAGAGCTCTTTTCCTATTTCAATTCAACACCATGTATTGCATTCAGCAAGAGCTTGAAGAAGAAACTTACTGCTGCAACAGGAACCAAAATTTCAACAAAGAGACCAGCCAAGGCGTGCTTAATGTCCTTGTCCTTGACTTCGAGGAAATATTGGGCACACTCCTGCAAAAGAGAGGAGTGTGAATGGTTAAACACAAGAGTGAATGGTTAAACACACACAAAAGCTGTATCACTCCACATGTAAAGAATGAAAAGAGTTACCCGTGAGGTAAACAGACTTGATACTGTATCATCAAAACTGCATGTAATCAACCAACTAGCTTAGCTTGGGATTAATAGCTTAGAGTATATAATTAGTTTAGTTACTGTAGCAGGTTTATGATAATCGTTTGGGACCCATTCAACAATTCATGTCTATTGTACCTGCATGAACTGAAAAGAGGCTTCAAAATCCTCCACAGGATACATCTTTATTCGGAAGAACTTGACCCCCATGATGAGGCTAATGGTACTCTGGACTACATATGGGCTCTGCTCTTTCTGTCGCAGCTCCTTCAGCTCAGTCATAAACTTTTTCTTCACAGCAGGAAACCTGAGAGAAAAAAAAGAAATGAGATTCTATATAAAGACCTGCTTGCATAGCTCAGTCAGACAAATCCCAAATCAGCACTTCCACAAAGAAGGTCCTTGACTCAGAGTCGTGACATAGAGAGAATACGGGGATAATATTCAGGGAGCACGCCTCCCAAAAATATCATCCCCTCGTCTTACTCTCAAAATGCAGACTGCGAGTCTGTGCCCCAAGATGAACTCCTCATCTAGCACCTGATCCCCTGCCCAAATTGAACCAGAGATGGAATTCTTCAGCTGGTCTAAATTTAGCAGACAATTCATCATGGGAGCTCATATGAGCACCTCTTCACCTCTTCACTGGTGGCTGGTAGAGCCTCAGAATACAGCTGTTCCTGCAGCTTGGTCTTGTGAGGAGAAATTGTTTATGTTTTTTTCACAAACAGTGATTAAGAAACCACATTCTAAGAGATTTAAAACAGGATTCATCTCTCTAAAGATATTCCAAATACAGCAATAAATTAGAACTGATTAATTTCAGTTCAAGTTAACATTCTTGACCTCTTTCTTTCCTTCTTGACCTCTGAGAAAGTAAATATCGCTATAAAAAGCCACTCAGTGAAGTATCTCCTGCAAGAAATTAAGCAGAGAGCGCTTCTGAAAGGAGGTATGCAGTGTGCTCACCCACCATATCTCTATTTTAAGGGTTTGTTCCAAGCTGCAATGATCTGAAAACTTCAAATAAACAGACATCAATTTCCAGTCCTAGTTTGGTGTGAAGGAGACCTGTCTAAAACTGCGTTGTTCCTCCTGTATGTTCCAGTCTCTTGAACTGGGAGATGTTTTGCAGGAAGGCATTAGGAGTAGTAACACATCATGTGGCATGACACCAAAACCCAGAGTGGAGGATGAAGATTTAACAGCAGATGGAAAAGAGAAGCACAATAACATCCATGTAGATAGTATACATGGCTTTGTCTTTGCTACTTACTTGGACTGGGCTAATACTCCTATGATTTCAGCATAGAGGTCTGCTACAGTGTGCATGTTGCCAGTGTTAGGACCATGGTAACTGCAGCGAACACAACATGAGACAAAGACAAGAAAAAAATACAATGAAATTCAATAGAGAAGCATTAGACTTTGAAAGAAAGAAGAAAATGAGTTGTAAAGATGCAAGAGCTTACCCTTCTTTGTATCTAAAGTGCTTAAAGGCTAAGTTAATGACTTCACTGACCAAGCTGTCGAGGACTGGGTGGAGCGGCATCTAGGAGACACGCAGAAGCAAATCAAAACAGCTCTACTTAAGTGGAATTATATCATAAAGTAACAAGGTTAATCAAGGAGCTTTAGTGTATAAAAGACTTAAGCCGAGTCACCTGTTTTAAAACTTCTATAAGAACAAGAGAGAAGATGAAGTCAATGGCCAAATCCCTCCTTTCAAGTAGATAATCTCTCTGCTGCTCATCACTGTAAGAGAAAGAAAACAAGAGCAACAGGTTTGCAACAATAACACAGAGTATCTGAGCTTCAGCCCTGTATTTTTTACATTTTCTGCAGGCAGTTCTTAATTTAATGCTGCTCACTTTTTGGACTTGGTGTTGGCTCTTGGCCGGTACTCATGCAGCTCCTCCTCTAGTCCATTTTGTCTCTTGTACCAGTCGAACAAAGTGCGCAGGATGGAGGGGAGACAGTACTCAGCCAAAGAGCTCATGGTGCTTATCAGCTGAAAGATCAACACATACATCATGCAAATGCATGTTTGTGTCTGGCAGTTAACATACCAAAGTCAAAGATAGTAATCAGTGTTTCCTCTGTTTATTTGTATGGCAATTTAAAAAAAAAAATCAAACGGCTCAAGATGATTCATTACCGTCTCATCACATTTCCTACATTTGGACAATAAACTGAGTAGGACAAAATGAGCTTTGAGGTTAAGTACATTAATGGAGAGAGGTGAGGCTGAAGAGGGAGTTGGTCCTTATTGAGACAAGGTGCCCACGGGGCAGACTCCCTCAGTCTTGGGGGAGGGAGAGGGAAAAGGAAGGAACGGGTGGGATGGGCTGGGCACACAGGAAGGGAGGAGAGTCTGGTCGGGTTGGGGGAACACAGCGAGCCCTTCATTCAGCACGAGGCTGGAGAAGAATCCTGGCTCTGTGTGGCTGCTGAATGGCCTCACGCAGCAGCACAAACACACCCCTGTGGCTGTGAAAGGGCCTTCTCTGCAGAGCCACAGACCTGCTGGACACACCTAGTGCAGAGCCAGTGCCAGCTCTCAAGGTAAACAGCCCTGCCCTTGACTGGATCTGAAAGACCTTTTTGGGGATGTGAGTAGCGCTTTCACCCATCAGCCCCTTTGAGTTACAGTGCATCATACAAGAGCAGTATTTAGGATGTGAAAACTGCTCATAGGGAGAAACAAAACAGAGAAATGTATTTCTTTAAAATGATCGCCTGCAGGTTATGCTGTAAAACATGTAGGGATTAAGGGAAAAACCACAAAAACGTCATCTCATCTTTGTATCTAAAGGTGAAATAAATGCAGTAAGTTCAGTAAATATTAGCTCAATACATCTTTTTCCAGCTAGCAGCCTCTTACCAATATTTTACAGCACTTACTTGGTCAAACTGAGGATCTTCTCCCCTCTGCAGAGACTTTGTTAACGGTTTTTCCTAAAATAAAAAGAGATAGAGGGGAAGTCATTTCACAACTTATGCAGATTTTCTTATTTATACAAATTCAAACTGACAAAGTCCTCTGAGGTTTGCTCTGTAGCTCATAACTTTGTCCGCCCTGTCGGAAGAGCGTGGAGTATTTTTGAAACAGGGACTCATTACAGCCCAGCTAATGACAGAGCTATCAATCAGTCTGACGCCAGGCAGGAGAAGGCAGGGTCAGATATTAGAGATGGGACGTTCATGACAGCTCCCATTATTACAGTCTTCTATCATCTGAGATAAAGGCCTTCATGGGCCATTCGGGGTTGAGCACAGTCTTTCCCTGATGTAAGACAGTTCTGTAGATGGTTTCTTGACTTATTTAAGATACAAATCAAATACTGCCTTCCTGAGTTTATCAGAATAATGTTGTACCAGCTGAATAAAATATTATCTTTTCATCTTTCTTTTGTATTACAGTATTTGATTTGTTTTTTTATGAATGTATGTGTAACAGGATTTTTATATCTAGTTCCTATGTTCAGTAAATTTAGAAGACCAAATGTGCTTGATATAATAAGTAATTTACACTAAATCTTGGAAATATAATTATTAAAAAATGGCTTGTATGCTTGAAAGTTCACCACAGAAATTTAATACCAAAGTCTCTTGCTTTACTCACCTTCAGACAGGTAATGGTGGGCTGCATGACAGTCAGATTTAAGGTTTCGTTTTAGCTTTAAAGATATTTAATTCAGCTTAGGCAGGGGATGCTCCTTCACACGAAACTAGTCTAATATACTGTCAAACTGATGCACCTCAAGCTCACGCAGCAGTAATCGGAGGATGTTTATATCCACACTTTACCCACAATTACCAGCTAATCTATTGTGGCACAAACTAAAGCATCTGCTGTCCTTTACCTTTTTTGCTGCTCCGCTCTGTCAGACACATCCCAATGCTGTCTCGTTAGTCAGACAGCAAATCACAGCACATCACTTACTTGATGATTAATCCTAAACAGCTAACTGATGTGCCTGACGTTGACATTGCGTGGGCTGATGGTAATGTTCATCCTCTCTCTCTCTTGCAGCTGGAATGCCAGCTAAGCCCTGTGCTCTGATGAACATTTTAGTTTTTGCTCAGATGCTTGCACCTGAGGAGCCCATCTGTTATAGGATGGCAGGAGTCGATGCCTCTTAAATGACCAAGATTTGTTGCAGACTGATACAAAATGCAGTTCGTTCTCAGTCATCTCAGAGATTCGCAGCAATTTCTTTTACTAAATTAATTTCCTGATAATATTCATCTGTTTTAAATGCAATTTCTAGCTATAAAATTCTAAAAGCTTCTTCTGTATTTGATTAATTCTGACTTTAACTGAACATGATGGACTCACCTCAACAAATTCACCTGAATGTTGAGGATGGGCAGGAGGGATAACTGTATGCCAAAACCTACACTGAGGGGCTGAAACAAATTGCTCAGCCAGTTCTCCACTGAGAGCAAAGCCACATCCTCCCTGCAGCTCTGGAGAGGGAGTTTCTCTGAAACGAGGAGTTGTACACTTTCCCTGTGGCAATTAACAGTCCCCTGCAGACTGAGGCCGATGACTAACAGCATCGCATAAATCCCAGTCCCTTAAACTGGGGACTGCCTGTCCATAGCAACAACCAGTAACCTGATTCGTTAAAGCCGGTACAACCTACTTAAAATGATCACAATAGTATTATGCTATTTAGCCTGCCTTGGGATTTTTATCACATAAGTTTTTTACTATAAAAGTATTTTGGCCTAAAAAAATTATGAGCACAGTATTTATATCAAATTTATATATAAATATATAAAAATGCTATCACTCAAATTTATCCCTACTTTTGTTATTGTGTGCTTTTTTTAGTGAGTAACACAAAAAATGTGTGTGGCATTTGAAGAGTCTGTGACATTAATCATACAAAGCATACAAAATTACAGTTGCACTTAATGAATTTTAATGTTTTTCTGACACAGTGACAATCAAAAGAAACTAACCTAATTTAAGAAGTGCTGTATCATTTAGATGATATTAACATACATGTATTATATGTGTGTATGTTCTACATCAGAGTTAGCGTTAATAACCCTAATAGAAATCTACTGGAAGGAGAAAAATTCACAGCAGTGCACTTAATTTATTCAAGTTCTTCAAAACATTACCAGAGTAACCGGGATTACCATCCAATTTGCACTCATACACTTGTTTACAGGCAAAGTCTACTAAACTTACAGTTCCAATAAATTGCTTTACAGTACATTTAATGCATTTTCTTTTTTTTCTCTTCTATTAATGAGTGATGTGTTTTTTACAATCTGTAGTGAGATCATACACAATAACAACATCATCATCAACATCATCACAATAGATAATTATTATTTAGTATAAAAAGCTCTAGTTTTAGCTTAGTAATAGTAACCGAACCATTTCCGAAGGCAGCTATAAAAATCAGATCACTGACTAATAAAAAGAGGTTCTGCACATCACTTTAAAATTTGAGGTTTAGGGTGTATTAGAACATAAAGCTACAGATATGGTGGATGGTGGATGGTTCTTAGCACCGTGGTTCAGTGGGTCATTTATAGTTGACTTTCACTTGTAGGATATGAATGTGGCCCTGGGAGCAGGTGGTGAGTGCTGCCCACATTAACACACAGGGCCTCTTCCTTGTCTGCCCGACTGTCTGTCAGCAGGATTATTTATGACGGCTGCTGTTGGCTCTACACACTGGTCTAAACCGCCACTGAACAAAAAATCTCTTAGAGATTTTACTGGCAGCTTTTACATTCATCTCATTCTGAACTCTCATGAGTCAGCATCACAATATGAAGACTTGGGCAAGAAAGGATAGACAGAAAAGACTGTCAGGTTACTTGTAATCGATTTAAAATAAAGGCTGAAGTAATCAGAATATCAGGCATTTGGCAGTTATTTAAAAACTTCAGAACTGTGTCTATTCAATTATTGATAGTTATGATTGCAGGCGTAATTAGTGATTAAATCACTATCTACAAATCTGCTAATTTTTTGATAATTAATAAATTGTTTAACTGGTCTTTAGAAGGTAAGACAATATTATTAATGTCTGTAACATTCTTTAGAGTCAAGGCTGACATCTTCAGTCATCTTGTTTTGTCTGACCTACAATGTGACACACGCAGTGACAGAAAACAGAGAGAAACTGTGTATTGAGTGTCTGGAACAAGAAAACACTTTGCATTACTGCTGGGCTGTACAATTCATATTTTTTTTAAACCGTAATCTACATGGTTTATAACAAACAACTAACCCATTGATTAAGCTGCTCTATCTGCAGAAATATAATATAAGAAAATTATCTAAACAAACTTTGAGGCTCAGAAAAACATTTCTTAACCTTTTGACTATTTAAGCTCATGTAATATTTCAACAATACAATTTCTTACAATTTCTTTCTCTATTATATATTTTAGTAAGTTGTGTACTTGCATTATATTAAATGTTTCCAGCAAACTTCAAACTCAGAAATATCAGTAATCTTATCCAAGTTCATGGTGCATGTAATTTTGTTGCCTCTTGCTAACTTCCAGTGTAACACCAGTCAGACAGTGAGGGAGAGAGGAAGGAATAAATGAAATAAACAAATAAAATAAAAAATGAAACAAACAGTTCTCATGATTCCAGGCTACTTCACAGTGTCATCAAGCTATATCATAACAATCATTACATATTAAAAATAATAAGTGGATTAAACGATAATGAGCATTAATGTTAGCAGCACTCCTGTCATAAAGTAACAATGCAGTGTGAGTTTACTGCACTAAACAGCATAGTGAGGTTGATATAAATCCATAAAAATAGAATTTCTCTGTGTACTTCTCAGAGGACACAACTATAACTTCTCCCATGGTTTATTACAGCACAATATTTGATGGCCTAACTCAACTAAAGCCTGTATGGGCTATGGAGCTGGCTAAAAATTCCACAGGCTGCTTCATTCTTTGCGCTGATTAAGCTGCTATCTCACACCAAACTACCAGGCCTTCAGCTGACAGCAATTAAACACGACAAGGTAGTTAACATCCCAGCTTTTGTGTGCGGGGGACTCAGTTGCACGCCCAAGGCCTTAACAGTAATATATCACTGTGAAGTCCAAACTATTAATGGCCTCATCAGCGAGAGTGAGGCTGCCTGTTGTCATAAAAATATATGGAAGTGTTTACTCAAGTACAGGAAATAAGTAAGCCTTTGAGGCACTTAAACGAGTTCCACTTTATGTCACTTTTATCGTGCTACATTTTACTGAAAATACAATGAACTGCCCTTCAATGCACTTTTTCTCCAATACATTTCACTGACAGCTAAAGTTACTTATGATTTAGATAAAAACTTAAGATTTCCAAAAACACATACAGTATGAGAAGCCTGTAAAATATGCAGATTTGTTAAAAAGTAATGGCATGTGCTTCCCTACAAAAAAAAAACACATTGTCTAATTTTACATGTTTCAAGTCTAGCTGTTCCATCATTCAGTCATTTCATGGTTTCAGTTAAAAAGATTTGAGGCCTAAAAATTTTGAAAATAAACACAAAATGTGTGTCTTAACCCTTAGATTTCTCTTGTAACCCTGCCAAGGGGCCCAACACCAGCTGGACTTGATCACCAAAGTGTTATTCCAGCAGATATAAAAGCTCCACTTCTACCAACAGTAAAACATTACTCATGCACAATTTGGACCTAAAAATAAGAATTTTAGTTTGAAATCAAAACCATTATCGATAAAATGTGAAGAAAACAGCTTTTTGCTTGGTCATGACATGCTTGTATTATGTTGCAGAGATATCTATAGAATGTTGGCCTGCTAACCAGTTAGCTGTGGCCATCCGGTCTCGTTATATCACTTTGTACCTCAATAGCCAAGAGTGAGTCACTGTAGTAACAGCAGCACTGCTGATGGTATTGCTTCGCCAATAAATGGTACAGTTAACATAACTATGAACAAGGCATTTGGCAAACAACCATTATCACCTCTACAACCACTGTACCCTCCGGTAAAGAAAACATAGTAAGCAGCAATAGAAATCACAGAAATACATTTGAAACAAATTCATATATTGCAATTGCTTTTGACTGCTGTAAACAGTTCTTGGTGAGTAAAGGGAGGAAGTTTAACACTGAACTTCCAGACTGGTCAACAAACAGCTGTCAATGCTTATCTTAGCTATTGAGCAATCTAATAAGGTAACTAATGGTACACTATTACTAACAGTACTAAAATATATGCAGCTGGAGAGGACCAAAGATTCATAGAAGTGACTGTGCATTTCCCTGTTTCTACTGACAGGATCACTTTCTTGTGCTGTCCCCAGTTTGTATGAAATGTTGAGCATGCCACTCCACAAAGCAGTCATATATAATCATATATAAGACACAGGAGACATTTCAGTGCAGAGAATACTTTTACCGATGATAATTTTATTGCACTTCAATATTTTAATATTTTTGTATCAGTACTTTTACTTCAGTGAAAAATCTAAATATTTCTTCCACCTGTGTTAGTAATTCATGACTGTCTAACAAGCTATAGTGGGCCTGTCTATTGGATTTCCTGTCTGACCTTGTTTTGCTGGTTCACAACCTCGATGTCAGGACACCCACAGGGGGTCACGATATGATTAACAGGGCAGCAAACAAGAAGTACTTAATTTTCCTGCAGAAAATAATGTCCAAGGGTTTTTTCTAACTAGGTGTTTTAATACAGCAGATTTTTTATCAGCCTCTTTAATTATTAAAGAGGTAAGATTACAGTAGGATGTGATTAAGCTGAACACTGCTCAGAATTATGTAACCTTTACTGAGAGGTTACATGTACATTAGATGTAGCTTTGTATTAAGGGTTTACAAACAATAAAGGTTTAAAGGCCTGACACAGAGCACTTATGTCATGGCCTCATATCCCACTGATAATGTTATTTTGTCTTTGCCTCTGAGGCCAAGCACACATAACAATCTCTCTGCATAATTTTTTAAAAAAAGAAACAAAAACAACAATCACCACAGGAATCCAAACCAGCAGTCATTCTCTGTCAACTCACCAGCGGCTCAGCCATGATGATGCGGATCTTGCGCTCTGAAACGGTGGTGAAGTTGGCGAACAGGCTCTTAAGGACGTACTCCCCCGGCTTGCTCTCCGGGTCGATGCTGATGGGCATCATGGCTGGCGGACCCTTCTCTCCCTGAGGACAGCAGACTGGAGGGATGGGGGGTTTACTGTATCCGTTCCCCACGGGCGATGCTGCGGAAACGACACAAAAAGCATGAGATGGGAAACAGCTTTGTTAAGTCAAAGACCGGCAATTCAAGCTCGAATGAGTGGGACGGAGATCAGCCACAGATCTGTTTACAAAGAGAGATCACCCAAAAGAGTATTACTGAGAAGCTTCCAAACATGGACATAAAGTTCCCAACATGTTGAACATTCCTGAGGGAGACTGTCCAAAGGGCACCGGCTTGCCCCCGAGTCTGCTCTTTTCTTTTCTACTGCTACAGTGAACAGAGCGCATATGGAAATTAAAACACCATGGCCAGCAGCTGGTGTTTTCATTTCGTACCAAAGATGTCATTGCCCTTTGAGGGAAGCAAAAAATCTTGTGCATGTGACCATCCTTTCGGCCAGTGTTGTGATGTGGCCCACGTTTAACTACAGATGGCTTGGCTTCAGCCATAAGACTTCTCAAACTAACATACAAGTTAAAGTTTACCTCAGTGTTACACTCTGCTGCTTCCAGACAAAAAGGTGCTAAATATAGCAAAGAACAGCATACAAACATCTCATTACAGCTGTGAAACTTTTATTTAGCCTGCAACCCCTAACTGCACATCCACCTCACGAACTGCCATAAATCTGAAGTGTAAAATATTCAAAGGCTTTGGGAGGGACAGAAAAGACTTACTGCCTCACAATGAGAACCACGTTTTTTCAGCTACTGCAGTCTGAGTGTGTGAAAGCGTATGCGAGTGTGTGCATGTAATAAATAAATACGACTGGACAGAAATCACAAGAAGCAGCAAAGTGCTGTGCAGCCTGCGCTGTGTCAGGAACACATTATATATGTGAGCATCACAAATCAAACAACAGACTTTTAGCTCAGCATGACTTTTCTTTTCTTACACCAAAGCAGCATATAATAACACCCGTCGTGCTGCATATTTTGGCAAGATCCAACTGTCAAATTGAGAGATTTCTCCCAGATTAAGTGACGTTGCGTTTAGTTTAGACAATTTATGTCCAAGTAGTCAAGTTGTGACAAGACAAAAAGGAACCAGATAACTAGTAATTTGATTTAAAGACTTCTGTGGTCTGCCACTGCCAGAGGAATCAAAAGCAGAAACATAATTTTTCCTACAGATCAAAGGTGCAGAGAATAAAAACAGCTATAATTAATTGCTTAAGCTGCTTTACTGAAAACCATTAGATCTTTATAGGTAGTTAAGGGAAATTGCAAACAAATGCACACACATAAATGGATTATTGAGATTTTACACATTAACACATGTTGTGCTGAGCACATAAAAAGGCAAGATCTGAGTAATCAGCATTTTTTAAGAGGCTGTGCATTAAAACTATGCAGCTCTGACTGAAGCTGCACAAGACAAACACTGTGGCACCAATGAACTGGTCTCCTCCAGATCCCTTGAGGACACGAAACTTTTGGATATCCGTCAAGGAATGCCCAGCATGTGCAAAGATCTTGTGTCTCTTTTTCGGGACATGCTTCCTTCACTCGTGAGAGCTCAGCACCTACCCAGGCCCTTGATGAAGCTGATGACACTGGCCTTACTCCAGCACACAGCCGTCCCGTCCATCGTGGGGAAGGAGGATATGGTATCCAGGGTTGTCCTCGATCAAGACAAACGCTCACTAGTAAAATCCACCAATGTCCATGTCTTGTGTGCTCACTGGCTCTCTCCTCCTGGGCATAGTTTCCATGGCGGGTGTGTTTTAAAAAGTGGGAGTAGTGTTTGGTACTGGAGACCACGCAATCTCTCTCTTTCTCTCTTACTCTCTCTCTCTCTCTGAGTTGCTTCTGCTGAGGCTTCCTCTACCCCTGTGACCAAACCGGTGCCGTCCAAGACTGAAGGTCAGACAGAATTTTTAGCTGAGGCACAGCACAGTGACGAGGTCCAACATGCTATGGTGGCATAGTTGTGTGACTATATTTATCCCAGGGCACACACCATTACTGACGGAGCAGCCCTCCCCTTTCCTCCACCTCTGTGATCCCAAAGCACGAGGCTGGACCACCACAGTGTAAGCACCATTCTTGATCAGACACTGCCTCAGCAACATTTCACTTTGGGCAAGTTTTAACAAATGAGAGACTTTTTCAAGCAGTATCATTCATGAAAATTAGCAAAACATCCTATTTTTAGGCAACTTCCTAGAGTTTGGATGCAAACAATTAGATTTTAATGAACACAAAATTAAATCAAAATCGTTCATGTAATGTCATTTTATGTAAACTATCCCATGTCAGGGACTTGAACTTAGGATGGGGTGGTGAAGAAAGCAACCAGTGTGCATATCAGGCCCTCCGCTCTGGGAGCTAAAGTGACATGTGACTCTGCAAACAAGGAGCTCGGGCACCGTGTGCATTACATCATCGCCACGCTGGAGACACCCTGAGCATGGTGGTGCTCTCTAGAGGACAATGCAAACAGACTAACAAGTGTCTCTCTTGCACACACACCACTCACACACCACACACACACACACACACACACACACACACACACACAAAAAGAATGCAATTCCCTATATGCATCCACAGAGACCACTGAGTAAACAACCACTTTAGCAGCCGTTTGTGAACAGGGTGGGTGGACATTTAGACACCCCTGACCTCCTTAACTGGACCAGAAATACCCATGTCAACATAGACCTTTGGGAGTACTTTGTCCAGCTGCTGTGAGAAACATTGACTGTGCATTTCTATGAGAGAGCAGTGGGCAATTCAGGCTTTGAAATAACTAAATGTCTCAATTTAATTCTCCACTTCACCACTGTACACTATTTCTATATTTATATATCATACTCTCAAGCTGGGAAGAAAGGCACACTGTTCTGAGCTCCACCAAAGGTGGGTGTTAATGAAAAAGTTTGTGTCATGTGACGTAATAAGCGGGAACATTTTGTCAGCTGGTTTAGATCATAAAATTTTAGGTCAAAGGAAACAACCAGAGTCTCTGTTAAGAGCCAGATGTGCCACACTGCCTATGTTTCCGTATTAAAATAAAACTCAATAAGTCACTGGAGCTTATATTTAATCTATGACTTCATACAGCATAAGAAGCCTGTCACATTCCCACAAAAAGTGACTCCTAAAATGTTGTCTTGAGTCGAAACTTTTTTCTGAATTATTTATCCAAAGATGAGGCAACAGCTGGAGCCAATCTAGCAACAACATCCTACTATTACATTTCTACAAGTTCACAGTTTGAGTGTCTCAAAAAAGGAGGAGAGAGAAGAGAGTGATTACAGACCTTGGTGAAAAGCAGATTAAAATGCTGGTTTCAAACTATTGACCATCCGCCTGTTTTTAGCAGGCTGACAGCATGCAGCAAACTGCTGCCTGCTGTGAGCATTTTAGGCCATTTGTATAAGTCCCAGTTAAAAGGCCTGCATCTGTCTCTTTCAGCTAAACGGAAGAGATTCGTCTGTGTTATTTTTGCATTTTTGTTTCAGTGCTGAAATACTGTTTTTACTTCCTCAAAAATAGATCAGAAGTATTGCACTGCACAAAGCTTAAACATGAAGGAAAAAAAAATATCTAAAAATAGCTTCAATGTGA
Source organism: Acanthurus lineatus (assembly GCA_029814665.1). Taxonomy (NCBI): domain Eukaryota; kingdom Metazoa; phylum Chordata; class Actinopteri; order Acanthuriformes; family Acanthuridae; genus Acanthurus; species Acanthurus lineatus. The sequence continues at coordinate 20,299,633 of JAPZDV010000024.1, read as the reverse complement.
CACAAAAACTCATTAGGTAAACAGAAAATTAGCCTTATTTTTGCATTTCAGAACAGAAAATAAATAGCAACCAAACCAAACAACAACATGTTTCACTGTTCATCAGAGGACCAGCTCACCGCAGCTCAACTCCTGCTCTGATTGGCTGATGGAGGACCGGCCTTCAGGCAATTTGAACACCAGACTTGACGTCGCTGCTGCACAATGCCAGTTCTGTGCTGCTGGTTGTCACTGTTTTATTAGTTCTGGACACACTGACTTATTAGAGACCAGTGTCTAAAGGGCCTTGGCTTTGTTTACTTTGTGGTCACAGTACAAGCAGTATCTGATGCACTACACATCATGGCAACATACACCGTGACCCCAGACACCTGTTAAATTCTTAGACATTTACAACTTTTTTAATCAATATAATAATTCAATCCAGTAATTCAATATCTGCAGCCAAGGTTGTGTTTTTAGATTAGTTTTTTATAAACTGCACTGTCTCTGCTGCTCCTTACATAACAGCTCCTGTAAACAGGAGCAGAGATATGAGCATGAGATATGAGATTAGTGGATCACATATTTAATGAAAATGTTAAATGCACAGCCATGCTGTAGGTTGCTGCTGATACAGCACGATGACTGCCTTTATCAGCAAAGTGACCCACTCTGAGGATTATGCAACATCATCAGGAGATGGCTCAATGTTGAGTGTGCAGACAGGCACAGCATGTTCAGTGGTATCTCTTTACATTCGTATTCATTTGATATGAACATGCTAGCACACTGGCTGAGTGATGCAGCTGGCTTGCTAGCACTACTAACTTTTGCACTGAAACTGCAATTTTGAGTACACACAAAGTTTTACAGGCTTAGGCCCCATTGCTTGGTTTGGCTGCCGCCTATTTTTTTCACCTTTCTGTTTGTTCTACATCCAAAAGGAGTACATATTTATAATGAACCAGTGATTTATAAAAGACACAATGATGCTATGAAAGTGATGTAGAAATGTATCCCATTCCATCCTCATGGGTCCAATGCAAGGCAGCGGACCTGTGAGCTCTGGACAGAGTATGCAACTGAGCTGAACCTCCACTAATCCTATTACTGTGTCCTCGCGCTTAGTAAGAGCTATTTAGACAGTGTGAGAGACTCACAGACTCGAGCAAAATAAGGCTTGAATTTAAAGAGAAGCAGAGATGCTGAATCACCATTAGAAGTTACGATACATAGATAAATGTGAGTAATAGTAACTGTAGCACAGTAGTGTGAGCCTCAGTAACCCTTGCCAGATAGAGTGATGTCCGTTGCTGTTGCTATGAGACAACTGCGAACCTTTCTGTGTGTTCTGCAAAAAGTAAGATGATTCCAAGTTTGCATTAAGTGACTGAACAGTAAAAATCACACTCAGTTCAATCTGCAACAAGCAAGGGTGCATCCTCATCACAGACCACAACAGTACAAAGAGACTATAAAGTCATGTCCTCAGCACAGCAGCAGTGTGAGCCTGTCAGTCAGCTCTGTCAAAAGTACCAGAAGCACAGCAAGAAGAGAAAAACTGCTACTCACTGCCGCTCCACGATTTCAGCAAGGATTTGATGCTGATTTCAAAGAAGCCCGAGTCCTGCTGGCTGGCCATGGCTGTGGCTTCCTGTTTAGTGTCCCCCCTCTAGTTGTGTTTCCCTCCAGTAGCAGCTGAGCTGGGACCAGCAGGTAGCGCCTGCTGTCACTGCTCTATGACGCACACAATGCTGTGCTGACGAGACCCTGAGAAAACACACCAGCACTGCTTTACCCCTCCTCTTGTGTCCTGTCCTTGGCTATCAGCCCTCTATCTCTCTCTCTCTCCCTCCCCTCACACTCTCTTAACATCTCTCTCTCTCTCTCTCTCTCTCTCTCTAAAGCTGTGGCAGGCAGTGGGCGGCAATGCTAGCTCCCTTTAAATAACTGCGCGGAGGCTGAGAGTGCAGGAAGCAATCCTCTTAGCAGAGCGCAGTTAATAATAACTACTGTTTGTCTGCGTGCAGGGCCTGATAATGATGACAGCGCTGAGCTCTTGCGTCTTCCAGCGTGACTGGGAGCATCTGACGAGTCGCTGCCACTGACAGAGGAGATGAGGAACGCGGGAAGTATGACACATTGCAGGGAACATCTGGGTGAGGAGTGGAAAGAAGACACTAAAGTGATCAGCGAGCAGACAGGATTAAAGGGATCTGGATGGGAGCAGGGGCTGACTGTTGGCATTTAACCCCTTTATATCATACTAACTTTTAACTGTTGTCCAATTTAAGTTAGTCAGAAACTGTGCATTCCTTTAGATTTTCATGGTTCTTGTTTTTATCATTAGGTGAAAAGATATTACTCTTATTTTCCAATAGTATATCAAATAATGTGGAAAAATTTATTAGATAGGTTATCTAAAACAAAACAGAGAAAACTGTCAGTCAACTTGCCGAAGCTCAGAGTCAGTTTCCTTATTTTGAAGGCAAACAGACAAAAATGAAGAGTATTCATAAAAAAATGCTGAAAAATCACCCTCCTAAACCAAACACAAAACCAATGGATAAATACATTTCTATTGATCATCTAGTTTAATTAATCAGTTAAATACTTTGACCATTTATGAATGATTAGAAAATATGTATTGCAGGCATGCCATCAAATTTAATAAAAAATACCTCTATATTTTCACCTTTAGCCTAACAGTTGCAAAGAACAAATTTAGATAAAATATGGGCAGACAAGCCAGCAGAATTCCTGCTTTTTATTCTACTGCTTTTCTTGCACATGTGACACTAAAAAAACAATATTAAAAACAATTTTTTTAATGTAAAAAGCAGATGCATGTCATCAGCCATATGGACTATAAAACACATCCCCCAATCCCCCTTCCTCTACTGGCTCTCTGCGCTCTTAGTGTAATCCTATCAGAACTCTGTGTGTCCATCAAGCGACAGCCACTTGGCCCTCATTACATAACACACTCTGTGATGGAGACGGCAGCTGATGGAGTGTTTGTCAAACAAAGGTGTCCTACACCACAGACAGTGCAGGACTGGCTGCTTCACGAGCTGATCTGGTGTCTGTTTTGTCACACGGGACATTTTTTGTTTTATTCACTGTAACACAGGAGTCAGTATGTTTCTGCATAAGCTCACTTGCTCTTCTAAGATCAGCCACTTTGTTATTTTAGTGCCACTGAATAAATCACCTCGTACAAAAGTGCTCTTGTGACTTGTGCCATTATTCAAGAGGGATGTTTTTCCAACACACTCATTCATTTAGTCACGCCCTCACAGATAAACACTTCAGGGAACAAAATTAGTGTTCTTTTTTTAAATATGTTGAGAACACGACTGCTGATCATGTTGACTCTTTGCAGAGAAGCTCTGCTGGCTCTGCTGATCAAGATGTTGCATCTGCAGAACCAGCAGAAAAAGGGGTGTCCGTCAACTGACTATATTTTCATTCGAACCTTATTTTAATCTTAAATCCAATGATGTTGAGAAAACAGTTAAAACAGAAAAATATACATAAGATAACTAACAAGAAATAACACAAAAAAAATTAAAAAGTAACATCAGCAGATGGAGTAAATTATAATTATGGTTTTGATTGACCAGCAAGTATGATTGCATTGTTTTTAATGTGTCCTGTAAAATGTTTCCTAAATTCAGTATGTTTGCACAACACTAAGCAATAGCTGATCACTTGAACAGGGAAAATATTGACTATGGGACCAGTTTAAAAAGGAAGTGATGTATGATGGCACGCTGCCATCAAGGGCTTTATGTATACACAGACACCGATGGCTGTCACGCCTTACAGGAAGAAATCCCCACCCAACCTCCTCCAACAACATGCAGTGATGAGTCCAATAAGTGCAAACATCTTTTTCAGCACTTTTATTTATTTTTGGTCTTCATTGCAACAACCAGCGTTAATTAGTGTGATAGTGCGATAAAGGATGTGGGCGGAACAGTATGTGATCTGTGTGGCTTTGCCTTGAGGTTGCTACAGATACTGTAAATATTATCTTGAGAAAGATTTTCTAGGAGTTCATATTAAAGTGGGGCTGACACTATATTACTTCACATGGCGGTGATACATTCGGTGAAAATCTCACAATCAGACTGTGGCATTACAGTTTACACAAATGTTTTATTTCCTACAGATGTTTACTTCATCTGTGGTATCATTTAACATATCAACGGCTAAATTTTAGATGTTGCCAGTATCTTTGGCCGATCAGCAAACAGCTTCTCACCCTGAAGTAACTGCTAAATTAAAACAGTGATAAGAAATATACAATAGTCTAATCACAGCAAATTGACTCATTACAGGCAATTGCTTGGCCTATTATGGTCACAGCAAAACACTTAATTACTGAAAAGAGATCAGCCCAAATGGATTCTTTAAACACTGAACAAACAGTTTACTTCCCTGACTTCTTCATCAGTTCTAATCTGTTCCAACCGACTCGTCCAGTGAGAGGCCCTCTGAAGGGCAAAGTGTTATGTAATTCCCAAGTTGAATAATTTTGGATTTTTTTTTTTTCTAGAAGGCTGCTAAAAAGGAAAATGTCAAACAGAGACATCTCAGACCCCAACCACACTGCCGCTCCCTTAAAGCAACTAAAATATGAAAATGGAAACAGTTTTGAGTCTAAAATCACAACAACACTTTGCAGCTGAAACTGTGTGTACTTTCAGGCGTCTGACAAACTTTTTTTTCTGTTGATAAAACTTGCCTAGACACAGTTGTAAAATAGTTTACATGAGACACTGACTCTTCTTCCTCGTTACCAAAATACTACTAATCCAAAACAGTGGGGTTTGCAGGCCGCTCCTGTCCCGACAGGCCGAACTTCCTCTCATTTGAGAAGCAGTAATGACTTGTCTGATGGATCTGTCTCTCTCTGAGATCTGAGGGAAATGTACTAGAAAGCCATGAAGCAGAATGTGCGCCTTCACAGATATCTAAACTGTCAAAGCAGATCAGGAAAATATGTAATGAAAATGCCAGAAGAGACAACTGGCAGCTTGTATCTCAACACATCACAACATCCAGGAGCAGAATCATGAAAGAATCAGACCTGATGAAACTTCAATACGGTGTTTATGGCATAACAACTTATCTGGATATCTTAAAACTTGTCGACTGCCAAACCCTGACGGTGTGCCGGCAGCCTGGATGGGATCAGTGTCGCTTCTTAAGGAAGAAACTACCTCGGTAACACATAATTATCAGATTTGCAGGTCTGTTTACTGGAAGCTTCAGCAGCAGTCACGTTCAGTCTCAAAGCAACTTAGGATGAAGAAATCAGATTCACAATGCTGATGACAAGAACAACTGTAAACATTTTTCCTTGATTAGGCTTTCAGTGGGCGAAGGCTCTGACACATTAAGCACTTATTAAAAGCATTATCAGGCTCTGATGAAGGTTAGGAATGTGAGGTATGTCTGTCCAGCCATCTCTGTGGTTATCAAGCTCAAACACTTGACTCCCTCTTACTCTCACTTTCTGCCCCTGGTGCCCCTACTTTCTCTAACTTCTTCTCTCTTTTCTCAAATTTTCTGGTCTTAAACATCCCCTTTTTCTTTCAAGTCACTACTGTTTCCTTGTTGTTGTTTTCCAAGAGGAAAATTTTCACGAGGAGGACAAACATTTTGGGATGTGAGGTCAGCTCAACAAGCTAATATCAAAAATTGCATGATGCTCTCTCCCACTGTCCAACTCCATTAATAACAAGCCAGCAAATTCCCGGGCAACTATGACAAATAGAGAGGGGACATGAGGCATTTCACACAGTGATGGGAGTAGTAGCTAAAATGCCATCACATCTTTCAAAAATAATCACATTTCTCCCAGATTAAAAACAGAATTCTTGGGGTGATTACGACAGCATCAGAGTCAGAGCAGTACCTACTTTCAAGAATGGTGGGCCTCTTCTTCTGGCGAATCTTTTTAAACTTCCCTCTGAAGTCCCTGGGTGGGAATGCATCCAGAGGTAGGTTGGCAATGCGCCCCAGGACAACCTCATCCCGTCCCTCAGAGCAATCCGTCTCACTCTCAGCCATGTCTCTCACAGCACTCTCCTCTGAAGACATGTCGGATGGCAGGGAGCCCACAGCTACTTCTATCATTCTTCCAAAGGAGTCATTTGAAGCTCTGCCAGCTTTCCCCCCTCTTTTTCTTTAAGGGTAGTGTTTAATTTTTCTCTTCTTTTTCCTTCCTTACAAAATTAGCTCTGTCTCTTGGTCAGGGCAGCAGAGATGCAGCCAGAGCTGTCAGCTTCGCTCTGTTAATGTGTTTTAACCTCTGCACTTGTCAGGGCAGTTCAGCAAGTTACAGTAACATTCATGAATTGGGCAGGTATTGGATTACTCGGGCAGCCCCTCCTCTTTTCAGCAAAAAGGCAAGAGGCAGAGAAGAGAGGGGCAATGTCATAACTGAAGAGGGAGGGAGGGGAGAGGAGAGGCCACTCTGACAGCTACAACATCCCCGCCTACTGTATGCCCACGAGGCATTCCTGAATAAATATCCTGTATTTGTCTTGGAGACTTCACATCAAAGTCTAAACAGACATGCTTTGCCTCTGGCAGCGTTAATGAGATGCAAACTAATTTCTTAAATAATCATGTACTCATTACTGGCATGAGACTATTTAAAGGCTGCTCAGTGACTCATCACAATCAGACACTGACAGGAAAGTCCATCCTTCACACGGACTCCTGATGTTCTCACTGGCTCCATCAGTTCTTTGCACATTCACAGCACTTTCTTCAGTATCCAGTCCTTTGTGTGGAGGCCCGCGTTGTCTTCCAGCTGCATTATTTCCTGGAGTTTATGGCTGGCGTCATTGAGGAAATGAGTGAAAGGTGTGAAACCATCAAGTGAGACGCAAATCCAGAGAACTTTCACACAGCCTGCAGCTCGAGCTCTATTCAGTTTTTTCAACCACTGAAAGGAACACTAACTGGACACACCTACCACATGAACCAGTTTTTCCTAGTCTGACCTACATGAGCAATACAAACACCCTGTGTATGTACGTGAAATGAAGGCGTTTTCTGTTTTAGGAAGAAACCACAGTCAGAGCATGGAACAACCAGCCTGTACAGCCCATTTTTCATGTCATTAACATGTATTTTTCAAGGATTTGTTCTGCAGAACAGAAGAATGCGGCCACAAGAAAATGTCAAATCACTCTTAAATACGGCTAACTTCATTCTGAACGTACAGAGCTGAACTATGTGAGCTTGAATAGCTGTACAACAGAGAGCCCCTGGCAACAAGTTTTGCTACTATCTAATGAGTCCAATTTCACTTTTCATCCACCTGTCAAAGAAAAAGATAGCCCAAAGAAAACAGAGTCAGTGGAATGCTTCTGCAGCAGCATTCAGTGTTGAAAACAACAAAGTCCACCTATTATGTTTCTACTACCAGTCAGGATTACAGTTACCTTTGAGCCTGGTCCTGACCTGCTTAAAAATGTCCTGGAGGGCAAGAATCATCACGTTGTCACAGTAAAAACAAGCAAAGCAAAGTCAACACTTCACACCTTCTGAAGATGTATCTCCTATTTGGAATTACATAATATTATTCCAAATCAAGAGATAAATGTGAGAAACAGTAATCATAATAATGAACACATAATTTAAAAAAAACAACACATATCCACAAAAAATAAGCAAATCTGACAAACAATAAATCTGGATTCACACCTGCCTACACTCACTCTATACATGTCCACTTCCAAAAGAGTTTTTCAAGCTTCTAAATATGCACATTAACTGTGTCTTTGATTTAGATTTTAAGATTTACAATTATACCACAACTTTTTCTCTTATGAAAAATTATTGTCTTCTCTCTTTGAAGTTTACCTTTTTCCTGCATAATGGGCAACTTACAGGTTATTTCTCTGCAAATTTGCATTTTTTTTAGACATATACTTATACGTAAAACTTTTTCTAAATGGATATTCACACAGCCAACTATCTTAGATGCAGGGGCATTGGATAGGATTACCACAGTCCTCAGGAAAGAAAGTCCCATTCACTTTTGCTGAGCACCACAATTTAATGATCTGTACTGAGGTTTCGTTCTCTTTGGACTTTCATCAAGAGTGTTGCAACATGTGAGGGATTTTTCTTTTCTCAGAACTGAAATATTTATAATAAAAATCTTAAAACATGATATTTGAACATTCCTAGAACCTGAGACAGAGGCTACTGTAATGAAATATTACTGCAAAAAAACATGAACAAGAAAAAGGATGTTGTGGTAATAGTGCACCCTCTAGTGTCCAATGAAAATAAACTGGAAAGTCAAACCACAATTTCAGCTCAAGGATGGCTAAGGAAGAGCTTCTGGTGGTTTAATAACTTTAACGACTCTAGTCTCACATTAGCCCGGCAGTTTATACACATGTACACACATCAAATGTCAGGTGAAGCAATCTGTCAACATGATATCAGGAGTCACAGTCATATGTTAGAAGGATATGAAGTCTGGATTTTTATCTACCCCTTATTCGATAACAGTTGGCCATTCCATCTATTCATTGGTACAAACTCATACAGCTTTCTTAATTACATTAAGCAAATTACACTACAAAACAGTATAGCTTTTGAAGAAAACCTTCCAACTTGTTCCCTATTTTGATTTTTTAAATATTCTATAGTTTGTATACTTCTGCTCATATTTACAGGATTCTGCAAGTTATGATGTGACAATGCTTGGAAATTTTTGTTAATTTACAAGCTTATTGAAATTGTAACAATAGGTGTTAAAATCAAACATGTATAAGCAACAAAACACCTTCTAGACTTCATGGGTTTTGTGAATGACAGTGAAACTACAACTTAGAACTTGGAATATACTGAAGTTGATAATCAACACAAGCAAAACAATGATCAGCAATGTGGAATATAATTTAGACAAGACACCTACAAATAGCAGAGCCTTTATCAGTTCTTGTTACTATGTTTCTATGTAAGTTTTTATTACCTAGTTTAAATTGAATGGATGCATTAGAGTGTGGAGCAAAGTAGATCAGGAAAGCCTGGACCAAAGAATGAACTTGGAGTCAGCATGGCCGCTGAAACCAACACCCTCAGGCCGAGACAGAAGGTTTCCATGGTGAGACACATTTAGCTTTGCACAGGAAGAGCAGAACTAGATGAATAATTGATAGATATCAGACTCTAATGTTAGCACAAAGCAGCTGAAGGTTATTTTCAGTTCTACTCAATGGACTCTTATGCAACAAGTAGACAAACACACACAGCAAAGAGCACTGCTGGAACTGATGCTGGATAAATATGACTGAACACACTTTACTACTTAGAGTTTTAAAATATTTCTTCACTTCCTCACTTCTCTGGAGGAGAAGCAACATGCTGTACAGAGTGCTGTTTAAACATTTACCAAGCTCTTGAATACTAAGTGGAGGGACTTTGCATAATTACAACTTAATACCACATGGGGTCACAGCTTTCAGGCTTTCACAGCTGTTACAACCTTTTCGTTTCACAGGTTAAACACACCACAGTCTACCGAACTTGACCATTTAATTACTTCATCTCCATATTTTACATATAAAACATCACATGACAGACAAGGCTTTTAAACAGACAAAGCATTCACAGAAAGTAATTATTCAGAGGGGTCACCTGCTCTCCACATAGTTCTGGGTTTGGGGTGGGTTAACACACATAAGGACCATTCAAGGGCTACTAACAAGCCTGCACCTGTTGCCTTCTCTGCCTACCTATTGTCAGCCTGGGGAGGGAGGGGCTTCATATTGAATACATGCAGCCACTGTGGAGACCTGGTGAGGTGAAAACATTATATATCCAGTTACAGTGAGGTGATTATGTTCTTATTCATTAGACATCATTAGGATAACCTTGCTTTTGGGAAAAAAAAATATTTATTCCTCCTGATGGACATTTGAGCATTTGCCCAGTGTTAGCCTAACATGTCTCTAACTTAGTCTTTATGGAACGGATTTAAAAGCTATTTTGTTCCCATTTTGTTAAAAATGCAAATGGTGGCAGATAAAATTAGGGTGACATTAATGTTAAAACAATATAGCTTAATTTTACTTATGTATTGATAACTATTGATGATTGTCTATTTTGCATTGCCTTTAAAACATCACTATTTGTGCATATTTTATTATATTTTTCTAATTGCCTAAAGCTGTCTTGTTCTGTCTTTTTAATGTGGGAAAGTTTTATGTATGCAGCATAAGTGAAGATCTGATCCAAATTTCCTACTGTGTGAGAAAGACGTAAATCTTCAGTCTTTATTATTGATTCGGTCTCTTTTTTGCCAGGTAGAGAGCTCAGAGGTTTATCTGAGAGACTCAGAGCAGATTATAAATATCAAAAGGGAAAGACATGCTAAGTTGAGTAGTTAAAGCCTACATTACATCCACTGCCTGCAGGCATTCAAAGACTCTCATGAGGCCTGGTTGAAAACCTTTAAAGCGACACTTCTCTGCTAAAGACACCTTGATAACTCTATTAGCAGTACCTCTTGGATCAATTTGAAATCATCTTTTAAAGTGAATTTTTAGTAACTTTTTATAGAAGGAGTAGGCATGTATTTACTGATTAGCCTTCTAGCTACCTTTAAGTGAAAAATCTTTGATCCCTTCAAACTGCCACTGAATTTCAAAAGGAAACTGTCTTTCTTTTTATAGTATTTTAGATGTCAGTCAGCATTGACTGTAGGGGTAGAATTAGTTTTAAATCACAGAGAGCTTCTGTGCGAGAGACCTTTTTGGTTCACATTTAAATGCACAAAAGTTGCAAACTGACTTTCACTGGAGTGACAACAGTGTCAAGTCAGTTCGAGTTGACGTTATTTATGGAGTGCTTCTGCGCAAACAAGTTTGTTCTGTTTATTTTGCAGAAATAGTAACAAACAAAATAACAGTGTCAACTAAATCTGGGCGCAGAATGAAGCTGGAAAGTACTCATTTATTCATCTGCAAGTCAGAGTTTGAGAATAAAACTGACACTGTGACATTCTCGTGATGACAGATCTGTGGAGATACAGACAGACGCCAGACATCCTAAAACTTCTCACTGACTAATAGAATACATGAACACTTTCCTTCTCTGCTCTTTAGAATTTTATTTGAAAGAGGAGAGAAGTTTTTCTTAAGGCAAAATTCACAAATTTAAAAGGAGACAACATTTAAAGTGTCCAAGTACTCACCAATAATAGTACATTTATAGCATTTCTATTAACAATAGAAATTGCAATTTGTCAAAAGTGCAACGGCTTTGTTGGATCTACTACTTGTTTTGATGCACTTCCTCCCAAAATTCAACACATACCTTTGATGTTTTGGTTTGGAAAAGATGGTTACCACTGACATCCATTAAAAAGTGCACATATCAAAAGTTGACAGCTGCAAAATGTTGTTTTCTCCACAGAAACATGGAAAAGGCATCCAGGATGGGGCCTTCTGGAGTTTAACCCAGCATACAGCATATATGGGAATAATCCCGGGCAGGTCCAGGGCAAATGCATAAAGTCATAGACAACAACTATGGACTTGCTGGGGGAAAAAATTAAACTGTATGGGCCTTAAAAAACACATAGAGAACAAGGAACTCAGCATATGAAGCTCTTCACTACCTGGCAGGGTTCAAACCCAAGATCTTCATCTTATTACCGCCATGCTCAGACAACCTGTGATGATATTTCATGTTATCTGCTCAGTTAGCCTGAAATTAAAACGAGTTGGCTACCTTTTTTGCTAGTTGCAGCAACAGTTTGAAATCATTTATTTAGCTGAACGAATGGAGGGTTAATCGTAAAGAGGGATGATGTTAAAAATGGCTTTTAGCTGCACTTAGCGACAACAAACGGAGCCACTTGAAAACTGTACAACATACTGTTTAAATCGACAACAACATTTTCTTTTTTTTTTTTCTCAGTGCAACACATCACTGTCTTCGGCCTGTTACTTTTACGGATCGATAGCTAAAAGAAAGACGATCTTCATCTCAGCACTCAGAGAACTATTTCAGAAAAACACATTTAAGTTTAAAGATTAACTTCACTGTAACTCTTATGAGACAGTACATGACACACAGATTAATTCAGGGGGGGGAATGCTGTACAGTTAGATGAACGAAACTGTTTCTTAAAGTAAAAACACATATTTTCCACGTGTTAGAGCTTATTTTTAACGCGAAGTACCGAGAGTTGTATTACCAACTTTTTGTTTTATAGCGACTAACTTCGATGTTTTGAAAGGCCTCATGTCAATGAAAAACCACCAGAGAGAAGCAGAAACATTAAGTTAAGCTCAGTTTTCTTCAAACAGAACTTTAATTACTTTACCAAAAGTTTAATTGCATGAAAAGTAGAAGTTACATATAAAGGAAAGACAAATACCTTCGATTTCAGCGTCCGCTTTTACTCAGCTTTCTCCATCTGTGCTGGTGAAGTGAGTCCAAGCTGAAGCCCCAGCCTGCCTCAAGGCGATCCACTTGTTCAGATGCACTTCTCCCTCCATCAATTCTGCAGGGACAGACTCCGCCTCCAGCACCACGTAGCCCCGCCCAGCTCATGTCCTCGTGAATAATAAAAAACATGCTAAGTAATAGCTTTCTGCTCGATGACCTGACTCTGGGCCATTTAGGCTACACCTGCTGCCCTGCTACCTAGTTTTACAGGAAAACGAATACACTTACAGCAAAGTAGAGGTTATTATACATTCGGTAAAAAATACCCTTTTGTATATTGACATTTGACTATAGTTTTCAACTAAGTCAACAGAAATGTTCATATGAAGCAAAAACAAAACAAAAAAACGACAAAATATGTTGAGGTATTCAGTGTTTACAATATATAATGTAGTTAATGAATGAACAAAATCTTTATAATATCTCCTTAAAATAAATAGCCAAAAAAAAAGATGTTGCATGCTTTTTTATTCAAAATTTAATACTGCTGACTTTTATTTCTTAAAATGCTTATCAATGCTTTCACAATTACATTACTCAGCAAGAAAATACATAGATGTAAAATAAGTCTAAATAAAAAATCAATTTGTAACTATGACTGATCTCTTTAAAAAAAGATACAAATATCTTCTAGTTTTTCTGTGTAGGCTACACTGTGAGGTACTGATGCAAATGTACATGCAGTTTTTGTTAAATGGCTGCAAAAAAGAAACAAAAAGGGGAAAAAGAAAAGAACATGAAATAATAAAATAACTGTTGGTGACATAATTCAGGAAATTTGCTTCATCAAAGCTTTGACTTAAAGAATACAGAATGGAAGAATAACTATTATCTACAAACACAAACACAGTAGGAAGTGTGTTGTGGTGATTTGCACAGTGAGGGGGAATGCCTCTTTCAACTTTAATTTGATGAGAATCCAGCAGATGGCGTCAAACAACATGATAAAAGCGGAAATGTCTTTGAAGAAGAGGTGGTGAAAAAAAAGCACGGCTGACATGCATACTGGAAAAGTAAAAAAAAAGCTTGAGAGGAAGAAAATAGAAAATAATTAATTCATAACTGATGACCAAGGAAATCAAAATACATGTATCACAATTAGACAAAATTTGACTTTTTCTTTAAATTACAATGAGGCTTCCAAAAGCTATATTTTTTAGGAATCTCTCTGGACTCTAACAGATGTGTCAAAAGTTAAAAATTTCATGTCAGTGTTGCTCTTCAGAAACATTTTTGTATTGTGTGAGCTAAAAGCCCCAGAGAGGCACAGCTGTTGTTGATAAGAGCCGATACCTTGACACAAATGGACGGAGTTCAATGGCTGGCCATCAACCTCTCAGACATCCCTGTTTTAGCACTCAGGGAGAGCTTGCTACTGATTCAAGATGATAGAATGCCCAAGAGCTTCGTCCAGGCCAGAACAACAAAATTGCTTTGTCAACTGTATGCACACACCAGGGCTTGTCACGATGACAGCAGAGCTCTTCACTGCTGGTGAGTTATAGGACACCAGGTGCACCGCAAGGCATGACATTAAAAAACATATTTTTGATAAGAAATAAACAGACATGTGCGAGGACATAACTGTGCTGTTCTGATAAAACCAGCATGCACTCCATTTGAATAAAGAGTAGCACTGATGCAATGACGTCTGAATTAAAATTAAGCTGTGAAAAATATGTGTTTTCTCCTCCTAAAGTGAGCCAGGTGTTATGGCTGCAGCATATTGGCTGTCTTGATAATTCTGCTAGGCTGCCCACGGGTGAAATAACACATCAGTGCCACAGCACAAAAGAGCGACAGCTGCATAACTCAGCACGGTGGTTCTGACCTGATCCAAGTGCTCTTTCCCGATTTCTTCAGGAAATAGAGAAAACCAAGGATAAAGGAGGATGTGGGTGATTGTGACAGCGCAGCTCCTTGATGTACATGCAGGTAGTTTTCAGCACAGATGAAAGTCTGCAAACCAATTAAAAAGAGATTTCATAAACCGCCTCTGAAAGCCATGACCCACACAGACATGCATAAAATCACATTAGCTATGTCTTCTTCAAAGTAAGTCCTCTTTTACTTTCCACTTGGGGGGTGTGGGTTCAATGCCGTCTCGACATTCTTCAGGGGTATTCTGTAGCTGCTGATATTCCTGCAGCAACTCTTTGCTGGGGGATTTTTATTTGCTATAATATGAAAGTTTTCAGCTTGGAACCTGCCCCACAGCTGAAAGCCAAAGCATGATGACCCTTGATTCATGCTTTGGCTCTTTTAATGGAGAACTGAAACCTTTGAGTAACGGCACAACAGATCAGTCCACCACAGAGAGGCAGCTGAAGGCACTGAAGTGTGGATCAAAGCTCTCATGTCTTGCAGAGATGCTTTGGCTGCATTGATCGGGCCGTGCCGCACTATTTCTCAAACAATACGGATGAAACAACGGATGAGCTGTGTGCTCTGTAAAGTATTTGAACGACGACACACTGTGACGTCTTGTTGCCAATGTAGAACGCAGTTAGAACAGATGGACGATGTGTCAGGTTTGTCTGTGTTTTAGGAGGATAATGGAGATTCAGTCAGCAGTTATAAAGCTGCACATAGCTCAGCCCGATAATTTGCATCAACATCAAGAGTGAGTAACAAAAATATCGCTAACACACTTGCTCAGATAATTGGAGTCGACTGAGGTATTTGTAACTCTTTACTGGAAAAAAAAACTTGGCACAATTAAAGTGGTTTTGTGGAGGGAAACTTGAAAGCAGCAGGTGATGTTGTTATTAGAGAGGAGGAAAAGGAGAAATAACATGAGAGTTGATATGTCCATAGAGCTTATGAAAGAACCTCAAGGCTAATTGTAAAACCCAGAGATATATGTCTGGTTTTAACTCTGACGAACAGCTGGTCAATGTGACTAATGCTTATTAGACAGGTGGAAAGTGGATGTGAATGTACATCATTTGCATACAGGACCCAGGGAGGTGTGAAGACGCCACCCTACACCACTGATGTTTTTATACCAACACCTTAAAGGCTAAAAACTCCAGCAAGTCTTTCAATCACTGATTTCTGAACGCTCTCCAAAGCCTTAGTTGGCAAGATGACAGCTCCAAATGGCAGCAAGAAGTAACTGTTTGTACCCAGAATTCATGTATCATCAGTAAACTGCACACAGCACGCTCATGTTTACTAACTCAGGCTCTGATTGCTTTATGCCAAAGGACACCAAAGAGATGAGAGAGGGAGAAAGATCTAATGAGACCAAGCTAAATGGAGCAGTCACTTGCTTGCTGTTCAATTTTTGCTTTTAAATTTGGTTATTTTTTGTGAGCTGACAAGTGTTCTGGGTCTTACTTAGCAGGAGTGGGACACCCTTCTTCAATGCACAGCCTCATTTTGTGAATCTGGTCTGCTTAAACAGGTGTATTTTTCCATTAAAATCTTGCCTAGTGTGCCATTAAAGCTAGTCTACCACCCTCATTATAGGGTCTAATGCCACCACACCAGAGGCAGGCCTAATGTGCATACTAAAAGCATTTTCACATGAGCAGAGATGATCAATGCGAAAACAGTGAAAGTATAATGCATTCTGTAGCAACCACACCTGAAACCCAGCAGTAATACTCTCCTCCAAATTAATGCATTCTCCTTCACACCAGCGGCTAGAGACAAATTCTATTTCAGTGAAGGGACTGAAATTTACATGGAGAGGTCAGGGTGGGACAAGGGCTGGTATGAAATTAAAAAACAATGTATTATATTATTCAGATAGACAAGTAACAATTGACTTGAGTGCAAATCGGGAGCTGGCAGCTTCACTCACAGCCATGATTTCCTTTTATGCACAGCTAGCCACTTGGCACACTGTGCACGGCACACTGCAGCCCCAATGCTCTGCATGGACTTTAATGGGTTTTTCTTTCCACTTTAGGTTTAGCAACAAAACTAACTGCCACTTACTGGTCAGGACATCAGTGGAGTCACAGCTGTTTCGTTCAAGTGCATTTTGCGCTGTCAGCGATTAACACACAACTTGTAACCTCACACTCTGATCATTAGCTGTATGTTAAGATGTTTTATCTGTCTACTTGTTATCATGGAAAAGACACAGTATTCAATTAAGTCAGTGCATTAAAAGTAGCACTGTTTATCAATAATAATCTGTGAATTGCAAGCATACCTATGTTTCACAAAGAGGGAAATTCATTATGTTGACATTCCGATATGAAGACATTATTTTCATCTCTGAAAGCATATGATGGATCTGTTAAATCTGCATTTTTCCCATTGGTATCCACTTCTGACATTGCCATTATTTATTAGACATTGTTAGCAAACTCTTAATGAAATGTTACATAAGTGATTTATACAAACATTATAAAAGCAGTTCAAGCCAATCTGTTTTGCTCACTGGAGTCTAAACTTTAAAGATGAGTGGCGCCGCCTCACTGCTGATGATCTCGTGTTATTGCATTAATAAATAAAATGACCTTTACTGTGTCTGATTCTAGCTTAATTTGCAAGATTCGTTATTTTTGCATCTGATCTTTTTTCAATCTTGTTCTTCTGGTTGCTGTTATGATGCCTTGATGACTGTTTTACATGTAAGGCAGCAAAAAATTAATGGAATTTTTCTAAATAAATATGAAGATGGACATGGATGTGAAAGCAGCTGGAACGTCTGTGTGTGTTTGAAGAGCATCAGTCCCAGTGTTAGGGCTCTGTGGAAAAGCAGAAATAAGTATAGCGTATCATTTTCCTGGAACTGATGCTCCAGTTTATCATCCCCCCTCTGTCTGGTTTCAATCTGTCCTCTACCTGCTAATCTCCCCCAGGAGGGAAAGCAGGTCTGGGCCTGGCACAAAAGCATGCAGAAAGGCTGCTTGTTTGTCTTTGATTGTATCAACAATCTGCTTCTCTGAAGATATATAACATATTGCAAGATGACACAGCCTCAAGTTTTAAAACTGCTAAAAAAAAAACCCTCAATATTACAAGATTTTTTTAAAAAAAATTAGCTTATCAAACTATTTAAGAAGAGGGTAAAACTTGAGCAGAGTATAACTCACAGTACTGAGATGCATCTTCGAAAACAGAGGATGCAAATGAGTGATAAAATCTGCCTACACACATATATATTTATACATACTGCTTAGAATTAAAAAAGACTGACAGTTTGAAAGCCATAAAAACAAAAACAAAACTGAAAAAGTCACAAACTAATGATAAATGTGTCCTTAGACAACATTAACAGTCAAAATATGTTGCAGAATCCTCTAATGATATTAAAATGGATCTCAAATCCTACTTGTCATTTCATTAATTGTCAGGCTCCTAAAAAACACAGTCACTTGTCCCAGTATCTGTATGCTGTGCTGCAAATGAGCTGCTCTCTATGTGTTTTTTTTTGTATACAGCTTACAATTTATCCTTTAGTCGTCTCCTAATTTGATTAGTGTATATGGATCCAAAGTATAAAGTGATATCAAATCATTAACGGCAGGAGTATGTATCAGCCTTTTGTGTTTTTACACTAATTTGTCTCACATAACTGGATTGGACAACTTCAATCAGAGCCTCTATCAGTTACTCTAAATCTCTTACAGAAGCCAAGTTGAAAGTAATAACACTGAGAGAGTCATTTACCCACATAGAGTGCACTTGCAGGAGAACAAATGCAGACAAATTGCACCATAGAACAAAATACATTACCAATGTTCTTACAGTGCTTATAATGCAGCTATTACTCATGAACATAATGTGTAATTCTATTTCAGGGAACCAAATAGCGCTGAACAATATTTCCAGTCTTCATATATCTTACAAATTTAGTTGTCTCATATTTCTAACAGCGCAATATCCTCTCCCATTAACACAACCAAATGTACTGCTAATTATGTCTGTAATGTTTTCTGATATTGCTTTGGATAAGTAAACACGCAGCAGACCACGAAGGCTTTCAGTCCAGAGGTGACTGCAATACAATTAAAATCCATTACAACTTTGGCAAAGCAATCTCATGTGGGTGACAAGGTTAACACAAGTAATAAGGATTTGCTTACTCGCAGCATGGCTCAAGGAATGGAAATCTGTTGGCCAATCCATTATTTTGGTCTGGACTGAAATATCTGAAATACTCACAAAAATGGCATGATGTTTGGTACAGGCGTGGTGTTCAAAGGATAAATTCTACTGACTTTGATGACCCTTAATTTTTTTTTTTCTCTTGTACCACAATAAGATGGTCATTGTGGTTCTATAGAGAAATTCTTTACACTTATGGCAGGGTTCTAGATGGAATATTATAAAATCTGGTGCACACATCCCACTCTCATGAATCTTAATAACTTTGGTGATCCCTTCACTGTTTTATCTGGAGTCAACATTAAGTTCAAATTGTCCAAGGTTTCGACTTAATTGCCTACAATTGCCTTCATTTAAATACATCCCCATCGGCCTTAGCTGCACTGTGTGTTTAAAGGTCCAGTGTGTAGGATCTATTTTTAGCATATGGCAGATATTAAATTTCTTTTTTACAAGCTCCTTTTCATGTATAAGTATCTGACACTAAAAATCATTGTGTTTTTAGAACATTAGAAATAGTCTGTACATCCACAGACAAACCAAACACCGGTTTTATATAGGGTCTTTTACATTGTTTGCATGTTTTGTAGGCACTAAAGGCTCTCTGACACACTGAGAAAGGGAGGGTGATATTCAGAAGATGTTGCAAACTCCTACACATTTTACCTTTAATTAGCAAAAGGTATCATACTAATGCATTAAACCGGTGGTTGGGACACCCCAGTCTGAAAACTATTGCACTAATCTATGATGATATATATAAAAACAGCATATGTGCCAACCATCAGCATGTGAGTGTTGTCATTGTGAACATGTACGCATGCTGATGTCAGCTGTAAGCACTGTTGAGCTGAGTGCAGTCTAACAGAGCTGCCAACAATTCAGTACACTTTAGTCTTGTTTGAAAAATGTATTTCAAAGTACCTGGAGTCAAACACAGCTCACAAGGCTTTGACTTTAAATAGGCAGAGAGTGATTACAGGGCACAGCGAGATTACAATGTTAAACAAAAGTGAAAAGAGTCTGTGTCTGACTCCTTTTAAAGTCCCTGCGCAGAGAGGACAGATGAGACAACAGAGCGTCGATCTGCTTTAAATGTCACACTTGATTACATCGTTTGCCTTTTTCATACTGATCTGTTGAAAGTCTCTAAACTATACTTCTACACTACTGTATAAATTTGCATGAGGTCTGATTTCCTTGAGACCAGAGCAGTAATAATGGAGACAATAAAGACAATCTAATGCTGACATTAATTTAAGTGATATTAATGACAACTGGGACACATTCCTGTAGAAATCCTGGACTAATAGAAGGAGATTTAGAATGAATGACAGAGTTAATTTATCACAGAAGATCCTGAATTATTTCAACATAGACAAGGGATATAAACTGTTAGTGTGTGTGTGTCATCTATGTTTTTTCGCAGACATACTGCCTTTTTGCTTGACACAATATTATATCAGATTCACAACTAAAGCAACCACCGATAGTTTTATTGCTTTGAATAAAATCTCAAAGACGCATGAGGATTCATCCTAATTATTCTTTCACATTTCTCATATGGTGAAACTGGAGATGCAAACACTTGAGGGAAATAATGTTTTCATACCAAACAATTTCAGCCTCTTGTTTCTGTCACTCACTACAATACACTATTGTATGAAAAGGCTGTGATCCCTCAGAATACAGAGAGGCTTAAAACTGACCTGGTCTCAAGGAGCAAGAACGGGATCAGCATCTTCTGTCTTTATAGTTTCATAACACAGCTGCTGACAGGCGAACTCCTGTGAAAAAGAGACTCACCAGGTGCTTGATCCTATTGCCTTCATAGGATACTGCAGAGGCATAAAATTACAGCTTTTACATTCACAGTATGGTCCAACATACTGAGTGAATAACAGAAAAAATCCCTGCTCTGAGAGAGTCATGATAGTTTTTGTTTATTTTAGTAGTCCTCAAATGGAAAGCATTTTAAAGCTACTTTAATCAACTCCTGACCCCACCCCCATGAGCCATTTGCTATGTATATTTGTACTCTGCTATTTTAGTTCAGCTGACTGGGCACTTAGAGATCCAGCAAATTAATGTTTCCTTTATTGTGCCTGATTATTCACATTTTCTGCTGCTTTTATGTTTTATGTTTTTTTTATGGATCTGGCCTTATACAGCATGATATTGTTGCTACTGTGCAAATGGTGCTAGCCATTATTAAAAAAATAATTATCTGTACTTAGGGTGAAAGTATCCACAAAATTCCAACCTGGTTGCTGCAAATGTTTCCAATTTTATTTTTGCAAACAGATCCTTAATTTTGTTTCATGTCATATATCAATGTTTCCACAGTTCATGACAAAGTAATGTGTTTGCAATTACATGTAGGCTTCTGTAGGTGTGACATCATGACCAGACCCCCAAGCAGGAGATCTGTGTTAGAGATCTCATCAAGTTTAAGAGTTTTAACTGGGTAATCGCAAAGACCATCAGACTATTTTACAGCGATTTCATGGGACAGAATGTTTGCATTAGACTGTCCACCTAAAAGAGACATTGGGAGATTTTCAGGCCAGTTTTGTGGCGACTCAAAGCAGGTGTTGTTATGTGCCTGATGTGGGAGTTTTCAATTGTGTTTCTAATGACAAAACCAGGTTTTTTAAAACTAAACATGATCTTTTTCTAACCCTAACCATGTGGATTTTATGTCAAAACTAACAGACTATAACCACAGACATGTGAGGTAAGAAAATTAAAAATGTGAAAAACATGCTACATTTCAACATATCTGTATTTTGGATGAAGTATAAAGTACTAACCATAATTGCTGGCTTTGGGTTGATAATTTCATAGATTAAAAATATATATTTTTCCAGACTTGAATATGAATAAAGTCTTCACCACATCTTACTACATCTTTCCCATAAACTTAACCAGACAAACATCAAAGAATTTTAAAAGGTGTGTTATTGTTGTGTGGTGATTTCAGAGGGTCCAGCGCAGCCAGGAACTCTAGAACAAGTGTGCATGAAAGAAATTGCTATTCAGTTGTGGCTACCATGCTGCTTGATATTTGCCAACAGCTGTCAACATACAGAGTGAGAGAGGCGTATTCATGAGGTTTGCTTTCTCTGTATGGTGCCACCATCAAAGTGCAGATTCATAAATTAACATCTGCTTAAAAAGAGTAGCCTGGTGAGCTTTGTGAAAAGTGAAAAATGTACAAGAAAAACAATGAACCAACAGTAACAATGAACCCAGACGAGTTGCTGGTTGCTGCAAATCGCAATTATAAGTTTTTCCAATTTTTAGCTGTCAGAGTGGGTGCTCATCTCACTCATATTGAGTTCTGCACCTCTTTAAAATGCATGTCGCACTGCTCTCCTTTCCTTTAATACACTAGATTATTCTGGTTTAAGGACTGCAGGTCGTAAGTTCAAGGTATTATTATTCATCTGGTCCAACATATTCACTCCAACATTGTCAGTAAGTTATTACTTATGATCCAAAAGTCTTCGATTCAAAAATCTTTCATCCAAAAGTGTTTCATCCATTTTTCATTGCATATTTTTTGGGGGACACAAGAAATGTCAATAAGTTAGATCTTGATTCCACTGGGGACATCTCTGCAAGAGAGATATGATTTATATTTATCAGTTTGCTCAGGTTTTCTGCATCAACAGTTAGTCTTTGTAGGACGGCATCAGGTCTTTGAGCTTGTGAGTGGGCAAATCAGATAAAAACGGATTTTTGGTTACTCTGCCCCATTTTTACCTGTAATTTTCTGCTGATTTAATTCTGCACGTCATAAAACACCACCAACAACATGCCATAAGAGGATTATAAGCTCCTCTGAAATTATTCCAATTATATTTTTTACCTCCAACATCAAAGTAAGAAACTTTGATGTTGAAAATTAACTGCCGTGATTAAAATAAACAGTCAAAATTATGAAGATTATCCTTAAAGCATAATTAAATTGACCTTCAGCATTTAGAATTATATCACTGATTTGCTTCAATGTTTTTATAGAAAGTGGGGTCACTTAAGTTCAAGGAGACATTGTTTAAGCTTCAAAAAACCCCTGCACACCATCTACCAAACAGCATTTAATGAGTTCTTGTTACAGTGAAAACTGGGCTCACAGCTGGCTGTGAAAGCATTAAATCATCTTTGTCAGCCCTGTCAACTCACTAATGATCAAAAAGAAAGTTTGGTCGAGTTCCACTCACACCATGTTACACTCTAGTTTTATGAAACAATTTCGAGTAAGAAGTTTAAATAGCTTCCTTTCTATTTTCAAATCTAAAAACGTAAAACTCAATGCTGCTGTATTTCCAGACCTTTCTTCGAGTATCAGACTGTAGCTGCAACTTTTGAAGCTTAGGCTGCTCCAACTTACCAACACCTCTCAAAATAATTGCATTCCATGTGGAGATGAAAGAGAACAGGTGGCCATTTTTCTCTGCTTTCTGTGTCTCAAAGATAAATGGGGGTTAACATGTGTGGGAGGAATTCTGACTACTTTCATCACACCATGTTGTTTCGTTGCACAGTTGCAGTATCGAGGCAGATGCGCAATGAGCTGCTTCGCACCCTTTTTTTCTTACGGCTGCTGAATAACTATGCTGACCATCATTATAATGGTGCCCCTTGCCTGCACCGTTTGAAAGCATACACTGTAACACACACTGCCTGAATACAAAATGTGCTTCAGTCAAGGACAGTGGCCTCAGAACTGGAGTTGCTCCCCAGGTGCAGCAGAGTGGTGGCACGCTGCTCCTAAAAAGTTGGGTTGGGTAAAATTTTGAAAGACAAAATAACCTACAGGCATTAGCAGAGTACCAATGAACTCACACCGTGCTTTCACCATATTCACTGAATGCAAAGGATGTGCAGTGTGCATTAATATAACAAACTCACACTTGTCCTCAGAATGCAGGGAAAGACTGTAGGATTATACTGATGGAACAAAATTAAACAGTGCACATGTTTCATCTTTGACGGTCAGAGAAAACTCTCCTCTAATCCTGCAGCTGTGTCACACCTCCAGACGTGCAGCTCATACAGTTTCAGGAATTGGAGGTGAAGTTACACATTATCAAGTGCTCCCACTCCTTTCTTAGTTAACAAACTAAGCTTGTTAAAGTTAATGCTTTGCCTGATCCCATGAGGGCTGCTGTCAGCCTCTCCCTCAGACATTTTACTTTTTAGTGTAACAAAACAACACTCGAATCAAAGCTCAATGCATGTCCAATTGGCTGCTTAAGAATGTGATAAAAATTTCCTCAGAAAAGTATATAAGTCAAGCAAAAAGAGTTGAATAATACCATCTGTGAAACTGGAGGGTGTTTTCTGAAGTATGAAAAAATAACTGATGATGAAATCTTGGTTTTTTGGGTAAGGCATAAGGCTTGAAATTTTTGTCAGAAAACCTTCAGCATAAACTGGAGGCAATCAGTTTAAAAGAATTAGACACAGGCAGGCAAGGTGCACTGAAAGATCCCATTTACAAGAAATAAGGGACGCTGCATTTTTTGAATTATTCAAAGGACCAATAGTCAGAATGCCTAAAACCTCTGCAGCTCAGATTTTTGGATTTTGGGATTCTTACTGTTCTTTCTGAAAATCTTTTTCTTGCAAATCTCTCAACTATCTGAAAATGCATTATGAGCAGCAGTCTAAGTGGTTCTAAATCAGGTGAATATATCGCTGTTGTACAAGTTCAATTTGCATTCCTGGATTACTGCACAAAGTTCGATTTTGTCTGGGTTTTCAGAAGTGCTGACTTGCAATTTTGAAATGACCTGACAGAAATACCATAAAAATATTAGCTTTGCATAAAGATTCAAAGGAGTTTGACTTCACTTGCATTTAACAAAAGCTGTTTAACTCATCTCCCTCTACTTTTGGTCACCATCTCCAACTGCTAACATCAGATGTTTACCTCAAGACCAAGCTTTCTATCTCGTCTTGACCGGGAAAAAACAAACACACACTGTATATCAGTAGACTCTACTCACAGCTAATACCATCTCTCCCCATCAGGGAGATTATAGTGTCCCAAGCTGCAGCCTGAATAGATACAAGGAGTCTGTTGTTCCCCTGCCGATAAAACTGATTAACTCAGAATGATCGTCTGAGTCTGCAGTGCAACAACACATACTGCTTCACATTCCTACTCTGTCCCATCTTTCCTTAGCTCCTTTTTTTATTTATGGGGACTGACTGGTTATGCAAAGTCATAGGACAAGTTTTCTTTCTTGGTATGTGCCATTAATTGCAGTTTTTGTATGATATATTGTGTTTTTATCCTGCACTGCTGTTTGTTATGTTTTCTTTGGCTGTTTTCTTGTCCTTGACACTGTGTCTTCCATGTCCAAGACAAATTTCCCTGCAAGGGCAATAAAATACACTTGATCTAATCTTCTGTTGGAATAAGCAGCTGGTGCGGGTAAGTTTTCAGAAATATTTTAATCACTATCAGTAGCCTGACACCATGACAGCATACTATTTATTTTACTATTGAACTAGCAATAAAACCAATCTTGCATAGCCAGTGGTGAAGACCTGCAAGCATTTTGACTTTCAACACTTGTCCTTGGCCTGGCTTTAATTGCAACCGGCCTCTTTACGAGCACATCTGCACATGTTTAACACCTTCTATATTATTCACTCTGCCTCTTTAAAGACACTTCCTCTCACTCGCTATTCTTATTTGACACTGAGTGTATTCTGTGGGGCTAAATCTTGCAGACACAATCATATTACCCATACAGGACACTCCTGAATTATACATATAATCGAAAATAATTAATTCACCTGCCTTGCCAACATTCATTAGCATGATTTTCTTATTCCAAATAGACAAGCAAAAAGATGACTCCTGCTGAGGAACAGCTTTTGAATGCATAATGTTTGAAATCAACACAGCCTCATTTTATTGGATAGCATCAGTGCTTTTTCCCGTGGGCAAACCATGGTTTTAAGACACCTCAGAGGGATCTGTGCCTGCATCAAGATCGCATTGTTAACAGTTAAGTAATGTTACACATTGGACTCATTAAACATCATCTGGCCCTGTTTGTGTGTGACGGAGAGCTGGAAGCATAATTGTCAAAGCATTACAATTGATAAGTTATGAAAGCATCTGTTTGTACCTTCAACCTGACCCTTTAGCCTCTTATATGAACCCAAACAAACAAAGAAACCATTCATTGTTTCCTTTTTGTTTGAAACAAAAAACTAGATTCAAGTTACTAACAACTTGCTAACAACTCACTGAATAACCTGCAAGTAGAAATCAAAAAGGAGAAAAATGAAGGTGATTTACAGTACGTTTTAGGACACTTTTAGAATAAATAAAAAATTTGTTTTCATTCAAGTTTGAATTTGGGTTTAATTTAAAATGTTAGTCTTTTTAATAGATTCACATTTACAAAATGTTGAAAAAGTTTATGGTTTGGTTAAAAAAAAGCTTGTTTTAAAGTTACCAAAGTGGTGGACTGACCAGTCTGACCAGTGTCCATCCCTGCAGAGCCACACTGCTAGCATGGCTACGGCTACATGAGAAATATGATCATTAGCCTATACAGAACATGTTTTCACCAGGCACCATTTTACCTAATGAGATTACCTACTGTAGCTGGGGAAAATAAAATCTCATAATTGTTTTGCTAAAGAGATCTTTGCATTCATGCTTTTTCCCTGAAGGGATGGAAAACAGATTGGCAACAAGTGAGAAAAACTGAATGCTGGTAAAAGCCTCAGCTGAGCCAGCTATGACTGAGATTTGAGATGGCACTGACTGTGGCAGCTCCTCTCATCTGCTCCATTTTGGAGGCCCTGGTGATCACAGCGAATCCTCGGAGGAAAACTCACTCATGTTCAAACAGACCCAACTGAAAATGCAATTGTTCTCCAGCCAGGACTCACCACAGCTCGCTCATGCCTTTTTTTTCAAACAAAGCTTTATGAATAATAATTAGGCCATCAGATGGCTACAAAGGTAAATAAAGACACAGAAATATGATGAGAACCTGAACTTTCTGCACAGTTCATTTCTGATCCAATTAACTACTTTCAAAGGGAGGAAGAAATAGTTTGCACCTCTTTGCTGTTGCTTCCAACTTTACCCATGGCAATTTGAAAAGGCTGGTTTCACTGAAAAGTGAGTGAATCAACCCTTTGAAAGTTTACCACAGGATAAGCATTGTCAAATTAAACCTTACAGACCTGTGAAAGACTTTGTCTTCTCTTCACAATTGGACTGATTCTCTTACATCTTTCCATCATTTATAATTGAGTAAATAAATAAATCACAAACGCAAACTCTGCTGAAATGCTTGAATTACGATGATCAAAGAGGACAAAAGGCAAAAAACAAAAAGCGGAGCAGTTCAAAGAGCATTGTAATTGGAATAAGGTACAGTAATATGGGAGAAATGAGGTAATGTAGGCATCTGTGGTATTTCTGAAGCACATTATGCAAAATCCCTTTAGTGACTTAAATGATCATCAAAGCTATATTTATAGCTGCATAGCTGATGTTTTATGTAAGGTCTGGACACCGCTCTGTAGACTGTAGTGCTCTTAACACTGAGGCCACAGGCTGTAATAATCTGCACTCCCTTGCAGTGGTTTACAGTTCAAACTTTCACATGAAAATTTTTAAGCACGTTTCTATGTCCATATTTTCCCATTTTTTGTCAGATTAGTTTTCCTTTCAGGACAAAGTATACAGAATTCAAATGTTTTCTTGCCTTGTTTGAGGAAATATGATGATGTTGTTTTGAAAAAGGATTACAAAATAAGATTCAACAGCAGTCACAGTCCAAACCCACTGGGACGCTGTTGCTGACATGCTGGAAATACTGGCAGAGCAAGCATGTTGTATGGACCTTCTTTGAATTACGCAGAGGGTTCCTCTATGTGCAAAGAGCTGTCTTACCACCGCTCATCACTCCATGTGTGGGTGAGCCCCACCAGGAATTTCACTTGTTTCCTGCAAATAGGCTACAATTCATAGGTGTGTTAGGAGATGTCTACTTGACTTATTGCACCGCTTCAAATGCCTGAGGCTAATAGACTTTCCATGAACTCCGAGCTGAAGTGGTGTGCTATTAGGACAGTGTATATTTAGCTCCAAAACACTGACAGAATCTGTGAGTCGAAGAACATCTTCTGCATTACAGTGTGCGTGTCATGGACCGGTAGTAATAAGTTTTCCATAGTAACATTTCAAATTTTCATCAGTGCGGTGTAATTAAAATCGAGCCTTTTACATTCCTCGCGTTTTCTAAAGCCTTTTCCATCATCATGAGGCAGCAGTCACTTCCATTATTTTTGTGAGAATGAAGCATTACAGCTAAAAATTATTATTATTTTTTTTTTAAGATGGCAGAAAGCCAGGAGACAGGTTTCATTCTTCTACAGGGGCTCAAGGTCTTTGAGAGACCTTTAATAATGGTCAGCAAATCAGCACTGAATTATCTGAGGCAGTTAATTCTGTGTGAAGAAAGAGTGAAAATGAAAAATCGGTCTTGATGTTGATAAAACCTGTTCCCACCTCATACCTCTGGATATCTGCTGATGTTTTACAAGAAAGTAAGAAAATGAGATTGTGCTCATTTTGTTTCGGTGACTGAGGTCAAAATGGCACAAAATGAGGGTGTTCAAGTGATGTTTAAAGTAAAGGTAGGACATTAACCGGTGTGTGCAGCAGTTGGGCTCTTTTAAAGACCACATGTTTCATTTTGGGACTAATTACAAACCTTCAGCGTGCTTTAGAGGGCTTTAATACTGGCTTTATGGTGCACCAAATAGTTTGTGCTCACACTGTGGATTAAGCCCTAATTAACTTTGAACAACTTAATAATTTATACATTACTGGTTTATGATAAACCACATTAATAATCATCCAATGAAATAGAGAGCAAAATATTCTCAAATATTTATACTTTTATGTCAAAATAGAGCACACTGTACAGCATTAGTGATACCTTTGAAAGTACAGTACCTCCCAAAGAAGATGCTTCTCCTCTTCAAGGTTTAGATTATTAATATGATATAAATATACACATATTACATCCATAAATCCAAAATAACAGAAACCTCCACATGCAACTCAGTCATGAAAACACTCATACTAAGTCAAGGACACACACTCGCAGGGTCTCACTTACTAACAGTTCAGCATCAACATAAGGAATACATATACATCCATGATGGACATTATTTCACTTCCATGACTCCAAAAAACACACACACACGCAGGCACACACATATACATACACACACACCCGCACACGCACAGTCTCACACACACACACACACGCACAGGCAAACTTATACATATTCATACAGGCCAGATGTGTGCTTAAAATTTTTATAACTCAGTCTTAGCGCTCTTATTAAGTCCATTTGAAGCTTTTGTGACCATGTCATCCTTGAGCCATTTGTTGAAAACGGCAACTGGGTCGATGTTCCAGTGTTTATGGAAAGAGATGGGCACCTGGTGAGCCAAGAAGTCTCTGGCATAGTCCTCTGGACGCGCCTGAAAGGTAAGATTAAGTACAGTCATTTATGTTTGCTAGCAGTCGCAAGAGACTGTGTGTGAGTGCTGCAGAGAGCAAGCGAGCCTAAAAGCGTGAAAGTGCAAGTTTGTTATGATACAAAGACTGCTCACTGAAAACCGAGCAACTGACATGATAATGGTTTTAAAAATCATTTTCAACCAAGCATCAACGGAGTTTTAACACTTTTCTTATTTTATTGGCTGAGTCTTTGAGGAACCTATGATTTAGTTCAATCAGTATATTGGTTGGTTTGTTAGAAAGGTATCAGGGAGGGGGAAACAGATGCTGAAACATCTCCAGATAACTCAGAATAGTTTTAAAATAACTGAGCAGAAGTATGTAACATGACTGGTCTCTGCTTTGTAAATACTATTCAGATCAACAGCCAAGTTGTATTTATGACCATGACTTTTCTCACATCTAACTCAGACATAACAGTAAACATGATGAATACAGATGCTTGTTGTTTTTTTTTCTTTATTTGTTTGTTTGTTTATGTGTTGCAATGAAAGGTTGTTTTTTTAATAATGTATTTACAGATTTCAGATTATTGTCTGAACTATCAGTGCCATTCAAATCTTGAAAATTAGTTTTATCAATACACACAAGTAAAGGCCACTAAACACTGTTTCTGCAAATGTCACTTCTTCTCTTTACTTATCCCGTGTACATTAACCAGTACACTAAACTATATGTAACTGATATAGTGCTATAATGTCACTGTATGGCAAATTCCAACTTTTGTAAATCCAATTTTGCAACCATCTCAAGTGGTACAATAGCAAGTAACACCCATGGGAATCTTTTCTGTCTTTATGATTCATGCCATATGATGTGAATGTGACATTATTGTGAATTCACATCATGTGAGCAGGATGGGAAGAATGGGAAAAGCTCACAGAAGTGCCAGTTTTGCAGTCATTTTTCTTCTTCTATGGGTCATTTTTCAGATGGGACACGTTGTGGATGACAGAAACTCCTGATATTTGTGATATAGAATTACAAGTAGAGAGACTGATGTAAAAGCTTTAACCCTCTCAGCTGCTTGAAATCTAAAGACATGATTTAAATGCTGCATAAATAAAGGTCTAATCAGCCAGAAAAGCTGAACACCTGTGAGTCTGTGCAGGGCCTCTAAATATCAGATATCGTCCAGCTCTGTTGTCGACTGCTAATAGGAAAAAGGTCTCTGTGTCTGGGTGATAAGTTTGTAAAATGCGGTGATGAAATCTGACTTTTCTTTGCACAGTTTAATTTAAAAGACACCATGTACCTCACTAAAAAAGTTCCCCCTATAATTGAACAGATGCTGTAGATTTCAAGTGAGGATTTTTTCACTGAGCCAGAAAATCTAATCTTTAATATATTTTGGCAAGAATATATTCGGATGGCATCATATCAAAAAGGACAAAGAAAACAAATCTGTTTCACCATAGGTACGAATATACACACACAAAAAAAGAGACACAAAAAATGTATTACAAGAGTGTGAATACAACCTGGTGGAAGAGTGGACTGTGTGTGACATGAAGACCAAGAGCGTTGAGGCACATTCCCAGCACCATGTCATCCGGTGCGTCATTGCTGTAACACTTGCAGCCGCTGTCAAGAAGTCGGACCACTGCCTCCCTGCTGAACACCATACTGAGGCACACAGAGGCAGACGTGAGAAACATAACAAAAATAGATGCACAATTGCACAATTTACCTGCACTCAATTTAGGAAACAAGTGTTGTAAATGACCAGAAAATAGTTTATTTTTAAGCCATCATCGTAAGATTCCTTGTGCTGATTTTATCACGAGAGAGCGACTGCAAATCAAACTGAGGGGGAGATGTGGCTTTCTGTAAATCAGCTCTGCACAACAATGACGTGACACCTCTATGAAAAGAAAGGCAATTACACGTGAAAAAACAAATCATGAGCTGCCAAGGAAATCGCTCATTGCCACTCAAAACAGTTTTTAGGAGATATCACTTGTGAGAAAACTGGCAGTTGCAGTGCTGCAAAGTGTCACAGCAACTGAAGTGTCCCTAAATAGAGTTTCTCACACAGCTCAATCACAGCTGAGGATTTATCTGAGGTACAGCTTTCCTCCAGCACCGGCAGCTGACATATAAATTGTGCTTATTGCCTTCACCTGCATGTAATAAGAGGGCTTTAGAATATATGTTTTTTAGATTTCTATTATTTTTGTGCCGTATGTCTGTCTAAAGTAAACAGCAGTTTGTATGATGTAGTGTAATTATTTAGCGTAGACTGCCTGTTTTGTCTTATCAAGTCATGGCTGTGGGGTTATTTATTCCACATTTTTACCGAGTATCTAAACTGCAAAGCAGCCATCAAACCCAGAAATATCCCTTTGGGGAGCAGCACACTTTTAAACTGACTTGAAACAGTTTATCAGTAAATTACAGATTACAGGTTTTCCATTACAGGTTTTATAGTCCCTAAGCTTAGTCTGTATCTTTCATCATTATTTCTGGATCCTCTGAGCTGTGAAACTCACCCTCCACCTCCCGTGATGTAGCTGTAGCCACCTTGGCTCAGGCCATAGCCATAACGCTCTCCCAGACACACAGGTTCAGAGGGGTTATAGCAGCTCAGAAAGACTTGCAGTCTAGGGAGGCTGCAGGAAGCACAGATCAAACTCATCACACTCTCATCATCATCATCGCACACACGTCTGCACATACACATGTATGAAACTGTCCATTCAGAGGCTGAAATAACTGCTTTCCCTCAGGCACTATTACACATCCAGAGGCTTCCACATGAAGGGGCAACGTGACAGATGTAAAGTGAAGCCAGCTGGACTTGAATTTATGTACTGAGCTTTTTAGATGTTCGACAGGATGGTAAAATCTCTGCCACTCATTTTTCCCAAAATGACTTCATTCCAAGCGTTTCTTTTACTGTTCAAATCTTTTTATGGCTGCCAGGCAGAATCTATTAGGACATTTATGAAAAAATGTCAGTCAAACTTCAAGAAAAATGAAAGCATGGCATTTGAAAAACGAGACCCTATGTCCCGGTTGAAAAAGCCTTTTCAGCTCGTGAAAATATACCTGATAAGCGTGTCATCGTCCACAATAACAAGCCACTTGGTGTTTGGGACAGAGCTGCTTAGAAATCTCTGAAGGATTGCGAATGTTTTCCCACAGTGGCCTGCAAATACAGACAAGGTATCAACAGACTGGCCTGTAAGACTTAATCACATATCGACCCTGTGCTGTATTCTGGTTTACAAAGATAAATGACCCTTTTAAAGCAAGAAAAATACATTCGGCATAAATCCAAATTTAAATGCGAACACACACCTGCATAAACACAAATGCATGAACAGCTCTGCCACAATAAGACAACAGTGCAGTCATAAATTATGTTAAAGGATTTGAAAGGCAGCAGGCTGAGAGACGGTCACAAGTAATGACTACAAAAACAGTAACATTTTACTTAGGAGAAGGCATTACTGTCAGGCCTCAGCTTTATGTTGGAGGCCATAGCTCCATTCACCACAATGAGTGAATTAATTTTGTCAGCGGGAACGGCTCCTGTGAGAATCCAGCATGGGCAGTGTACTCCGACTGACAACATAGAGAATCACTAGATGCAGACAATAATGTTTTACCTAATAATAAAAAAGCCATGCAACAAGCCATTTATTAATTACATTTTATAATTCTGTTAACAGGAGCTTGTGAGGAGGCGATAAAAATGAGTTGGACTTCTGTGGCTGAACCCTACCTGTGACCTTCATGGAGGTGCGCTACATTCAAACTTATATTTATACTTTAGCATTAAGTTGACAGCTGAAGGCATCATAAGTTACTGTGTCTGAGCAAGTGGTGGCTCTACATGCTGCTCAAGGACGCCTCAAAAGCACTCGTGGCTGTAGGCGGACACATCCACAGCCACCACAATGATCAAACAACAACCTTTTATTCAAAGGGCAAAAATGACTTTGTCTCCTTTTTTAAAAATTCATATCGTACAGCATTAGAAAAAAATCTTTTCAATGCGAGGACATGTCCTCTGGAGCTCTGTGAGCACAAAGAGCGCTGTTGTCTATGTTCTGACATCTCCAATAAATAATAAGGTATGTTTGGCATGATGGGCGAGGAAGATCAGACTTTTACACTGGCATGTTTGACAAGACTGCCAGATGGGACAAAATGTTCTGCCAACTCCTCAAAACAAAAACAGCAATGTGGCAGTGCAGCAAAAAGACAAGGAACTTAGAGAAATATATCCATCAGAATCCAAATATCTGCACACCATCAGGGCTGAGAGCTGAGACATGGAAATCTCTGGTGGCAAGCATCACAAAGAATACTGAGGCCCTACTGTTTTATTTATAAGGCACCCAGCGTGTTTTTTTTTTTACTAGCATCTGAATATAGAATAAGTAAGGACACCTTGAACTGCTGACAGGAATAAAATCCAAAAATGAACTTTTTAGAAGCAGGTCTTCAGACACGCCTGGTAATCTTATCTCAGGTTGGAGGAGGTCCACGTCCTCGTCTACTGCAGTATCTATGACCTACCACATGTTTGGATTTGCATCGTCGTCTGTCATCAGGTTGTCCAACACATTGGAAAACACAACAGACATGACCATGACTAGCATTTACTCAATTTAGTTCTTTCGACATTTTTCTATTTCATGGTCTTGCGTCAACCTTCCCTCACTAGCTCAGACGATTTGGAAACTTTTAACCTCAGCTGGAGTTTGTTTTTCAATTTTCCAAATGCATGCAGAGTTGAAGGCTTCTGTGTTTACACCAGACTACTGTTTTTTTTTTCAATCACATACAGCAGCATGATTATTCAGACACTTTGAAATTAGGTCGAAGCTTGTTTTTGAGCCAAGTAAATATATTTTATCTGTTGTCTTTACAGTCGCTTTTCTATGTGCCTCTCTGGTTTTCTATCGATTAAAGTTCATCATGTTTTTCTTTTCCGTATTATAATTTTTGCAGTATGTCTTACTGCTACATTTGATCTAATATCCAGAAATTTGAAAAAAAAAACTCTTTAAAAATAAATATACTCATAAATATACTTTCATAAAATTGGTTCTTAAAAATCATTGCCAAGTAAATGAAATCAATAAAATCAGAGGAAAGTGAAAGAAAAATTAGTCAAATGAAAAAGTGATGACAGATTGATGACATATTGATCCCTGCTGCCTCTTTAGACGCTCCATAGCTGCTCTCAGCAGTCATAAGCACAAACCTTGAGGTCTCAGAAAAGGAAAAGTATGCGGTTATCAACAAAAACAAAGAAATAACGAAATAATAAACTCAATATCAGTCTGGTAACTGATTCGCTGTTATGTGAGTACTTAGTGCATACATGTTTGAACACACAGTATAATAATTTTAGTTTCTTTTGTAATGGTGCTGCCAGGGAAACATTTAAAATCTAACTTTTTCTAGACTCAAACCATTGTGGATAGTCCAAAACGATTTTATTGTTTGTAGGTAGCATAGTGAGTGTAATTTCATATCAGTATGCACAGTTACCAAAGTGAGAGAAGCTTTCAGTATCTAAAGAGGGGGGGGGGGGGGGGGGGGGGGGGGGGGGGGGGGGGGGGGGGGGGGGGGGGGGGGGGGGGGGGGGGGGGGG
>JAPZDV010000024.1:20251608-20264706 GCA_029814665.1 Acanthurus lineatus | reverse complement strand
GATGAATTGTGGACTGCAGCCAAACTTCCAAACCTTTAATTGTTGTCTCTCCTGATTGTAAAAACATTGGCATGGAGTGCAAGGGAAAGTTAATAGGAGGGAGACACTTTCTTCTAGATGATCGACAAGACAGATTTATCCAACACCGTCTTAAAATAACACAAACATGATTTATTGGTTGAGAGGAGCAGAGCTGCAGCTTATTCTAAAGTAAGAATCACACTCGCAAACAGTCACACTGACTCTCGCTACCCTGAGTTAGTTAACATATTGGGACGATGTGCAGTCTGGTTTCTCAAACATGCACATCTGCACGTTTGAGACATCAAGTGTCATCTACTTTTCTGTTTTTCTATCACTCTGCTGTGAGCCTGTCAGCTTGAGAGCATGCAAACTGTGAGTGGGAGCACAAACCATCTCTTGACCTGAACCTAGCATCAGTTTAATGGCACAAAATATCAGAAAAAACATTCAAAACGTTAACAACTTTGCTCTTTAGATGACTGAAATGATAACCATTTCACAAATCTACAGGTCAGATTAGATTCACTACACCTAAGCATTCAGTGCTGCAGCCGACTGTTTGTTTATTTACTAAAGTAGCAACAATAAGTCAACTTACTGACTGATACTTTAAGCAAAAATTCCACACATATACAAGTTCTCCCTCATCAAATGTGAGGATTTGATGCTTTTTTAGCCCTGTGTCACAGTAAACTTGACATTATAGGCTGTTGGCAGTTTCAATAGATTTTACTTGGCTTCTAAAAAATTAGAGCAGGCATCTTCTATTTTCTGAGTTGTCACTGACAAAATGGTTAATCATTTAAGGAGGAAAGATAATCCACAGTAATTTAAGTCAGATGCAGCGCCATTGTCTAAGAAGGCTATAACATTTTTTTTTTGATTCTTCACAGATGCATGTATGGTCCGTTTTCAGGCTGCAGAGGGTGAGGATACATCAGACTCTGTTTTTAATATCCTGTGTCTGTTTCGTGTCGATGCAGGTGGACTTGACATTACAAACACGTCTGTATGATGTAATCTAGTACAACACCACACTGGATGGCGTAAAAAAATGTAATCTTTTAGTCAATATAGTAGTTTAACAGTCAAAGAGAGAATTATAAGGGCAATCAAAGAAGCAGACAGCATTTTAAATTCTTGGTTAAACCACAAGGCTACATTAGGTATCAAATACGGCTTGACTTTCTCTAAGCAGTAACTACTTGTATGATACAATTAAGCAGCCACGTGTTTTAGAATTTGTCTGGGATTTTAATGCTTCCAAAGTTAATCCATCTTTATCTCCTAAAAAACTGCACTAGTTGTGCAGCTATGGCTCTGCTTTTATGAGATGCACCAGTGAGGTCAGAATATACTGTTGCTCTGTCGTAAAGATGCAAACAACACACACATTTGCATTTCCTGGTGGCATTTTTCCAATACAGAAGGAGAATAAGTAGAAGCAGGCCAAATAAATCAGGTGTATTATCTAACTCCTCTCAGATCAGTATAGCACCCAGTTGTAATGAGATATTTCTCCATCACTGCTGATTCCTGCTGCTGCAGTGAGGTTAGCTGACAGTGATAACATCAGTCTGCATGTGACATCAAGGTTTGTTCCCTATTGCGAGTGACATATTGATTTGAAATTTGATTTTAGCAGCTGAGGTGAGACACACATTCAGAAATCTTAAATCGTAAATCTGGTTAACATCCTTAAATTTGACCCAACTCTCTAAAATCTGATCAAACATTCCAAAATCTAATCACTGTCTTTAATCCAATTTGCAAAGATGTTTCCTTGTA
Source organism: Acanthurus lineatus (assembly GCA_029814665.1). NCBI lineage: Eukaryota > Metazoa > Chordata > Actinopteri > Acanthuriformes > Acanthuridae > Acanthurus > Acanthurus lineatus. The sequence goes on along the minus strand of JAPZDV010000024.1, from coordinate 20,262,894 downwards.
GATATCTCCCATTTGATTTAGAGTAAACCCGAATTTGATAATTCCAGCGAGAACACATTATGCCCAACATAAGAGCACTGGAAGTTGCTGCAAAAGAGACTATCTGCAGTTCAGTGTCAGAAAGGCAAGGAAGCTGGTAGTGGATTTGTTTCAGAGCGAGAAACTGCTGAGACCTGTCACACCTCACAGCGAGGAGGTGGAGATGAGGAGGCCCTCCAGCATGGGTTTGCATATCAACAACAGACTGGACTGATAACACAGTAACTTAACAAGAAAAGGTTGACTTTTATTCTTGATGAGTCTCAGCTCTGCAGCAGAATAGTACACATGTTCCAGCGAGTAGCTGGTGGCAGTTTGCATCCTTCACTGCCTCGATGCAAAGAGGTTGCAGAAGAAGTTCCTGTTAAAGTAGAGAGCTGCCTGGAGAGAAAACCGAAGGGAAGCTGGAGACCAAACCAGACTCTTTCGAATAACAACAACCCTCATTCCCACTGCAGAGGGCTGAAAGAGGCTACAGCTGATGCATCATGCCATTAAGGTGCAACATGTGAGGTCTTAGGTGCCGTTTTGTGCCAACAGCCATCAGACTGTAAAATAATTCTCACCCAAATGGCCTCTGCCTCAGGCAACCAGGAGGGTGCTGAAGCAGAGCGCTGCTGCTGTCTTCACAACTACCCTGGATTGCTTTGAGCGGTCTTACGCTCTATGTGCATGTTCTTGTACTTGTTTCTGATTATCATACATTATGCAACTTCAGCTTTTCCCTCAGGAGGAGCTGGAGGATGTTGCCGGGTTAAAGCTTCAAATGAGTGTTTTCTTTCCAGAACCTGAATCTGAATCATTATTATTGATTGCGTTGGTACAGAGAGGCCATGTCCGTCCAAGGGTCAGCCACTCAGCCTGTTGCACCTACAGAAGGAGCCACCTTTGGGTTTTGTTACCAGGCTTGGCCTCTTAACACAGAGGAATAGTTGTTATAACCTCTGACCTTTGATTTTCTCCTTGATTTGAGTTTAGTTTTGTGTATCTGCAGAAAATGCTTGCATGCTGTATTTAACGTATGATCAGGGTACATTTAACGCCTCTGAAGAGCTTTCAAAAACTTTAACAAAGAAAATTACAAAGCCTATCCACTGCAGAGCAAAAGAACATTCAAGCTTGGAGGTGTTTTTCAAATTGATTATAATATTAATACAATTATTGAATCAATATTAAGATGTTTTAAAGTACATGTAAAATTACATCTGAAAATACTAAAACAAACAAACAAAATATAATAATCAAAATGTTTGGTGCAATGAACTTTGTTCCACTGTAATGCATCGCATGAAATAACATTCAGGTTCTGTGGATTTTAAGAAATAGTTTGACATATAGGATAATAGTCTTACTCAAATTCTTGCAGGATGTTAAAATAATAAAAACTGCTCTTATATCTGGTGTACAAATACATGTAGAGGATAATTAGCTTAGCTAGCTTTAGGAAGCCACTTCTCTGACACAGCACTCACATGCAAAACCAGTGAGTATTAGAGGTCTAAGGGCCTTTTCAGATCAAACCAGGCTCTGCTGCCATTACTGCTGCTTTGTGTGGAGCTGTGGGAGTGTTGGCCTTTGTACTCCCTCATGGCAAGGTTGTTCAGCTCTGCGGGTTGGGTTCTTCCAAAAACTGACCCTGCTTTAACTCTGCTGCCACAGGGCCACTGTGTTTTGTTGCAACCCCCCTGCTGTCTGAACCAAAGCAGCCTGATCTGACTGCTAACATTAATATGAACAGGAGAACCTGTGTTTATGCAGCAGCTCCTGATTTGGTCTCAAACTGCCCTTTGTACAACCAGGTTTTCTCTTGTTTCCAGTCATTGAGCTAAGCAAAGCTAAACTGCTCCTCAATGTAGCTACATATTTTTTGGACCTGCTATGAGAGTTTGTGAGGATGGACCCAACACAGAGTCAGACTAAGTTCAAGTGGCTGAAGTGTGCAATAGACTACAAGTGATGAGATGGAAACCCTTAAAAAAACAAATGCCTGGAGAAAACTCTTCAGTAATTAAATGGTGACAGTCTTTGGAAATCAGCAGGAGAAGTTGTCCAAGTTTCTGGTGAGCAAATGTGCATTTTATAGCTCTCAGTTAGAGAAGCTCTTCAGATTCAAGAACAAACAGAAGGCAGAGGCACATTTGTCACTTCAGAATTACTCTCAGAAAAAAGGAGAGAAAAGAAGGCATGCAATAGTTTAAAAGAAAGCATGAGTAACTTAAAAGCCTCACATGACTGGCTAGTATTTTGTTTTTTACAAAATGGAAAAAAAATCTATCTTTGCAGTTGCATCATTGGATGAGGATAAAAACACTTTACTGTAGAGACACAGAAGTTGAAATTCACTTCAGACTCAGTCGCTCCTATTCACTTTAGCTCCAATTCTCCTGCAATATCAGGTTTAAATTACTCCCATATATACAGCAGTCCTTTTCAGAAGTTGTTAGTTTGGAGACACTTTAACTTGACTTTGTCATTTCATTTTTCTTTTTCCTGCATTCAGGCAGCCGACCCTGAAGCCCAACAACAAACACTTACCTCTCTCAGTATTTGGTACTCCTATATTAATGGTTGGTATTGAAGGATCAGCATGGTCACTGTAGTACTCCAAAAATAAGGCATCCTTTTCCCAAGTCTTCTTTATCACTGGAACTGGAGCAAAGGGCAGAAAATCAATACAGTGTTCACCAAGTAGCAAAACAAGCAGACCTCTCGTTCCCTCAGCAAATGATTATTTCATATTTATTGCAAAACAGGATTTCTCTGATGTTTTTCCCTGTTTTTTTTTCTTTTGGTCAAATATTCAATTAGAAACCACTGAAGAAGTTTGTACAGAAATAAATCATCAGTAGAGATAAGAGCGTGTTGTGCTTCTTTATTCCAATCACTTTGTTGAATGTCCAAGGTAACTTAATAATAATAAAAATATTAGGCCTATGTATAATTTGGTGCATGGAGTAAGCACATGTCTGAGTGTGTAAACCTTTAGTAATTTAAAGAAAAAGGTATGCTCTGATAAATATCTCAAAACCTCTCAAAACATGCTGTTGAACAAAAAACAACCTTTGGTTTCAGTGGTTCAGTTTTAGAACTATGAATCCTGGGAGCTCTTTTTGAGTCTTCCTCATAAAAACATGCTGTTACTACTAGTTTATGTCAGCTTGTGCAATGCACTGTAACAAACTGGGACCTGAGACTTTTTGACTTTTTGTCCTCTGCTGAAAAATAGCAGTAAATATAAGCAGTAGTGTAGGTAAGCAGATTATCTGTGTAGACTTGCACCTTCTCTCTATACCCAGTGTCTCTCAGCTAAGCTGTTAGAGCAGACAGAAGTCATCTATCATGCCCTAATTCTTGGCTTTGGAGTTTGGGGTTTTTCTATAGATTTGATTGAGATCTGATTGATGAGTTCTGGAGGCTTTGTTTTGTGTTGTCTGGGTCGTTGAGGAGAGTGTGTTCGAGGGCTGAGAAACACAGAATACCCAGAGATCTGCAGCAGCAACAGCAGAGGCGGCGACTGCTCGAGGCTGCATTCAACACTCATAAATCAACAAAAGTGATTCAGAATGGCATATTGAACACTAACAGAATGAAGCAAAGAACAAAAAGTTGAGTCAGCTGGTCCTCACTGCTTCTAACAGTTCTTAAAAAACTGACAACTGAGCTCATGAAGAACTGTAAGTACACTTTGGCTCCAAATATGACAGTGTTTTATCACCTTACAAAATTCAAATTATATAAACCAAATTCAAAAAAAACACCCTAAATGCATTGTGCAGGTCAGATGCAGGCTGAACTGCAGAAAACAACCATTTATCAAGCTAGGGATGAGAGTCTGAAAACACAATACAAACAAAGACAGGCAACCAAGACATGACCGTTGCTTTAGTTTATATTAAAGGTACAACGTGTAATATTCTGACCATCCAAGACCTGAGCTGCACTTTATATTATGGCATAAAAATTAAAATTGGGTCAAATGATGATGAAATAGATGCTAAATGTAACATGTAGAACTTTAAATTAGAATTTATACATCAAATACCATGTAAGCATCAGCAAAACTTGGTATCAGACCACTTGTTAGCAAATACTAAGTTCTGAATGAGATAACACGTTCAAGTTGTACTGCAGTTTATAAAGTAAGTATAAAAATGTATGAAAAGGAAATGAAAAGCAATAACAGAATGTGCTGCTTGAGTTTTTTTTATTTTTGGTTCACTTCTGTTTGTTTAGTGAATATTTCAAAAAGTTTGAGATGTGAAGGTTGTTTTTGTCAGAATAAAACCCAACAAATCAAATAAAAAAACAGCCTAAGCACTGATGGATACCTGTGTTTCTAAATTGTTTTTGTGATATTTAAGAGCAGCTTTAAAACAAAACAACTAAACAACCAAAAACACTGTTTAGCATGCAGGCTCTTCCTCTGTAACATTTAAAGTAAATGAACTATTTGGAGCTACCTTAAAAGTAAAAGGAGAATACCACCATATGAAACAGTTCACTCTTTATCGACTCTCATTTTTAAGCGGATAAATTTTGTCCGCATCATTATTTTTGCTCAATAAGCCTTAACACTTTATGACACCATTAATTCAATGTGAGCCTCTTTCATGTGTTTATCTTATTGATCTGAGCTAACCTTTCATATATCTATCTAATATTCATTTTCATCTCATCTATGTTTAAAACCAATGATGGCAGCTTGGCAGAAAAATGTTAATTAAGCTAATTAGTGGAATTACGTTGGAGCAAAACTCTCATTTGTACATTTGTGAGATCCCTTTGAAATTAGTCTGCTATTTGATCTATTGGCTGAACCTGTTACGTTACTATCAGGTTAAAAGAGAGGTGATTTATTTAAATCGCTGCAAATAAATGGCTAAACATGAGTAAGTGATTTCTTCACATCTGCACAATTGTTAGATGATTTTACATTTCCAGCATCAAGGTTAGGGGAGAATGAAATTGAGTACATCAAGGTATCTTTTAAGCCTCAATAATATTAAATCCTTTCAGGCGGGATGGTGGAATTATCCTGTGAAAGACTTCACCATGATAATCAGGTAAAGCTCTTTCACAGTCACACATGTCAAAGGTGAAACAAATCCATTTCAAGAAAACAACGGGACAAAATCATTTGCCATTTTAAGGGAAATTGGGCATCTTTGGCAGATTCTGTAAGAGTGGGAGAGTGACTCACCTCTTTCAGTGTGAAACTTCCTACACGTTTTCACAGCCACAAATATATCTTCTTTATTTACAGGCTCCCCCTTTAACAAAGATAGGAAACATGAATCAAAGGAATGAATATAAAATAAATCACACATAATTAAAACTGAATCTAGATTATATGCAGCCAAATGGTTGAAATGGGGTTTTTCAGGCGATATTAAGTGTCAAAGTGATCAGTGGGAGTTGTTAACTTCAAAGTGGAATTAGGAATGAATATTTCTTCTAATGGTCTGAGGTCATTTAGCCCTCTGGTTTTCCGTCTGAAACTAAAGATGCACAGCAGCTGATAACACTGCAGCACATGTGAAAATTTCAGGACTGAATTAGGTGTGCATTCATAAAATCTAAAAGCGTTGGAAGTAAAAAGGCGAGCAGAGAGTGCGGCTGGGGAAGATTATAAATGAAATGAATGAGTGAGAGGATAAAACTGAAAGAGGAATATCTCTGCTCTCCCTTTATCACCACATTCAGTCCAAAATTGAAGAGGCTGAAATGATTTTTAAATTGATCTCAAACAGTCACACAAAAAGATTCACTAAATCGATGACAGACACAACTCAAAAGAAGTGTGTGCTACACAACACTAAAATGTCATCAGCTGCTACAAAACCATCAGATGGTTTCTAGAACATTTCACCGGCAGGATATGATATACAGGAACAATCTCTTGTGTAACAATCAAACCTGAACAAAAGCAAAAAGCTGGACCTTCAGACGTTAATGTAGCAGTTAGAGCTGCTAAAATTAACTCACTACTAAAAAATGCAACAACTAATTTGTTTGTCCACTTGAGGACACATTTGTGAGCAACACTGATATGTCTCCATCTTTTAAGTTGATGTGACGGACAGTTGCTGATGAGTTATTAGGCTGAAACATTCATTTGGGGTACTTTTCTGTTTCCACCCAATGCAGGGTTAGTACGGGCTCGAAAAACCAGCTCTACTTCAGCTCTGTCTGTGATCCCTGCACACTCCTGAGGGAAATATCTGGGATGTTGGCAGCTAAATTTCAACCATGTTTATCAGGTTTAGGTAAGGTATTTATATTTACTTTAGCTGGCATGATCGCATGTTCATCGCTGTGAACCAAAAAAGTAAAGCTGAAATAAGTAAATAAGCTAAAACTCACTAAAAATCTGCAGGAAACTGTGAAGAGCTGAAAATTTAGCTGCTAACTGTCCTCAGCTTAAATCCTATGAGAGGCCTCTTTCCCTGCACTTTGCTTTTACGCTTTTAGGATTTTGTCAGTACTGGTCAGTCACTTTACTGATTTAGTTAAATGTCAGGAAATACTGAGTAATTTTGATCACAATATCTCACAGTTCAAAGTAGCAGCTTCAATTTGCTTTAAAATCCAACAAACAGTCCAAAACCAAAAAGTATTCAGTTCATAATGATAAAAAAACTGGGATAAAATGCTAATTTTCACATTTGAGAATCTGGGTCTAGTGTTTTTTTTTTCTTTTTTACTTGACAAAATGTGAACCAGTTTTTGATTTATGGCATCAGCACTAGTAAAACCTCACCATGTTGACCCTTACAAAACATCAGGCTGCACAGACAGTTATCCAGGGGACTGTCAGACAGACAGGCGTGAGCGTGTAAGCACAGTCGGACTTTGTTGACCTCAGACCTTAACAACCTCAAGATGGCTCAAAATACATTTTTATTATGGCCCTACTGCCCACATTCAGTTTTTGCCTCAGCCATCCTTGTCTCTCTATTTTTGTCTGTATTAGTCATTTAAAAAAATGACTCCAGAGCCTCTGTCCTCAAACGTCCCTTACGCACATGGATCAACACGGCTATAAGTTTATGAACTCAAACAAAAGGACGTGTTTTGCTGCCGTGGCCACTTTGTTGATCGTCGTCCTTCGCCTCCTTGAATCTGCCTCTTGAGTCTCTTTATTCCATGTTGACACTGCAGCCGAGTGCTGCCGCGGTCCCATTTGGCCATTTGTCTTGCAACTGCTTTGCTCACTGGTCTATTACGATGCGTCCTCTCTTGTTTTGTCTGAATGGAAACTTCTCCCTGAATACTTATTAAACCTGTGACCTTCACCGTTCCCCGCTTGCTGCACCAGTCGTTGTCCTGTTTTCTGGTCAAATAAATGCCCTTTTATGAGGATGGTGATTTCAGTCCAGGGGAGGAACATAAATCTGACAGTCCGACCTGCGACAAACACGTAGCAGACTCAGACCACATATGCACATGCAATATGTGGTTAGAATCATAAATGAGAGGATCAGATTGATTTCTTTGTCAAAACCAGGAGGAGAGGGAAGACAAATTGGAATTGGGACACTTTCAGCTGCAGTTCTGGCATCCCAAATTCAACTCACCTCATCCCCTCTAAACAAACCTGCAGCCACATACACACCTTGGCAACACCATCACTTCCTCCAAACATTATTATTGATCGCTGTAGAGTGCACATGGTTTTAGGGTCAGTACACAAACCAGACCTTTTATTCCAGCTAGAGCACACACTGTACTAAGAATTTATGAGGAATCATACTGAAAAGGATGTTTATCATCCAACGTACCCACATGGTCAGAAATATAATGAATATTATACTGTATACTGTAACAGGAAAAAAAGGCACAGAAACAGTACTAATTAAATTAGACCAAACTTGCTCTTTTTAAAGAATGAAAGTGCTGACCTTAGTAACTTTGTGACCCAGTTGTGATGCTTTTTCCTCAGCCACACCCACTCACTGACTCCCACTAATACAATGCAACATCAAGTATGTGTCCTGCAGGGTTATTCAAATAAACCGCCTGCCTCCTAGAAATCTCTCCCTTGCACATAAAACTGACTGTAATGTCTTTCCTCTGCATCTTCTAGTAGACAGAGAACTACACATGAGATCAATTACTGAAGATCTGTAACCATTTTGTAATAAAGCCTTCATCAAACCATTAGAGATGAGAGATCTTCAGTGAACTGTTAGACCTGCAGTGCAGCAACAGCTTGTGACTATGTAAGTGTTTTGTTACTTCTCTTATTTTCATTCAATTAATCACATTTTTCAACACTTGTGCTGCACCTTTTTCTTAGGTACAAAGAAACAGCAGAGCAAGATAAATCACAAGCAACAATTATACTTCAGATAATTAGGGTATACTTCAAATTTAACTTTAAAATATATAGAATAATTAGTTTTAATGAGAAATACAACAATTATACTTATGTAATGAAATTCTGATGAGCTTTATGCAAGATTGGTTATAAAAGAGATAAAGAGGGAGAAAGAGGAGAAGAATTTAAGAGCTGGTTAGTCACCAGCTGTGAACCTTGTCAGTTTGCATGTGATTTTGGATTTTCATGATTAAGGGATAAATCCAACAGGGGAGGGTGAGCCAAAAACCTGTTAAAAAACTTCATGGATTCCTGCACCTTCAAATTTAAAAACTTCAGAGAGAATCCAGGCAGAGATTCCTTAAATTAAAAGGATTCAACATGGTGCAGTCAGAACCACAGATCAAGGTTAATTACTTTTCCAAAAGAAAATTTATACAATGACAATTTAGAGGCTTTACAGAGGCTTACAGACAACAAATGACAAGAGAAGGAGACTTAAGCGTGGGAACACTTGTCTACTGTGCAGTTTGGTCTCTTGCCTTCTCTAACACAGCAAAACAAACCAATATGTGCATGAAGCAAAGACAAAACTGTGGGATATACACACGTAGGCAGCAGGATGTAACCTATTTAGTAATGTGAAGTATTGGAAGAACTTCAGTTTCTATTCCTGCACAACGATTACAAATTCAACACATTTCATGACCTCCTTCAGTGTTTATTTTCATAACCATCAAAGGCCTTGTTTTTTCTCTAGGATTCACAAACCTGCAAGGATTTCAAGGATTCACTGGAAACTCTGGCTCTCCACTGTTAGTGCTGTTTGACAGACAGTCAGTGTAGCAGGTGGATAAACTGGGAACGCATTAAGATGAATATCCAAACAAAGTAATGAAAAAAACAGTGCAGATTGAACTCCGGATGCTGGGAGGACGCAAAAGGATGTTGCCTAGCAACGCGGCAGCATTTCCTCCTCGGCGGAACACTAAATTCAATTTATCAAAACAAAACCAAGACTTCTTTCCTTTTTGGTTAATGCACAAAGTTCTTCTGAATTATATATAACTGCAATGATTTTCAAGGTTGTAGATCATCACAGAACTGCTCACAGAGGAGCACCTTAAGTTTCATGCAGTTTTTTAATTTTAGTCCCCTAATCATTTCCTGGGCATCAAGGACAGTCAGAGTGAGGCTGCACACAGAGCAGATACTCACACACAGTGGAGGTGTGTTGCTCAGAGTGGTGACGCAGTGAGTGTGAGAGGAGTCCTCAGGCTCAGTGCACAGCTCAGGAACAGCAGTGAGATGTGGACCCTTCCCATTGTCCCAGATATACAAGGCCACCTGTGATGGCACAGATAGATTTTTCAAGACAAAATGTTATTTTTCACACAAAAATGAAAGGGGTGAATGAAGAGGAATATTTCATTTGTGATGTGAGTCAAGATAAAAGTATGAATAATAATTATTCCTTTTTTATTTTTGGAAAATAAAAGGATGATAGTGTGATAAATAGGCAACTTCTCTTATATATGGAGAGTATAATTTGTTGGTCAGGAACATCGCTGTAGCACCAAAAGGTTTCATTGGTATATTCAAGTAATTTACTTCAATTGCTTTTAACTTTTTTAAAAAATTACAGCTCCTGTGATTCAGAGACTGTTTTGTTTAGGTTCAGCTCTTATTAATGTTTTAAACTTAACAGAAGTGATGTGGAATTTTTTCTGTCCTTTATGGTAAACACCAATTTTGTTCTCACACCAAACTCCTGTGAGCATATTGAATATTTAAGATGACTTATGAAAGAGATAAATGGAATGATGGAGATGGAGAAATTTAGAGCTGGTGAGTTTTGCTGTACTTTTTACTGAAGGAGAACAAATCAAGGATTTAGTGCGACTTTTCTGCAGGGGAAGATCAAGACGTTTAAGCAAAAGAATATATGATGAGAACAGTACAACCAGTGCTGTCTAAATATTGGCAACTGTCTCAAAGTATCAGGATCTACAGAAACTGTTAACTGTGAAATTTTGCTAATTTGCAGCTTAAAGAAAGTCTGTTGACGTGAACCATTTTGACACTGAAAATTCATGAAATGTCAGCTGCACTTTTGCATTTAAGCAATCTTAATTTTCACTTGCATGTGGTTGTCAGTACATGTTTGTTAAGTGAAGTAATATCAGTTCAAAACAACTTAGAATTCCTTAATTTACTGCAAAGTCTCAGCAGAAAGAAATCACATTGCGTTTTTTGAACATATAAATATACAGTCTAAGAACTGAATCTGCAGGACTGAACTCGTGCCTTCTCCAACTGAACCACCTCTTCCAAACTGAGCCTGATAAGTCTGATTACTCAACAAAATCCCTAGATGCCTCCCTGACTGAACTTCAGTGATAAAAATAAGAACCTCAATGCCGCACCATGACAATTCTCCAAAGTAATGAGATTTCACTTCAAGGTTAGATGGATTTCATGCCTCGCTCCTTTTGTGCAAATAACTTAAAGCAGGTCGGCGTTGGCTTTAGCGTGACAAACAGGAAAATTGTTAGAAAGTGGCTGAGAACCAGGAGCCTCATCATCACTTTCCAAGCAAAACAGGTCTGATGGGAAACATGTGACTTGGACGCTATCTCACCTCATGTTTCAGGTCAATGGTGAAGTCAGACTTGAGTGGCTCATCTCTCACTTTGTTTGCAAGTCTAAAAGTAGAAATCACAGAGTTTTCCTCTGAAATATTCAAGAAATATAAAGTAAATCTTCTTCTAAAGAGCACTGAAGTGTGATGAAGGAACAACTCAATTTTACAATCATGAACAAATTTGCACACACACACACACGCACACACACACACACTCACCGATCAACAAGGTGGATGCTTAGAGCCCAGGCAGCAGCGAAGTCTGGATATTTAAAGACAGAGG